>CM058234.1:92832953-93257740 GCA_030180135.1 Orychophragmus violaceus
TACTATGTCTCATCCTTGTTATAAACTCATCAATTAGTTGATAACATGACAGGCCAGAGGAATGGTGTCAATGATGAGGCAATGTGGAATAAGGCTCATGGGAAGCCACCATCTAGGCATTGATGACACAAAGAACATCACGAGAGTGGTGCAACGGATGCTCGCGGATGGTGCAGTATTCAAGATCACAGCACGAAGGAGCAAGTCCAATATGAGAAACGTCGAGTTTCTGTTCAAGAACCGGATCAAGTAAGCTCCGAAGGAAAGATGACAGACCCAACAAGCTGTATGATACATAAATTACTTGGCCAAGTCATTTGAGTATTTTGATGATACGCTAAGAAGACAATGTAATAGCGGTGAGAACGTTTTGCAGATTCGCAGGTCTAAGGTTTCCTTACCTTATGATGATGAGATAATAAATTCACCACTCTTATTTGAGGAAAAGAAGAAGAAGAAATTAAACAAAGTATCAGATAAAGATACAACAAACATGAGGCAATGCTTCAATACAAGACCACAACTACTTGACAGACAAGGAAAGATCAAACTCAAATTGAAACAATTCTAACGGTTTCTGCGCTTACTCGGACCAATTATCTTGGTGAGCCACTCTGGTTTGAAAGAAACAATGACTTGTGATATTGCCAATCCAAGCAACATTCCAGGTACATACCCGATTGCCACTCCTTTCCAGTTCAACACTTCTTCCTCTTCTTCTTCATCTTTTTCCTTAGGCTGTTGTGTTGGTGGCACATTAGTCCCGAAGCAAGTTTCCTGAAGAGGAAGACCACAAAGCCCTGCATTCCCTTCGAACGAAGATTTAGATTGCCCAGTAAGTTGTGGTCCTTGTGGTATTTCACCTTTGAGTTGGTTATGAGACACATTTATGTACGCCAAAAACGAGAGGCTCCCGAGTCCATTAGGAATAGTCCCTGAGAGCTGGTTGCCTGAAAGGTCGAGTGACTCGAGCTCCGTTAGATTCGCCAAAGACAAAGGAATATGACCTGAGAAGGCGTTGTTGGATAAGTTGAGTGCAATCAGTGCCTTCAAGAGACCAATGGATTCAGGAATACTTCCTTCAAATCTATTCCCTGAAAAATCAATGGTGGCGTAGAAAGCAAGGATATTTGCTTGCTCCATTGATAGACCTTTGTATCGCAAATCCATTACAAATCTAAACATATAGCCCACCTTCCCGTGAGCGAGCAGTGTATTGTATCCCATATAGAGACCCCCATCTTCGTTCAGCTTGAGTGACGATGCTTTCCAATTCTCAAAGTAGCTTGGTGGCAAGCTTCCAGTAAAACTATTATCAGCTATCTCAAATATCCGCAGCTCAGGAAACCCCAGAGGACCTTGATGAGGAGGAGATATAGGACCGAAAAACTTATTTGAACGGAGGGTAAGGACTTGCAAATTCGGTAAAGCCTTGAGCCAGAAAGGAAACATATCTTCGATTTTGTTGTTGTCAACGCTTAGAAACTGCAAAAAAGAGCAATTTACAAGAGACCTTGGAAGCTTCCCGGTTAGTCGGTTGTATCCAACATCAAGTGTTTGAAGCAACGCACCAGCATTGAACTTGTCAGGGATACTTCCTTCCAAGTTGTTCTTCCGAAGATGCATAGTCGTCAAGTTACTCAAGCATTGAGGAATTGGACCGGTGAGGTTGTTGTAAGATAGCGCCAAATCCGTGAGAGATCTACAGTTGCATATTGAAAGAGGTATGCTTCCTGTGAATCCATTGTGCATTGCATTGAAGATGTTGATAGAGAGTGGTAGAATAGGAAGTGCTCCTTCAAAACAGTTTTCCTGCAGATCTAAGTACTTCACCGATGAATTTACCAAAACTTCTGTCGTTCCTTCGAAACCAGTCAATAAGTTACTTGTAGTCGCCACGAAGTTCAGACGAGGAAGGTTCCATAACCACTCAGGGAATTTCCCTTTGATTCTATTGTTGGACAACTGTATAGACTCCAAGTTCTGAAGGTTCTTTAAGATGTTTGGGAATTCGCTGATGCCGCAGCTTGATAATGCCAAAATCTCCAAGTTTGGTGGGATCTCTGAATTTGAACTTAAACTGGCCGGAGATATATCATTACCAGAAAGATCAAGTTTCACCAAAGATCTTAGCGAGGAGAAGAGGCTTAAGTCAATTGGGTAGCTTATGTTTAGGAAAGAAAGGTAAAGGTGCTTGAGGTTGATGAGCTTTGAGATAGGCTCTAATATTTGTCCTTCAAAACTATTCTTCTCAAGGTAGACACTCTCTAGCCTTGATGACGAAGAGGGTTTGGAAAATCCAGTAGAATCGAAGAAATTGTTTCCACTTAGATCAAGATATGATAAGGAAGGCATGGTGAAGAGAGAAGAAGGAATAGTTCCAGAAAATTTATTCTCATCAAGTTTCAGAATGGAAAGCTTGGTTAGATTTTGTATAAGTGGAAAACTACCAGTGAGCTTATTTTGGTCAAGTGACAACTCGGTTAACGAGGTTAGGTTACTAATTGTGGGAGGAACTTGACCGAAAAAGTCATTAGAGGAAAGAAACAAGACCTCTAGTCTGTTGAGATTTCCAAATTCAGAAGGTAGTGATGAACTGAAGTTGTTGACACTTAGATCAAGGTAACGGAGGTGGTGCAACTGAAAGAGGTTACTGTTGGGATTCAAAGTTCCTGAGAAGTGATTAGTAGAAAGGTCTAAAACCACAAGTTTGGTTAGATTCCGAACAAGTGGGAAACTTCCAGTGAGCTTGTTATTGTAAAGGTCTAAAAGGGAAAGAAGGCTCAGGTTACTAAATGAAGAAGGAACTTGACCAATGAAGCCATTTGAGGAAAGAGATAAGAACTCTAACCTGTTGAGATTGCCAAATTCAGCAGGGAGTGAAGATGAGATGAAGTTGTTTTCAGAGAGTTTAAGATAACGAAGATGATGCAACCTGAATAGGCTACTGTTGGGCTTCAAAGTTCCACTAAGACAGGCCTTGAGTCGTAGCTTCGTGATCGCACCGGTCGAGTTATCGCACCAGACTCCATTTAAGGGGTCATTGTGGTTGCAATGGCTGGTATCAAACTCGTTCTTGAACTCAGTGAGAGCTTGAATCTGGTGGGGACGACAAGCAACAAAAGTACCATAATCGATGTTTGTAGTGAAGGAACTTGAAGTGGAGATGCAACAGAGCAAGATAAGCAAGAGAAAATGCAAACGCATTGGGAATTCAGACATGGTCTTCATGAAAACTTTTGCAAGAAGAACAATTTTGGTTTAAGAAAAGTGAGAGAAGTTTATTGGTATAAATAAACATTCGAGGTGTTCTGCTGGAGCTCTGTCTATCACCCGGACAACTTGACTTTGAAGAAGTTAGAGCTAAGTCTAAGTCTTTGTATTCGTCCTTACTAGGAGAATAGTATGGCTAAGTATTGAAATCCACGTTAGTTGACTTTTCTATCGTATAAATTGGATTGGAAAGACATCAGTTCGAAATTTCTCACATATGTTCAAAAACTACATGTAAATCAATTTAGCATAACGACAGATGTGGATCTGTTCTGTGAAGTTTCAGACCTGTTAACGTGAGGGACGCTCACAGACAAAGTGGTCACGTTATGGTTTAGCTAACACAAGACCCTACAATACAACTCTGTAATAAATTCCTGTCAGCATCGTCATTCGTCACTGTAGCTCGTCACTGACGCACCACTTAAGTCTGTACTTGGAAGATTCACTCAAGTCATTAGATTCTTGTTTCATTTGGACAGGATTTCACTGATGATTCTGAATCAGCGAGAAAACCTTGTTAGAATCTTGCGGGTCTGCACAAAGAATGGCCTTTCTGATCAAGGGAGTCAAGTTCATTGTTTTCTTCTCAAGTCTGGATCGGAGTTGAATTTGATTGCGAGCAATTATCTTATAGATATGTACTGTAAATGCAGAGAACCCGTCATTGCTCATAAGGTGTTCGACAGTATGCCTGAAAGAAACGTTGTTTCATGGACAGCTCTCATGAGCGGACATGTATATAACGGTGACCTTAACGAATCATTATCTCTGTTCAGCGAGATGGGGCGTCAGGGTGTTCACCCGAACGAGTTCACTTTCTCGACGAATCTTAAAGCTTGTGGTTTGCTTAACGCTCTTGAGAAGGGGTTGCAGATCCATGGACTTTGTTTAAAGATTGGCATTGAAATGATGGTTGAGGTGGGCAATTCTCTCGTTGACATGTACTCAAAATGTGGAAGAATCAACGAAGCTGAGAAAGTGTTTGGTTGGATGATGGATAAGAGTCTTATAAGCTGGAACGCTTTGATAGCTGGATATGTACACTGGGGGTATGGTAGTAGAGCTTTGGCTACGTTCCGGATAATGCAAGAGGAAAGAAACAGAGAAAGACCGGACGAGTTCACATTGACGAGTTTGTTAAAGGCTTGCAGTAGCATTGGTATGGTTCATGGAGGAAAACAGATACATGGTTTTCTAGTCAGGAATGGGTTTCCTTGTTCAAGTTCAGCGACCATAACCGGTTCTCTCGTTGATTTGTATGTCAAGTGTGGAAATCTCTTTGATGCTCGGAAAGCTTTTGATCAAATCAAGGAAAAGACAATGATCTCGTGGAGTTCATTGATTCTTGGATATGCTCAAGAGGGTGACTTCGTGGAGGCTATGGGTTTGTTTAGGACACTACGGGAGGTAAACTCTCATATCGACAGTTTTGTTCTTTCTAGTCTCATTGGAGTCTTTGCTGATTTTGCCCTCTTGCGTCAAGGGAGACAAATGCAAGCACTTGCTGTTAAACTCCCATCTGGGTTAGAAACATCTGTTTCAAATTCATTGGTGGACATGTATCTCAAGTGTGGATTAGTTGAGGAGGCTGAGAAATGCTTCGACGAAATGCAGTCGACAGATGTGATCTCATGGACCGTAATGATCACTGGCTACGGGAAGCATGGGCTCGGCAAAAGAGCAGTTGGTGTTTTCAACAAAATGCTGAGACATAACATTGAGCCTGATGATGTATGCTACTTGGCTGTACTCTCAGCTTGTAGCCATTCTGGTTTGATCAAAGAAGGCGAAGAACTCTTCTCGAAGTTACTAGAGACACCGGGGATCAAACCTAGGGTAGAGCACTACGCATGCGTTGTTGATCTATTAGGACGAGCTGGTCGTTTGAAAGAAGGTAAACATCTAATTGACACAATGCCTGTTAAACCGAATGTTGGAATATGGCAAACACTTCTTAGCGGCTGTCGATTACACGGAGACATGGAATTAGGGAACGAAGTAGGTAAGATTCTTTTGAGGATCGATGGAAGAAATCCTGCAAATTACGTGATGGTGTCTAATCTTTACGGACAAGCTGGTTATTGGCACGAACATGGGAAGGCACGAGAGGTTGGGAAGATAAAAGGGTTGAAGAAAGAAGCTGGTATGAGCTGGGTAGAGATTGAGAGAGAGGTACATTTCTTCCGTAGCGGAGATGATTCACATCCCCTGACACTTAAGATCCAAGAAACTTTGAGAGAAGTTGAAAGAAGAATGAGGGAAGAGTTGGGATATGTTTATGGCCTAAAACAAGAATTGCATGATATAGACGATGAGTCGAAGGAGGAGAACCTTAGAGCTCACAGCGAGAAGCTAGCGATTGGTCTAGCATTGGCATTAGGCGGTTTAGAACAGGAAGGACAGACAATAAGAGTGTTCAAGAACTTGAGGGTATGCGTAGATTGTCATGAGTTCATCAAAGGGTTGTCTAAGATCTTGAAGATATCATTTGTTGTGAGAGATGCTGTTCGGTTTCACAGTTTTGAAGATGGTTGTTGTTCCTGTGGAGACTACTGGTGACTCTTTAAGATTGATTACTTAAGTTAAGCATACAACTGGGTTTCATAATAAATCTGAAACTCTCTCTAGAGCTACTTCCATCTCAATCAGCAAAGACTTCACATGACTTCCATAAGAAGTAGCAGCATTAACCTTTTCCAAAATTTGAGACTTATTTCGACTCTCCCTACAACACGAATATTTGTGTATATTAGAACGCATAAAACAAATGGCAAATAATCAAATACATTTTTTTTTTAATCAAATACATTTCATTATATGTGTTTTATATCTTTCAAAATTAGCAAAATAGTGCAAGTGTTCACCATAATATTTACATAAATCAATTAAAAAACTAACATCCAAAAAAATAAAACCTAAATCGAAACATTAATTTCAGACTTTAAAAGTAAACTCAGAAGTTAAATAGAATTATTATATTTTATGGTTTTCCTCTAAAACTAAATAGACTATAATGTAGTTGTGTTATATTTCTCAATTCTAATTCGTTTAATCCTTGGTTCAAAAAAAATAGTTTTATCCAATTTTATGAAAATATTTGTCTATTTTAATAATGTTAAACTATGAAGAGAATTAGTTTTTAATGTTTTTATTTAATATGATTGATAATATTATTGAACAAATTAAAAAAATTAAATTTAAGAAGAAAAAGATAAATGTCAAAAATTTACTTCAAATTAATTTTCGTTCTAATTTTTTTTGTTACAAAATAAATGTCGTTTTATAATTCAAATACAATTTTTTATTAATTTATCTCTTTCATCCCTAAATAAATTAATAGAATATTAAATTCAATAGAATTTTATAGTCACATAATAGTAAAATTGAATTTGTATATATATTTTTAAATTATGTGGAAAATTTTTAAACGACATAAAATTTGAAACAAATAGAATATGTATTGATATATAATGTGGTTAATAGTCGACAAAAATGTGGTTAATATAAAGAATTAGTATAATTTAACCGCATCATTTCGAATACATGATTCAAATATTAATATATTTAAATTTTTTATCTAATTTTTTTATAAAAATAGTTTATGATATATATCATTTAAAATTTAGTATTAACGAAATAATTAAATTAATTATATAAAATTATATTATCTATAATAAACAAATCTATTAATATCTAAAAGTCAAATAATTAATATATTTTAATATATTTGATTTTTTCCAAAAAAAATTGTTAAAAAAGTTATACACATCTTTAAAATAAATAAAAACAATTGTTAAATCAATATAATAAATAACAAAAAAATAATCTAAAATAACATTGACATAATGAAAAACTAATTTTATTAGAGATAAATAAATAGTCTTTTTTTTTTTTGTCAACAGGCTGCATTTATGGACCAAGGTACAATTTACAATTGGGCCAAGCCCAGTCCAACAAGAAAAACGAAAAACGCGTGTTGCTCGAACGTGTCGATAAGAACGCCACGTGGCTGCATCTAGGAAGACGCCGGCATGCAAGACACCCGTCAACGCCAAGGAAGAACCGCCGGGAAGCCGCCAACCTGCGTGGAAGAAAACGCGGATGCGCCTTGCCGGACCAACTCACCGATACTGGGGACGACCAATTGCCGATCACTGCATCCCGAAACCACCGCTCTAAGCCTACCTGCATACAAAGAAAAACAGAAGCAAAAGCTCCGAAGGCACCCACCGAAACCAGAGACGCCGCCGCCAGTAGGAGCAAGCTCCCCGCAGAACTCCCAATCGCTTGTCTTCTAAAGCTGGGACACGGTGACGATATTAATCCGGTGATACCGGAGGAGAACAGACGGAACTCAGCAACCAAACACAGGAGGAGAACGGCGTGGAGAGAGAAAGAGAGAGCATGATCGAGGAGGCTCGCAAAGCGAGAAACCGGGAGAACCCGGAGAGTCCGATGAATCGGAAAGGTCATCAGCCATAGAAGGCATGCCTGAGTTTATTGGAACCGGAAGCCGGAGGCTGTACAAATCCGGCGAGAAACCGGCAAACCAAAACGACCGAAACCGAGAAAACCACCGACGAAGCTGGCTAAGTCGAAACCCATAAACATCGAAAAAAAGGCTTCACCCTCTGAAAGATCTGAGATGGAGAAGAGGGAAAAATCAGAAAAAAAACTCGATAGATCGGAGGGGGGAGAAGAACCGCTCACGAGCGGAAGTGATTTCCGGCAGTCTCTCTAGAGAGAGAATCGACTTTTATTTTACACTAATCGCCGTTTAGTTTGTAACCATTCGAGATAAATAAATAGTCAACTAATCTAATATGAGAGTCAATCAGAGATAATATAAAGAAAATAATATAAAGATGTAATAGCCAAAATTTTCTATGATTACTTGATTTTATTTGTCTAGGCTAGCGCATCCATGTAGCCCAAGTCTCCGAGACTATTTGCGGAGGAGTAGTTCATCGGAGAAACGAAGTTCTAGGAGGAAGCATATTCCGAACGAAGTTATTATGTATGGAAATTAGGATTTAGGGTTCCGATTTTTGGGTTAGTTCTGATTCTGCAAATTTGGCTGATCATTGTGCTAAGGTTAGTCGCTCTGTTACGTTTTCTTAAGCATCTCCGTCCAAGTGATACTCTCTCAGAAGCTTAATTTTGGAAGACGTAGATTCAGCCTCGAGAAGAAACAGTATTTGTTTTGCTTGTTGATTTGTCATGAGATCCAAGGGCTCCCCCTCTGGGAGGAAGAGTAAGAAGCTTTCTGCGATATGTGAGGAGGAATACAACAAAAACCATGGAGAGTCCAAGGAAAGAGATGGTGGCTCTGGGTCTGAACTTCGGCGGAGCTCTAGGGTCAGGCGGATACCGTCCATCCTGGACGCTTCTCCTCCTCCGCCAAAGAAAAGGCGGCGTTTTAATAATCACGGGGATAGGAGTTCCAGAGGGAATAGTAGTACTCTAGGGAGAGTGGTGAAGGAGGAGAATGGTGATTCGGATGGTTGGAAATCTAGGTTGAGGTCAAGGAGGAGGAACGCTGGTTTCCAAGCGAGTGAGAGACAGAGAAGTGTGGTAAAGGGTAAAAGGAAGCTGGTTTTCGGAAGAGATAAAACAGCGGCAAGAGAAAGGGAAGAGGAAAGAGAAGCTCATAATGGTGGAAAGCTGATGAAAACAAAAAAGCAAGTGGAAGTTAACGAATCTGAAAGTTCGGAAGATGGGGAGAATGAGTCGGATACCAGTAATGCTGAAGACGGGAGTGCTAGCGAGTCGGAGGAATCAACGCAGGATGACAGTGAAGCTGGAGAGGAGGATGAGAAGGAGAAGACTACCAAAAGATTAGCTGTTTTAGAGAGTGAAAATGAAGCTGAAGTTGATGGAACGGAGGCTGAAAGGGAGGATGAAACAGACAATACTGAAAATGAGATTGAGGATAGTGATGAAGAGGGGGGAAGTGAAACACAAGGTAGTGCAGAGAAGACAAAAAGTGATATTGAAGGTAATGTGGATGGAACAACAGCTGATACTGATGTTAGAAAGGAAGAAGTCGAAAATGAGAGTGGGGATCAAATGGAAGGATTGGAAAATGAGGTTGAGATGGAAGTTGAAGGAATTAAGAGTAAGGAGTTGGGTGTAATGGTTACTGAAAGTGGAAATGGCACTGGTATACTAGGGGCTGATAATGTTAAGACAAACGAAGGAGATACTTTACATTCTGAACTACTACAGAAAGCTAGCATCGAGGTTAATGAGAATTTAAAGCAGAAGGATGACATCGGAGAGCAAGGTGTTTCTAGAACACCATCTACTGATAAGACCAAAGAACCTAGTGAGTTTCACGATAGAGGGGGTGAAAGTGTGGAAATGCTTGACGAGTTGCCTATTCAGAATGAAACTGGCAACAAGGTAGTTCACTCTGTTTGCACTTCATCAGATAGACTTGGCAAGCCTCTCTTCAAACAAGCCAGACGCTGTGGTTTATGTGGAGTTGGCACTGATGGCAAACACCCGAAGAAGTTGATACAAGATAATGGTGACAGTGACGTAGAGGCAAATAGTGGGTCTTCATCTTCAGGGGAGCCAAACTATGACATATTGGATGGATTTGGCGATGATCCTGGATGGCTTGGCCGTCTATTGGGCCCTATAAACGATCGTTATGGAATTTCAGGAACTTGGGTTCATCAGCACTGTGCCGTCTGGAGTCCCGAGGTAATGGGTGCTTCTGATTAAATGCCACAACACGCCTTTTGATTGCTTAGGTGCATCTACATTTGTTTATCACCTAATTGTTATATGTTTCTTAGGTTCATTGACACACAATCTGTGACATTATTAGTGTTTATTTCTCTTTTCAATTCTGGGGGATCTCTCACTTAGTCTTTAGTTATTCTGTAATTTCTGTTTGGTTGCCATTGCTCGTGAATAGTTATATATATCTCTGATATACTTTAACTATTTTCTTACTATCTTCTCATTAATTTTTCTTTTCATGAAGCCACTTTTCTGTAGACGTTAACGTTCGATATTCTTGTACTGCAGGTTTACTTTGCTGGTGTAGGATGCTTAAAGAATATAAGGGCGGCACTTTGCAGAGGGAGGTCATTAAAATGCACTCGCTGTGAAAGACCTGGGGCAACCATCGGTTGTCGTGTTGATAGATGTCCAAGAACCTATCATTTGGTCTATAATATTCCTCTGCTTTTCATTTCCTCACTTCTTAGATATAAGCTAGTAAACTTGCAGCTGTAACTGTTAATGTATCATATCATGCTCTGACAACTTTGTGGTGTTCTGTATTTTGCAGCCTTGTGCACGAGCTAATGGTTGCATCTTTGATCACCGTAAATTTCTCATTGCTTGCACGGACCATAGACATCATTTCCAACCCCATGGTCGTCAATGTGAAGTCAGAGTGAAGAAGATGAAAGCCAAGAGGATGCGACTGGAGATGAGGAAGCACTCAAATGATGCCTGGCGTAAGGATGTGGAAGCGGAAGAAAAGTGGTTTGAGAAATGTGGTGACGATGAAGAATTTTTAAAACGTGAAAGCAAGAGACTACATCGAGATCTATTAAGAGTTGCTCCTGAGTATATTGGAGGCTCTGATTCTGAAAACGGAAAGGTATTTGAGGGATGGGACTCTGTTGCTGGGCTTGAGGGTGTAACTCAATGTATGAAAGAGGTTGTTCTTTTACCCTTACTATATCCAGAATTCTTTGATAACCTTGGACTTACACCTCCAAGAGGTATCCTTTTGCATGGACATCCTGGAACTGGAAAAACTCTTGTGGTTCGAGCACTAATTGGTTCCCTTGCTCGTGGCAATAGACGGATTGCCTATTTTGCTCGCAAAGGGGCAGACTGTCTGGGAAAATACGTTGGTGATGCTGAGCGCCAGTTGAGGCTCTTATTTCAGGTCGCTGAAAAATGCCAACCATCCATCATATTTTTTGATGAAATAGATGGTCTCGCTCCCAAGCGGTCAAGGCAGCAAGATCAAACACACAGCTCCGTTGTATCCACATTGCTCGCTTTACTAGACGGCCTAAAGTCACGTGGCTCAGTGGTGGTCATAGGTGCAACAAACTACCCTGATGCTATTGACCCAGCATTAAGGAGGCCAGGGAGATTTGATAGGGAGATTTATTTTCCACTACCATCGCTCGACGATAGGGCTGCAATCATCTCACTCCATACTAGGAAATGGCCTAAACCGGTGTCTGGTTACTTGCTCAAGTGGATTGCTAAAGAAACTGCTGGTTTTGCTGGTGCGGATATACAAGCTCTCTGCACACAAGCTGCCATGATTGCCTTGAATAGGAGTTTTCCTTTGCAAGAATGTTTGGCGGCTGCAGAGATGGGAATGTCTAGTACTAATCGTGTTGCTCTTCCAACCTTCTCAGTTGAAGAAAGAGATTGGTTGGAAGCTTTATCCCGCTCCCCACCCCCGTGCTCACGTAGAGGAGCAGGAAAAGCAGCCAGCGATATATTTTCTTCTCCTCTTCCTGTTTACTTGGTGCCTTCTTTATTACCGCCACTGTGTTCTTTACTTGTTGCTTTTCATCTTGAAGAGCGTATCGCGCTTCCACCTCTTCTTTCCAAAGCCGCAGTTGATTTCCAAAATGTGATCTGTTCTGCTTTGAGCGACAAGAAGATAGCTGATGGTTGCTGGTGGTCTCATGTTGAGAGCCTTCTCCAGGACGCAGATGTTGTAAAGGATATAGTTCAGAGACTTTCTTATGCTGGAATACTGGATGGAGGATGTGACTTAGTTAGATCTGTTTCAAGCACCCCTGGTGCTGGCGACTGTAGTTTGGGTTCTGCACAGTTCATGGCACACAGATTCTGCCGACATCCTGGGCTTACGGGGAATGCTCCTGTAGAATCAATGAACATGTTAGGGTTCCAATTACTTATTGCTGGAGGACCTGGATCTGGTCAACGTCATCTTGCTTCTTGTATCCTGCATTGTTTTATTGGAAATGGAGAGATGCAGAAGATAGACACGGCAACAATTTCACAAGAAGGAAATGGGGATCTGGTGCTAGGCGTAACTCACTTATTAAGTACGTCTTTCGTAATTTAACACTTCATGCTGGTACTTTCCTGATAATGATATTTAGTCAGCTGCATACATTTTTTTCTTGTAGTCTTTCACCTTCTGCAACTTTTTTATTTGCTTGGTTGTAGTCCATTACCACATAACTAACTAACTGGTAAATCTGCCCGGCTTGTAGTTAAATGTGCTAGCAGGAAATCATGTGTGGTGTTCATGCCAAGGATCGACTTGTGGGCTGTAGAGTCAGAATCTCCACTGAATGATGAGGTCGAGTGTGATGATGGTTCTGTAAAAGAAAATTCTTCTCCCGTTTGTCCATACACAGTGGAGAAAATGGAGTTACAGAATTCTGCTCGAGTTTCACATGCTTGGAACACATTTTATGAGCAAGTAGAATCATTGCGAGTTTCCACAAAGATGATAATTCTGGTATGCTTAACTTCTTACTTAATGTCGTTTCTCCAACATATTTTCCTTGTTTCGGCAGTTGATATGGGCTGTCTGGACTTCTTGCTTGTTTAGTTTACTTTCGGTTAGTTTTTTGTTTTTCTCTTTTTGTATTTTTGTATTTTGTGAATGTAAGCCTTAGTCTCGTGTACTCCGCATTTTCAAATCTTTGTATTCCCAACTTTGTTGAATAGCGGTCTCTGAGAAGACTGTCAACACTTGAGACTAAATTCTTATTTTTTGGTGATAGGCTACTTCTGGCCTGCCCTACAAACTCCTGCCTCCTAAGATGCAACAGTTCTTTAAGACCGACCTATCAAAGGAATATCAGCCAACTATGTCTGAGGCTGTTCCACAATTCACTGTACACGTTGCTGAAAATTCTGACCAGGACATGGCCATTGACCTGGCTGCTACTGAGCTGTCAAGGCGGGCAATCGAAGTGTTTCTTCCTTTGGTGCACCAGGGAACCCATGCACACTATGACTTACAGAAGACATTCAAAAGAGAGCATCCTGATCAGGGTTGCAGAGATGCAGCTTATCAAAATAATAATGATCATGGTGCAGGGGAAGAAGTATGTGTCAAATCGAAACCTCTTGAGGATGGTTCATTAAAAGTGCCACCGATACCTATCAGCATAAATGTGAAAGCGAAATCAAGCCTGCAGTTAGCTGTCTCTACATTTGGTTATCAAATTCTACGGTATCCTCAATTTGCTGAGCTTTGTTGGGTGACATCAAAGCTCAAGGAAGGGCCAGGTGCAGATGCTTCAGGTCCGTGGAGAGGATGGCCGTTTAATTCGTGTATCATTCGTCCTTGTAATCCAGCAGAGCAGACTATTACTGCTTCTGGTTCCAACAATGGTAAAGGCAAAGATTCATCTGGCATTGTCAGAGGCCTCATTGCTGTTGGATTATCAGCGTATAGAGGAACCTATATATCACTGAGGGAAGTCTCCTTTGAGGTACGGAAAGTTCTCGAGCTCTTAGTTGGGCGGATCAATGTGAAAATCGATGCTGGAAAGGACAGATGTCGATATATCCGAATTTTGTCTCAAGTTGCTTATCTGGAAGATCTGGTTAATAGTTGGGTATATGCAATGCGAAGGTACGCCTTGAAATAATTTGTTTTATGCATGTTTATTCTAAAGCTTGCTGTATATCTAACACAAATTCACTGTTTCAGTTTTGAATCGAATGCTCAAACAGAATCGACAAATCCACAGTCTTGTTCTGTAGTCAATCCGTCAGTGAGGAATGAGCCAACTGAGCAAGGATTATCTGATCGATCAAAAGGGTCAGAAGAAGATACCCAAAAAATGAATTGTCCAGACCCTATAGGCAATCATCAGCCAGTTGTGGAGATTACAAATGGTAATACTGGAACAGATCATGAAGCTTTTCTTGAAGATACCGAACGTCTTACAACTCATAGGACATGTGGCTTAACTTTGAACGAAGAGAATGGTGATGATACTTCGAATTCTGCAAAGATGATGGAGGATTCAGGAGTAAATTCCTTTCGGGAGGCTGTTCTCCTTGATCTTAACTCTCCTGTAGCTGACCATGAACAGAGTGAAACTCACCATGGGTCATGTGAGGTAGAAACTACGTCAGCGGCTACTGCTTTGCAAGGAAAAGCTAATTCCCCAAGCAATGCTATCGGATCTGGGGAATCCAATTCTATCTCCCTGAAAGATCCCCACAAACCAGCTGACTCAAGTAAAGGTGAAGCCCGGGACGGAGTTCATGGCTTAGAATCTGCAAACAGCATACCTGAACCAGTTAAACAAGTTGAAACAACTGCAAGAACCAATCCTCTGGATGCTCCTAGTTCAGTGTGTTTGTACCGTTGCTGCCCCCAGTGTGTCTCCATCCTCCAAGATTCAATGCATAAATTAGTTACTCGCGAACTGAGACTTGGTAGGACTTACATAACAACAGAGGGTCTACATGCTGCGGTTTCTTCATTATCAGTGGAACTTATCGCTGCTATTAGAAAGTCCATATCTGCAAGAAACAGCAGTACTACGCAGGAAGTAGAGGTCGAAGAACGTGATGAATGCTCGGAAAAGGAAGCATGTTCTTGCAAAAGCTTACCTGGTAATTTTCTTGCCTCGGCCAAATGTTGCAGTCATTCTGCTAAAGTAAAAAGGAGCTTAGCTAAAGCAAACACATATCCAGGCCCTAAGACTTGGCTTGAACCAGTATTCGTTTTCAGGGATGGAATATTGGTTCCGGTAAGTACCGAAGAGGACAGCGCTTTGCATTGTAAATATGATCATTTCTGCCTTGGTTCTCTCATAGAGTTGATTGCAACTGAGATGAAGCCTTTTTGATTGGTTGTTCTTTTTATCTTTTTTTTCTACTCAAATCAACTGGTTTTTGTCAGTGCTTTAATGTTACAGACAGGTAAAATTTATCTCAGAAGTAAGAAAAGAACAAAAATCAGCAGTTTCTTGGCTCAAGATCCAGTTTCCACTCTGTCTTGGTTGCTGAATCATTTATCTCTTGAGATTTACTGTGATTTGATTGTTCTAACTAGGCATGCAGGTTCGGTTCTTTGGATCTGTTCAGTTTGGTTTCTACGGTTAGTTCGGTTATCCAAAAAGATCCAAAACTAACCAAATAAAAATTCGGTTTGGTTCTCGGTTAATTTCAATTATCAAATTCAAAACAAAATTAACCGTTTTTAAAGAAAAAACAATTAAATTCGGTCAAATTCAGTTGGGCATCATCGGGTAATTTTGGTAATTAAGTTTGAGTTAGTTCTGTTCAGAAATTTTAATATATTTTGGTTAAAATCGGTTTATTCAAGTTTTAAAAAAATCAATAAAATCCCGAAAACCGAAAAATTGAATCAGATAGCCAAACTATCATATAACCGAACAATCAAATCCCCATAATTAAATTTAATTTTCAAATTAATCTAAATAACTAAAGCAGATAATCTAATTAACTTAAGAATCGGGAAAATGGTTTGGTTTGGTTTGGTTTGGTTTAAAATCCCAGTACTAGTTATAACTTCTTTGAAGCATTCTTTTCCTCAACATCGTCGACAAATGTTCAGGTACGCAGCTAATTTCACTTCCTATCCATCACTAATTAGCCTTAAGCACATGCCACGCAATACGCAATGAAGATTACGGCGGATTAACATAACTAATGTTAATTATATAAGCATATGCAATGTAAGACTATAATTGGAGAACAATATAGGTGCAGAGCTCGAGACTTATTACTCTTTTTTTTTTCTTTTTTTTTTTTGACGTCCGACTTATTGCTTTTACACTACATGTATTTATTAGGTTACTATTATTCTTAGCTGTCACGTAGGAGTCGATGGAGAACAAAGAATGTATATAATAATAATAACAAAAACTGTATTATTTATTTTATATTATATAGAAGCCAATTTGTTACATATTAGTATATGAATCACATGGCATGTTGACTGTCATGACAGGGCTTATTATGCCGTTTCTTAGCAATCATACCTTTCTTTGAAACCTTATTTTTCTTAGTTGTTGCCAGAATTCCTTTCCATTTCTTATATAGTTTTATTCTAATTATCCACTTATATACTTAATTATTGTTTTTCTTTCCAAATTACTTTTGGTTTATCAACTTTTTAGTATTGCAATTTAGTTTATAAATGAAATAATAAATTGATTTTATAAAGAAAATTTATGGTCAAGATTTTCTTCTTGGTATTTAGTTATATGTTGACTCCAAAATAAGAATAATTGGAAAATGAAAGAATCTAATATATTGGGATTTGGGAATAAATCTCAGTTTTCTCAAATTTATTTGTTTGCTTTTTTGGGTATGCAATAAAACAAAAAATTGACTCCACATAAAACATAGAAATTAATATTATAAAAAACAAGTGTTGAATGGTTGCCCACATGGGCACTTCCTAATAAGTCTCCAGAATCTATACTTCAAATACAAACAGAACAAAAGGGGAAGAAGAAAGAAAGAACAAATACTTATCTCTTTTTGTTATCTCTTGTCTGAAAAATGGATCCTACATCGAATGATCATCAAGAGTTTGAACAACAAGTCGAAGCTATTGGTGATCTTCTCGAAGATTTCTGGTTCTTTGATAACTTACTTGACAGAAGATCAAGAATCTTGAGGTACTGTCATTCAGATCCTTACCCTTTTTCTCCATCTTCTTCTTCCTCATCCACTAATCGGGAACCCGAATTTCCGAAAATTGGAGATTCGGATTCCGAGAAGAAGCTTCTAGAAGCTCCCACAGTGGGAGATTCGGTTCCACCGCCGTGTATGAACAAAGAAGGTGGAGGCGAGCCTGGGAAGATAAACAAGATGAGAAGGCAGTTCTCTGAGAAGATTAGGGTTCAAGAACGAACAACTTACTTGCAGAAAAAGGAACCTGTGGTTCGTCGAGAGAAGGGAATTAAAGAAAATTCTAAAAAGAAGAGAACTGGTACTAGTTGTAATAACAGTACTGTCCAGTGTTCCCCAATGGGAGGGAGTTTGCAGAGAACTCAGACATTACCGAGTTACATAGGAAGAGAAGATGATGGAAATGAGTTTCATGATCAAGAGAGCGACGATTCGAGAATGGGATTCTTGATTCGTGAAGCCATCGCAAGCTCTTCTTCTGGGTTTACTCCAACGAAACAGAACACCCCAAAGGTGATCTCTTCTTTTCATTGTATTTTCTACTTGGATGATTTTGATAATATATTTTGCTGTTGTGGAGTCTGAATTTGATAAGAAAGTTTCGAAACTTGGTGTAGATTTCAAGCATTCCAAGGCATAGACCACCGAGAAACTCGAGATCAGAAGAAGCTATTCAAGAAATGGTCGTCAAGTCACAAAGAAACCCAAACCGTAAAACGCTGCGTAAGACGTTAAGCAGCATTGATACGAAAGAGATTCTGATGTTGAAGGAATTAGACATTAGTGAACCGGAGAAGAAACAAGAAAAAGATGATGAAGAACAGGGGAGGGTCCCACGCGCCGCCGTGAAAAGCCGGTCAGCAGCGGTGGTGGGACAGCCGGTTCCGGTTTGGGATCCAAAAGATTCAAGAAGAGACATGAAAGCTCAAATAAAGTTCTGGGCTCGAACCGTCGCTAGTAATGTTCGACAAGAATGCTGAAAAAAAAAATCATTCGTTTTCGTTGACAACAAATGATTAAAAAAAACATTCATTTCCCATATCTTTCGTTCCTTTTTTGTTCAGAAACATTCACCTATTATTTTACCAGAAATAATGAACCAAAACATAATAATTTGTTCAATGATTTGATGGCGAAAGCGTGGAGTAACAAAGAATGCAATAGAAGTGAATAAAACAATGAAGGATTTCAAAGAAGAAAAAACAATCAAAGTGAAATACTTTATAGTATATAAACGGGATCACATTTAAGAAAAAAAAAAATTCACATTCAAATGAGAGTGAACTCTCTAAATCAAAGAGAGGCTTCGAGTAAAGGATATTTGAGGACATTAATGGTGGAGATAATAATCTTCCACGGCTAAAATGTCAGTGTTGCAGAGCCACCAATGTCTCTTCTCCTTCTCTCTACCACACCGTCTCCGTACGACGCGTCTTATCTCTCTCTATCGTCCACCGGAATCTATCTCTCCGTTCCCTTCGCTCTCCGCTTTTACCCGGATCCGACCCGATATCATCCGGGTATCCGCCGTACAAGATGTGGCGGACGTGAAGGAGGAAGAAGAAGATGGTCCTATTGAGCTTCCTCCATCGGCTTCATCTCCGTTTTCGTCTACTAACTCAATTTTTGCCACTTCCGATGACCCGACTCCTCTCCAGTTGGCCACCAGCGTAATGCTTACCGGCGCCATCACTATCTTCCTCTTCCGATCAATTCGACGGCGAGCTAAACGCTCCAAAGAGCTGGTAAACTTTTTCAATTCTCCTCTCGTTAATCCGAATTAAGCAATCGATTTTTATCAGTTTTCTTCTTGAATTTCACGACTGATTTGGTGTGAAAATTGTAGACATTCAGATCAACTGGAGCAAAGAAATCGTTAAAAGATGAAGCAATGGAGAAACTGAAAGCAATGGGCTCAACTCCGATAGAAGAAGGTGGTAAGTCAACTCCATCAGCAGCTCAGGCGTTTCTTGGTGCGATCTCAGCAGGAGTCATTGCTGTCATTCTCTACAAATTCACTACTACCATTGAAGCAGGACTCAATCGCCAAACTATTTCTGATAACTTCTCGGTTCGTTCCTCTCTTTTGAATCATTCTCATTACTCGTATCAAAGTTCCTGTTTCTGTCTATCTTTGCTTTGGTTGTTGTGTCTTAGCAAGTAACCTTACCTTGTATTCCAAGTATCAGCATGATCTCAATATCTGTAAATGCCCATAACTGAGAGATAAGAGTGATGGAATTAGCTCTCCTCAGTCCATTGAGTTCTGAATTCAATGTGGATCTAGCTATATTCATTATGTGAAGGTCCTATTCTTGTAATCTCTCTATATAATTCTCAGTTAGTTCCTGCTCTCACAGACCCTGTTTGTGATCATTGTTTGTGTACAATAACTCAATAAGTCTGTAAACCATGGTTTATGAACTTCTATGTGCAACTAGAACTAGCTATACATTCATTGAGTGAATTATATTCATTATGTGCAGGGACCTATTCTTGTAATCTCTCTGTATAATTCTCAGTTCGTTCCTGCTTTCACATACCCTGTTTATGATCATTGCTTGTGTACAATAAGAGTATGGCCTAAACCATGGTTTATGAATTTCTCCGTGTCAACTAGAACTAGCTATACATTCACTGAGTGAAAGACCTATTCTTGTTTGAGACCCTAAACTTCTACAAAAGCTTGATGTGTGTCTTCTATGTCCGTGCAGGTTAGGCAAATTACAGTAACCGTAAGGTATATATATATACACCACCTTCTCTGTTTTCGTCGCAAGCCATTTCTAGCAATTTCTTAGACCAACCTTTTCATTTTTCGTGCAGGACTATCATCAATGGTATATGCTATCTTGCAACATTTGTTTTCGGTATCAATGCGGTCGGACTTCTCCTTTACTCTGGTCAGCTAGCCTTCAATGAAGATTCTGATGATGACATGAAGGCCACAACAGAGCCTGGAGACTCATCAGGTAACAACAGTGAAGTAATTCAAAGCAGTGAGGATCAAAGTTCGAGTGATTAGTCCGGTCTTTGTATAAATATATGTAACAATAATATCATATTCGTAATGGCAAAATATAATATAAATGATTTTATTTGAATATATCTTGAAACTACGTATCTGTTTGTTGAGAAGTGATTGGTTGTTGTTAGTTTCGATGGGACTTTATCGACCAGAGAGAGAGACATTAAACTAACGGACAAAAGAAAGGATACAGATTTTCATGAAAAAACATTAGCGAAAGAAATTAATTATGACTAACAAAACTAATTTACAAACAAGGACAAATAGTATTTCGAAATTACTGTTACACCCAAATAGTTTCTTTTATTCCCACTCAAGTTTCAATCCTATCTTCTAGAACCCTACTCCGGCGCCGCCGACTCCGACAGTAGCTGGAGGGTGCGGCTCAAGCTTCCGATTTTTCCAGAAACAAGCTTCCGGAGCAAGCTTTGAAGCTGACTTTCTTGGCTCCGATTTGCAACGTGGCAACACTGGTGGCTCGTATGCCTTATTAGCTCCGGCTACCTTCTGCTCTCCAACCGCCGCAGCCGCCGTTATTATTGGCGGAGCTGCTGGATATGAACACGATGACCGTGGCGGCTGCAACAACGCTTGGTGAAGAGGTGGTTTATCGATTGAACGCCGGCGAGAAGATGCGTTGGATTCAACAGCGGTAACGATTCGTTTCTTGGGTTGATGATGATGATGATGTTCTCCGGCAGTTTCTGGTATCTTCTTCGGTCTTGCTGGTAAACATCTGACGAAATCTGTACTACAGACCCAGGTCTCCTGGGAGACTTCCATCGATAGCTTCGGTTCACACATCATTAGCAACAGACAATCCGGTAACACCTTATACGGCGTCGTCTTCTCTTTCTCCATTGTTTCATCTTGTTGTTGAGTTACTTCTCTCATCACCACTTCCGGACTCGGTTCGGGTTCTCGGTTTCCTTGATCGGATCTTTCTACGTTTGGGGTTACAGAGGCAGCTAGATCTTCCTCTTCCGCCTTAGCCACTGCCGCTAATTCTTGTTCCATCTCAGCCATATGCTCCTCTTCTTCTATGGCGTTTCTGATATCATCTTCGATGTTTTTGATGATTGTGGCTTCAATTTCCTCCTCAAATGAATCTAGCTCCTGGATTTTCGAAGCTTCTTCTTCATCCTCTGCTTCTGCGGCCGAATCTTCCACTAGTTCTTCCTCTTTCGCTGGATTTGCAGCTAACGGAGCTTCTGCTTCTGTAACAGGAACGACAACTTCTCTCTCCACAATAGTCTCGCCGGAAATCCATTTCTCGCATAACTCGATCCGCTTCTTATCTTCCAAATCAAGCTCAACCCTTCTTCTTTCGTCATCTTCCTCCTCTTCTCCTCCATACGCGCCGTCGTTGAGTGACATCTGTCTTTCTCGAACCCGGTTAGCTAACGACGCCACCTTAACCGGATCAGATCTACACCGCATCAATAGTAAGGCATTCTTCGGCGGAGAACAGAGGTTGATCCGTCCAGCATCCTCTCTCTCTTTCTTCTCCGTCTTCATCTCTATCTCGCTTAAATCGAGACTCTCGAAAACATGTCTCCGGCGACTCCTCCTCCTATCATCCTCCGTGTCGTCTTCTCCGCCAACCACAAGCTCAATCTCCCTTCTATTCCCTCCCGTCTCCTCAACCGCCACAAACCACCGCGTGAACACCGCGCCACATGAGCTTCCTCCGCCGCATCCGTCGCCGTCATTATCAACTCGCTTCCTATCTCGGTCTCTGTTGTGGTGGCTATTATCCGTACAAGAAGATCTACAAGGGAGGAAGCAGTTGAGCTCAGAGCCAAACGCTCTCAACGACTCACAGATAGTCACCGGAAGATGAACCCACCGGTTCTCATTCGCATCGAAACGACTTCCTACTCCGTCGTTTTGGTCGGAGGAGGATCTCCTGAAGCTCCTTTCACCTTGCCTCCTAGATCTCGCTCTCATCTTTTTCTTCACATGCTTCCTAGTCTTCACCCTAACTTGACCAATACACGTCACCTTCGGAGACGACGGCTCGATGTTATTATTATTCTCGTAACCAGATCCAGATCTCCTCCTTCCTCCGTTAGTACCGAACATCGGAGAGTTAAGAACACCAGCTGAAGCGTTCTTCAAGCTGCCGCTTGTACGGAGACGACGGCTGAGAGAAGTGGTGAGACAGGCGGAGCGAGCAGGGCTGAGGGAAGAGAGGCGCATGGAGGAGGAAGAAGAGAAGCGTGATGTGAAACAAATGAATAAATCGGTAGAAGAAGCATTCTTTGTGTTGCTACTACTGTTAATACTTGAAGAACGGTGGGGTCTCTCAGTTTCCGCCATTGTTATCTTATCTTTTTTACTGTGAGAGTGAAGTAGCCATCGCCATTGGAGATAGTATAGTCTAACGGAATCGAGAGACTAAAATGGGGCTCTGTTGACAATTACAAAACTACCCCTGGATCTGATTAAGGAGAAGATTCGTTCTTTCTAAATCTCACTAATCATCTTTGACTAATAATAATCCAGATTAAGTTGCTATAGCTTTGCGGTAATGGTTAGTGAAAAGGGTAAATTAGTAATTAGAGAAACTGTGTGGTGTGGCCCATGACCATGAGAGTGAAATGAGTTAAAGGGGTTCGTACGTCTCTGTGGATACACTCATGTGCACACACACAGACTAAAGGTATTGGCTTTCCCAAAAACACAAACACTCAGACACGCATGTCTCTTTGTGTATTTGCATGTATTTTTTTTTTTTTTTTTTTTTGACATCAAATCTCCATTTTATTAAGGATTCGGTGTTCGACTCTCTTCAAGAGAGAGCCAATCGGGAACCGATGAACTTACATGGGAAAACAAAAGACCGCGTGCTCTAGCTTTTTTAGCAAGACAATCAGCGCGGGTATTAAACTTTCTACTAACAAACTTAATACTAAAACTAGGAAAGGACGTCTTTAGAGCGCGGAAGTCTTCCAATTCTGATGAGAAGGAGGGCCATTCCATTGGATCCTCTAGCATACTAATGAGTTCCATACAATCCGAGAAAAAGCAAGCGCTAGTCAGATGTAGCTTCTGGAGGCACTGCATAGCCCAAAGGAGGGCATCAAGCTCGGCATGAAGGGGGGAGAGACATCTTCTGGAACCCTTAAGACCTAAATGGACAATCTCAAGTCCTTGATGTACGATCCAACCTTGACCGCTTACCGAATCTGATTCTACCCAGGAACCATCAATGAAGCATGAGAGACATGCTTGTGATAGGGTCATAGGTAGAGAGGTCCTCTGCGGGGAGATTGTGATCGGGTGCTCATCTTCCTTCGCATTTGCTTTCTTCCATGCTTCTTCTTCAAGTTTAGCTTTCTCTAGAGTCGTTCTAGGATCTTCATTAAAATTCTCAAACACTTTCCTATTGCGAGCCTTCCAAATAAACCACATAAGCCATGGGAAGAAACTTATGGAATCCTCAGAACTCACCATATCTTTCGCTCTCCAAAAGAGGAAGTCCAAATTAGTAAACACCGATGAAGATGGGAAGATATGAGGGGCAGATGGAATGGGTGATAGCGCCCACGCTTGACGAGCTGGGGGGCATTCAAAGATAGCATGGTTGATAGTCTCTTTCTCTGCGCCACATCTGGGACAAGTAGAGTCTCTGCCCATGTGTCGAAGTGCAAGAGAGTCACAGGTGGGTAAGAAACCCGATGAGCATTGCCACACGAAATGTTTAATTTTTCGAGTGGTTTTTAACTTCCAACCTTGTGCCGTAAGTACCGTAGTACTTGGTCCCTGAAAAGGGGGTTCACAAGCCGGGCGAGATAGAGCTCTCGCGGCCCAATAACCGGATTTTACGGTGTAGTTTCCGGATTTGGTATAGATCCAACAATAACTATCTCTCGAGACTAATTTGCTCGGATGTAAGCCCAAAATGAGAGAAATATCTTCTGGTGGGAAGAGATCTCGGAGACGGTCTATTTTCCACTGCTTTGTTTCAAAATTAATAAGCGAGTTCACATATAGATGTGGGTCAGTCTCATTATTATTGATACTTCTCGGCACACGAGCCGGACAATCGGGAATCCAAGGTTCGCTCCAGACTCTAGTACCAAATCCCGAGCCTATAGTCTTCCTTAGTCCTGAGATCAATAGTGGTTTAGCAGCCATCAAACTTCTCCAACCGTAAGAGGGTCGATTTGAAACTTGTATCTCTAAAGGGCTTGAGTACTTGAAGTATCGCCCTTTTAGGATTCTACTCAGAAGCGAGTCTGGAAATTTGAGGATTCTCCAAAGTTGTTTCGCAAGAAGGGCAAGGTTCTGTTCTTCCAAAGCCCGGAAGCCTAATCCTCCTTCAGAGGTTGGACAACAGAGTTTGTCCCATGCCACCCAATGAATACCCTTACTATTAGCATTGGAGCTCCACCAATAATTGGAGATTACACTTCTTAATTTGGAACAAAGTGTCTTTGGTAGAAGGTAACATGACATCACATAGTTCGGGACCGCTTGCGCTTGTGATTTAATAAGAACTTCTTTGCCTCCCCGAGACAAGAATTTTGAGGACCAAGTGCTAGCCCGATTTTGCACTCTATCTCTGACAAAGGCAAAGGTTTGCACCTTCGAACCATTGATCTGCTCTGGTAGACCGAGATATGATCCCATCCCTCCTTCTTGAGAAATACCAATGATTCTTTTGATTTCACCTTTCCTCTCGTGAGGGACATCATTACCAAACATTATAGAGGACTTAGAGAAGTTAATTTGCTGTCCAGAAGCTTCTCCATATGTTTTAATGATGTCTATAAGCTCCTTACTCTCCTGTATCTCCGCTCTACAGAAGAATAGACTATCATCAGCAAATAGAAGGTGTGACGTCGGGGGACTGGCTCTAGCTACCCGAAGTCCCTGGATCCTCCCATTCAACTCCGCTTTCCTGATAAGAGAAATAAGGCCTTCGGTGCATAAGACAAAGAGGAATGGGGAAATAGGGTCTCCTTGGCGTATACCACGGGATGGTCTGATATGTCCACTAGGCACTCCATTAAGGAGGATGCGGTATGAGACTGTAGTCACACAATACATAATCCAACTAATCCATTTTGGGTCAAAACCCAAATGTCTCATTATAGAGGAGAGGTAAGACCATTCGACTCTATCATAAGCCTTACTCATGTCGGTTTTAATGGCCATGAATTTTTTACGACATGAAGGATTAGATCGGAGTGCATGAAAGTTCTCTTGTGCTATAAGGATGTTATCTGTAATCAGTCTTCCTGCTACAAAAGCAGATTGGGTCTCGGAAATTAATTCCGGAAGGATCTTCTTTAGTCTCAAGCTCAAAATCTTAGAAATAATTTTATAGCTCACATTGCAGAGACTGATTGGCCGAAAACCTGACATTTCTCTAGGTTTACCTCCTTTTGGGATCAAGCAGATATTTGTCTCATTTAATCTTGGATCAAAAGAGCCATTCGTGAAGAAATCCATGATAGACTGAGATAGTTCTGGCCCCACCACATCCCAAAACTTTTGGTAGAATAAGGCCGTCATCCCATCTGGACCTGGGGTCTTAGTGGGATTTAGTGAGAATAACGCTTTTCTAATCTCCTCCATCGTAGGATTCTGAGTTAGCTCGGCATTCATAGACGGAGTGACAATCTCAGGAATGTCCTGGAAGAGAGAGTTCGGATCGCCACCAAAAGAAGAAGTGAAGAGAGCATCGAAATATCCGACTGCAACTCTCTCAATTCCTTCCTCATCGTCTACCCAGCAGCCATTAGAGTCTAACAGTCCTAAAATTCTATTCCTTGCTCTCCTTTGTTTTGTGATGGCTTGAAAAAATTTGGTAAAGTTATCTCCGAAACGAAGCCAGGTCGTCCTACTCTTCTGCTCCCAAAAAGCTTCTTCCTCTTTGTATGCTGCCAAAAGTTCACCTTTTAATACAAGAATTTCTTCTGTAGAGATAGTTTCATCGGTATGGGCAAGATCAATCTTATCTTGTAATTCTTTGATAAGAATTTTAGAATTTGTTTGAGTACTTTTTTTCCACACCGAGATCGATTTTCTACAATTTTGGATACAACACGAGAGTGAGTTTTGGCCTCTAGGAATCGTATGGCTCCAACCGGCTATAATGGCCTCCTCTAGACCTGGTTTCCCTAGCCACCGTTTATCAAATAGAAAACCACGTCTTTTCTTTTCAGGTTTATTTAGAATGGATGCGAGGAGAGGCCTATGGTCGGATCCCCACATCTTAAGGTACTCCACTTTGGTGTGGGAAAACATATTGTGCCATTCTTCATTTCCTAAGGCTCTATCCAGGCGGCACTTTATTAAGCCATTTCTTCTCCGACCAATCCAAGAAAGAGGGTCTCCTTGATACGGAAATTCAAGGAACCCACAACAGTCTATCATGGCTCGAAAAGGGAGAAATGAAGCTTCTGAACGTTTTTTTCCACCAACTTTCTCATGATTCCCTGTGATTTCGTTAAAGTCTCCTATAATGAACCATGGACTTGTGCGGGAAATACCTATACGAATAAGTCGTTCCCAGACATAAGCTCGGTATTTAACCACCGGATCACCGTAAATAAAGGTCATACAAACACGATTTCCATCAATAATAGTCTCAATGTCAATCAACCGATCATCCAAACATAAAATCTTAACCGGGAAATCCTTAGAGTAAAAAAGAGCAAGACCACCACTATATCCTTTCGGATTCACAGTGTGGAGGTTGTCAAACCCTAGAGATGCTTGCAAGTTTTGCAGAAAATGGTGATTATTCTTAGTCTCTGATAAAAACATAAAACCTGGAGAATACATTTTACACATCTCCTCCAGTCGACGGGAAGTAGGCTCCGCTCCCGCCCCTTGACAATTCCATGCTATGATCCTCATATGCGGGGACTGGGTGGGTTCTGGAACCCCACCAGACCTAAATTATCAATAAGAGTTTGAAAAATTTTTGAATCAGAGGACAAAAAAGTAACCGGCGCCTCATTTTGAGGGAAAGTTTTGAAATGAGAAAACAAATTTCTCGAAGGTTCTCCATTACTCGCAGAACCGAAGTCTTGAGGCTTAGTCACTTTGATTTGTAACGACAAAAACCACCTTCCATCGAGCTTCATTTCTACTGTCATTAAAGGCCAGCAAACAAGATTTATAGCTCTTAGTGTCGTCAAAATTGAGCATCGAAAGACATTCTCTATAAAGGAGAAGATTTGTGGAGTGGATCTCACTGAGATAGAAGAAAGTAGCGGAATGGATCTCTTCAAAATGAAGGAAATTTCTGATAGACCAAATGTTAAATACATAAGGCCAAAAGGGGTTAGAAAACCCACTGAAGATTTATATACATCCAAGACTAAAACTTGAAAAGGTGAGCAGGTTGGATAACATATTATAGCTTTATGGTATTGTACCGAATAAAAACTGCTCTTCAAGGACTGATTTCTTGAATAAATAAATTTAGTGTGGCTATATGGGCTGCAAAATAGAACATGACCCACTATATGAGACACTTTGGTCCAGCCCAGTTTGAGAAAGAGACTACACTTAAGATCGCTTGGATTGTGAGCCGCCGTGAATGAACGGAAGGATCTTCGCCGGCGATAATAATACGATAAGGTGGAGAAAATTCCGGCGAATGAATAGCTCCTAGAGACAGAAATTTGTTCAGAGGTTTGGAGGAAGCTTAAGCGCAGGCCAAGCAATAGAGGTATAGTTCTTCGGAGACCTTCCGATAGGCTGTCAGATCTGCCCAACGACAGGAGGCGAGAAGACATCAAGAGTGGATCTCGAGATTTGAGAGATGGAGACCGGCAAGAGGAAGGTTCTGGAGCGGTGGCCAATGATTGGCTTTGGCGGGCCAAATTTCTCAGAGGATTCGACGGCTTTGGAGAGTGGAGAAAAATAAGCTGCACCGGAGAGAGAGTCACCCAGAGGAAAGGCAGGGACAGTCTCCGATCTGGTGGTTCCGGGGAAGCGAGGAGTTGAAAAAGATTGTTGGCTGTTGCAAACGCCATAGGAGTCAAGAAGAGCCACGGCGGAGAGAAGGAGCCACCGTAATAAAACTCGTCTCTAATGACGGAAGTCAGAGAAGATATACTTCGGGGGGGCTTGAGATCTCTGTTTTTGTAAGCCATAAGAGTAGTTCTTGACAAGTCCTTGCCGGGAGAATAACCCAGACGGCTAAGGATGGCCATTCCTGGTTCATAGATCTCAGACAAAGCATAAGTTGCTTCTCCAAGAGACTGATGTTCGTCGAGCTTTAACATCTGAAAAGTAACGAAGAATATCTCTTGGTCAAAAATAAAATAATGCAAAGTTTTGTTTTTGAAAAGATATGACTTTTTTGTGAAATTCAAAAGTTCAGGATATTTTTCCCTTGTAACTAAGATTATTGGACCCCAATGGACCAAGTGTTTTTCATTTTGAAAGATATATGTGTCATGTCGTATCATATGCATGTACGTGTATATGCGTGCTAGTCGTGATGATCTTGGTAGAGTAAGAAGTTGTTATTAAGCAATGTTAGTCAGTGTAATCTGTTAGTTAGTATCCAAGACTATTCAAAAATATCTGTTTTACCTAAAAATATTGATAAAAACTATTTAAAATATCCGAAAATATTCGAAAGTAGTAGAATAATTTAAAACTAGATAAAAATTTTGAATTATTTCGAATATTTGTTTGGGTTCTGTTTGGGTTATGGTATTATCTAATATCTAAATATCTAGATTTAAACCTTATTCAGATATTTTGCATAATCGTTTTGGATCAAAATTAAGTTTTTTGAATTGAAATCGGATTCATATTTCGGGTTTCGGATAAATGTCCAGAACTAACAGCATGTACGTTTGTTCTTGGAAACCTTTTAGTTGTTGTTGCGTTGTAAGTTGTAACCAATGCACTAGGAAAGTGTTCGGATCTATTGGATACTTAAAGAATATTCTTGTTGTGTTTAGAGCATAAACATCCGTAATACCTCCTTTGGGGTATCTTAAACATTTTTTAATATATATATATATTTTTACAGGTGAAGAAAAAAAAAAAAATCGACGAATCACGCTCTGCCACGTCAGATGAACAGGAAAGAAACTGTCTCTTATTGTATCTTAAATAAGATACTCTTGTTTGGGGATCTTATATTTAATAATTTTTTATTCTACTTTACCTAGGAAATGCTGCTAAGATACTCTCTAATACACCGATATTCAAGCTCTTAGGCTCTAAAATATAGTCATTTGAGATAATTGACTCGGATTTACTCATCTTAGGACCAAACATTTGGGATTACAAAACGGCAAAATAACCATACCAAAACGAAGATTTTTTTTTTATAAATATTATATAATAATAATTAACCAATCCAAAACCGGGATCGATCGGGTTTACAACAGAACCGACCCAGAAGTAAAAAACAAACCTAATAAACCGCTAAGGATCCTCAAACCGTCCCAGTAATTACGATACTGCCACTGACCCTTTTGAGGGACGAACGCACGATGTCGCCACAGCGCCGCCGGCGGGTTTGATCCGGCGAGACTCGCGGTAACTACCGGAATTTTTCCCATACGACAGAAGACCCACCTTCAGTCGCCGTTCCAGATCCGCAGACCATGACCTCGTCTCACCTTCTCCCGACGGTGACATAGCTCTCTCGAGGAATCCATGGACTCAACCGGTAAAACTTGCTCCCAGCAAGTTCCGAAATCGGTGACAGCCACCGCACACCTCACCGGCGAGAACCTATCTCCAACGGTCGCCTCCAGTCTTGCACCTCCTCCTGCCGAAGAAATTTCTCCGGTGACGCGACATGCAACAAGGCACGATCCCGCCGCTCCACCGCAGTCGCTTCGATGTGGCCACCACCTCCGCGACACTCCTTCAGCCCGGCTCGAATCCCTCCGACCCACACGCCGCCACAGTCAAGAAAACCAGATCTGAACTTACCTAGAAACCCCGCGCTTGCTCCTTATGCCGCACGTCCTCTAGCGACTTCCACAACTCACGACTTACCGGATCCGTCGATTCGTTACTCTCCGGTCTCGCACCGCTTTGGCTAGGGGAAACCACACCACTCGACGCCGGAGGAGACAAAAACGAGACATCTTCTGAGACTTCCAGCCACCACGATCGGAAGATGAAGCTCTATTCTAGACGGGAGACCTCTCACGACCACGGCGAAGACTCGCCGGACCGAAGAGGCCTCGAAGAACACAAACCACCGACGAAAAAGCTTCTGAAAAAAGAGAGAGAATGAGAGCGGATGCGTGTCTACACGCGCACGATCCCCTTTGATGTAAGAGTTTTCCAATTAACGAAGATTTTTTTTCTTTTTCTTATTTAACTATTATAAAGCGAATTGAGGGGACATCGCCTTTTTTCTTATTCATAATGATAAAATAGTAGACCAGAAATCCTAGTCACATGGTTTGGGCTAAATATGGTCGAATACAAATAATATGAAAGAGATCATATTAATAAATTAACTAAAGAAGACAAACATTATTTTTGTTGGTTCAAATAAAGAAGAAAAAATCTTATTATATATAATTAAAAAAGCATTATAGAGCCCAAAGCTTGCACGTGATCGGATTACCCGAGAGATTAGTGTAATGAGTCGACATGGCCGTTGTTCTTCTTGTTTTTAGCTATAATTATTGCATTTTTTGTATTTAATCTCATTTTAAAATACTTTACTTTTGAGTTTCCTTCTCGTGATGAAGTTCTCTCACTTTGCTTTCTTTCTTGTGGTGGATGCATGAAACTAAGGGCAAGTCTTGTCGCTTTTTGCAGCACTTAAGTTAAAGAAGTCGGACCCACTTTCTTTTTTCTCACCATTGATGTTGTTCCAAATTGGAGTATGGTGGTCAAATAATTAGAGAGCTACTATTATTTTTTATACTCCTAAATAATCCAGTTTTAAAAGCAAAGAGATGATGATCACTGATCTGATTAGATAGATACACACTCTTACAAAATATGTTTATACGCTACTCGTAAAGTTAAATTGCATTTTATCAGTAGATACTAAACCAAACAAGTTTTTAAATAGATTCTCGGAAAAAACAAATAAACCTTGATAAAAAGATATATAATCCCAACAATTGGAAGAACCAACACTTCATGAAGATAAAACTGCGCATTTCCATGTGCATATACATCTGAATATACTCCCTAAAGAAAGAATATTAATATTGTATAAAAATCACGATAGAATAAAATGGCGTGAGAAAATACGCGCGTAAACTGCGTAATGAACCGCGAAGTAACGGTCATAATAAACAGAAAATGGAGGAAGATGGGTGGGTGTGATGTGGCAGTCATAAAGAGAGAAGAAAGGAGTTTGACCAGACCAGTAAAAGACTTAAAGGACCACACTATAAGCCATAACACTGCATTAATAATATGCTTTCAATAACGATTTCTGCTTTTTATTTAATTTATCAAGTAGACCATATATATATAGTAAATACTAAATGCATATTTCCTTCGGCTATCTCAAGGTTGTTTTTTGTTACAAAAACAAATTTTGTAAAAATATTGCATGATGTTTAGAAACTAAATATCATTACAAAATAACAAAACAAATCCTACAGAAACTCATTCAATTATTTATTACTATGACTCGTCTAAAAATGTAACAACCCTGTTTTCAAAAGAACCAACATTTATATGAATATTATATATAATAAATGGCAAATTGATTAAAGAGACCTACGTGAATTAACTGACAATAACTATGATGAAATTATAAACATGTGCTCATTGGTCCCCATCAAATAATAGAGTAGTAGAGTATAATACTTTACTAGATTTTTAAAAGAAACTAAAGAACTGAAGATAGTTTAGACTTCGAAGACTTTTACTAACTTACTTGCATGTACCAGAAAAAAGTTTAGAAGACTTGGTCGGAAAAAAGAATGTTCCTTGTCCCACCGATGACGTTGCTAGCGTTATTCGGTAAGAAGACTGTGACGACACGCGCAGAGTAGCGCGTGTTTAATAATTAAATTTGTTTGCTGATCTGGCAGAGTATACAGAAGGTGTTGACTGGACCATTAAAGGACGTGAACCAGACAAATCAATCGTTTAATAAGCAGCTGAGTAACACTGCCATGTTATGCTTTTAATGACACTGCCATGTTATGCTATTAGAAGTATTTTATTTTTAATTAAGGTACTAATGCCATGAGGTTGGATTTTGATTTTGTGGGATTTGTTCGATCATGTGATCAACTTTGTATATGACTTGTTTAATTGAGATTCACATCTACGTTATCTCATGGTTTAAAAGCTCGCACCTTAGATCTTAAAGTTTAACTCTCAAACTAAAGGTAATGGTTCGTAACATGTATATAATCCAGAAGATCATCAAAACACAGCATATTACAGTGATTGTTTTGAAGATCATCAAAATAGATCAATCTTAATATTGATAAGATTCACATACAATAGATAACAACAAAAGAACATAACTAAACAATTTTCATTACTCGGTTTAGTTTGGTTTACTGAAACTTGCAACAAAGACAATGTTCAAATAAAAAGAACCGTTTGGAAAGTCTATACAGAAACTTCATGTTCTTGATGTGAGTCTAAGCCTGATAGATCTCATTTACAGAAAACTCCAGACGCAAAAAAACATGTGTTTCTCGTGCGTGTAATTTCTAAAAAGAACCAACTGCTATGGAGATCTGCAGGTATTATTATTGCTACTCCTATATATCTATAGTTCAGAGCTCTAGAACCACCTTACCAGGAATCAGCTTCTTCTCCTTGGCTTCATGAGCTTCTACAACTTCAGTTATCGGAAATGTCTTTTCTACTGGTATCTTTAGCTTTCCGGCTCCAACTAACCGCTGAATCTCAAATAGACCTTCAGGATCAGCCCTCATAAACGTCCACCAATAGTCTGTATTTTTCAGTTCATTACATTCAGATTTTATTATCTGAGTTACATTTTCTTTCGCTCTCAAAAAGCTTAATGAGACAGGTCTTACTAAAAGAATAGTTCCTGAGTAACTAAAGTGAGAGTAATGCAGAGAGAGATCTATCATATACCTATTCCATGAGAATATTGATATTGTATCTTTTTCTTTGCTAAGAGTGACGTTGCAAGCGGAAGACCAATCACAAAACCGTATCTATCAGTCAATGATGCAGCCTCACCCTTCAACAGATAAATGCAAGAGAGAATAAAAACACTTTTGTTACGCAAAAAAAAATCCAAGAGCAAAGGTAGCTCGTAAAGCAGAGACAAAATAACTATTATATACCTGGAGAGTCATATAGTTCCCACCCTTCCTCAAGAAGTTTATGCCTATTCTCTCTGTCTCAGGCCGACCAATAGTATCCAACACAGCGTCAAACTTTCCTTTTACTGCCACCTCAATGTCCTGTACATGAAACAGATCCAGGTTCATGAATCAGAACAATATAATCATGGTTCTACTTTGGATCAGCAGATAAATAAAACAATTGTGTCTCTACCTCGGTTGTGTAGTCAACAGCTTGCTCGGCACCAGCTGCTAGTATTCTATCTCTGGTCTGACCAACACAAGAGGCTGTAACATGGCACCCAGAGGCTACAGCAAGCTGGATTGCAGCAAAACCTACTGCTCCTCCTCCTCCGAAAACTAATAGCCTTTGTCTGCAAAGAGAAAGGTTTTGAGGAACACGCTGTTGAGTCCATAGTAGTATGAAAAAAACACAAAAGCATTTGTGTGAATATTGAAAGCTGGACTAGTCTCAGCTTCCTGCCACATGCAGACAATAATAGTTTCTCAAAATCATACCCTTCGAGTATCCGAGCATTACACTTCAAAGCACGCCAAGCAGTCAACGCTGCAAAAGGAATGGCACTTGCCTCCTACAAGAAGCACACAAAAAAAGAGCTGAAAACTCTTAACAGAAAACAATCAAAATGGCTAGCAAATAAAGACATTCAATCAATCGATAGAGAGGTTTACGGGTATATAGATCTTCCTACTTACCACATGAGAAACCGATGATGGCTTTTCAGTGAGTTCCTCCTCAGAAAGTATTCCATAATCAGTGTAAGTACCTCTTAAAGCAGTAGGATGCAATGCACCAAAAACTTCTTGTCCTACTTTAAATGACTTCACTGAATTCCCAATTGCTGCAACTTCACCACTGATATCTCGTCCAATTATAATAGGTAGATGTGGTTGGAATACAGAACGCCCATATCCTGCTCGTATCTGAGATCAATAAGCTATATCATCAGAAGAATCATAAGATCAATCTCACTACTCTTATTTTCAGTATCAAAGACACGATATTATCATCAATGGGAGATTTAACTTTCCGGGTATGATTACTAAAATCCTAGAACATACGTAAGAGATCCAAGCTAACCGATGACGCCAATCCTAATCCCTAGTTAATGCAATCTCCGATTTTATCCAATGCCCACTAAGCAAATGAAATCAGAGCGGATCAAGCAGAGAACACTCACTCTGCAATCAAGAGGGTTGACAGAAACAGCTTTAGCCCTGACGAGAACTTCGTTAGGATTGAGATTCGGCACCGGAACATTCTCCCGGAGCTCCAAAACCTCCGGACCGCCAAAGCGAGGAAACATCACAGCACGGCAACCGGTAAAGATGCTCCGAAGAGAACTTAACCTCGCCGGCCGGAAAACCAATCCGGCTTTATAACTACCGCGCAATGATCTCATCACTCGCATTTCTCCGTCGTCTATAGAAATCAATTTACTCGTCGTCTTCTTCTACGTTGATGCGAAGATCTTTTTTAAGCCTTTTAGGTTTTCTTTACGGAAAATTAAGACGTGGCAGCATTAGCGTCCGCAGAGCGGGTTTGTTTACTTGACTGTACATGCAAGCTGTTGGTTTCGATCTACCGGTTTGTTTCCAAACCGAACTGACTTGACAAGAAATTTAGTAAACCAAGCTAAATTTTGTCAGCTCAATGAGTGAATTCTTGAAATTGAGCTCGAACCAGAGGGAACGTAGCTTGAGGTCATTTCAAAACCATTACGTAATTTTATGTATACCGAATCAAAAATGAAAAACTGTAGCTCTGCGATCAACAACACATGAAGCATGTACCGAACCAAAACCATTAGTCAATATGATCTCAACCAGGACATGTGAGAAGAGTGGCTTGGACATTGTTCGAAGCCGAATTGGACTAAACTGAACCAAGTAACATAAAATAAGTGTACAAATCTTTTTGAGAAGCGTATTTAGACAATACATGAGCTAATATGGTATAACATCGTGATGTACTTGCATACATACACCAAGATGGTACATTTTAAGAACCTGATGCTGAGAAGTAAGAGTGATCGAAAACCCACAACAAAAATGGAAGAAAAAGAAAAGACGACCAAAACTTTTCAGCTCTTCTTGGTTTCTGTTTGATCAGTGTTTTCTTTAGCTTGATTGATTGAGGTCAGTGTGATTGGTGGACGCTTTCCCATCTTTTACTTTCTTCTTAGGCTTACGCTTCTTTTGTTTCAGCCTCATCCGTGTCTGGTCTTTCACATTTCTCTCCCACTCTCTTATGTTCTTCTGGTAAAGCAACATTGCAGCTCGTGCATCATCAATCTGTCATGCAAAGAAGAGTCGAGATTTAAGGATCTAAATCACGATATAGTGGAATCAAATATGTTTCTCATGTTGGAGTCTGTCTTAAGTATTATGTCTTTTGGTTCTGTTTTGCGTTTTGAATTTGCTTCTGTTTTAAGTCTTGCTGAGTCAATATTCTGTTAGAGTCAAGTGGCTTAAGTTGGGTTAGTGGTCTCAGTCAGTTCCTATTTTTACGTTGAGTTTGTTCAGTCATTGTAAGCCACTATAAAAGGCACTATGAATTCATCAATAAAGGTTACGGGATTCTGGTGCAAATTTGTTCTTCACATTTGGTATCAGAGCAAACAAAAGCTAATCCCGACGAGAGAGAGAGAGAGAAGAAAGATGAGCGACGACAAAACATTCACGAAGATTCCTCGTTTTGACGGTCACTATTATCATTGGAGCGAGTTGATGGAGAATCTTTTGCGAGCGAAGGGTCTATGGAGTTTGATAGCCGATGGTTACACTGAGATGGCAGCAGGGGCTGAAGTAACCGCTGAGCAACTGAAAGATCAGGAGCATCTCAAAATGAAGGATCACCAGGTGAAACATTTTCTGTTTCAAGCGATCGATCGCACAGTGTTTGAGCAGATTTTGGACAGGAAAACATCCAAAGTCATATGGGACTCGATGAAAAGGAAATTTGGGGGCAATGAGAGAGTGAAGCGATCTCTTCTTAACACACTGAGAAGAGAGTTTGAGGTCTTAGCTATGAAGATGGATGAGACAATAGATGATTACTTTGGGAGAGTAATGGTAGTTTCCAACAAGATGAGAAGCAATGGAGAAGAGATGCCGGATTCGAAGATTGTGGAAAAGATTCTTCGAACCTTGACTGACAAATTCACTTATGTGGTAGTGTCAATAGAGGAGTCTAAGGACACAGGAAATATGTCCATTGATGAGCTGCAGAGTTCTTTGTCTGTTCATGAACATAAATTCAAGAAGACACCTATTGAAGAAGAAATGCAAGCTCTCAATGTTAATGTCCGAGGCAGGGGCAGAGGATCTTTTAGAGGACGAGGCAGAGGAAGAGGTCGTGCTTTCAACAAAGCAACAGTTGAGTGTTACAAGTGTCATAACTTGGGACATTTTCAATATGAATGCCCAAAGTGGAACAATGAAGCACATTATGCAGAGATAAATGATAAGGAAGAAGTCTTGTTGATGGCTTATGTGGAGCTTCATGGACACAGCGAAGTGATGTGTGGTTCGTAGACTCAGGGTGCTCAAATCACATGTGTGGTGATAAGAGCATATTTGCAGAGCTTGACACAAGTTTCACTCATCATGTGAAGCTTGGAAACAATCATAAGCTGAATGTTGTTGGAAAAGGTGTGGTGAAATTCTAGCTTAAGGGAGTAAGCTATGCTGTAAGTGAGGTGTACTATGTTCCTGAATTAAGGAACAATCTGCTGAGTGTTGAACAACTGCAAGAGAAAGGATTGGATGTGTTGTTCAAGGGAGGAGAGCAGAAAACCTGCAGCATTTTCCACCCAACAAGAGGAAAAATAGCTGAGTCTATCATGAGTGCAAACATGATGTATGTGTTAATTGCTGAGACCAGTGGGAATGAAGAAGAAAGATGTTTGCAGATTGATGTGTCCAACAAGACTGACCTGTGGCATCGTCGCTACGGTCATCTAAGCTACAAGAACTTACTCACTTTGCACAAGAAAGCAATGGTTGTAGGCTTACCAGAGATTCAACAAATCAAAGCTACTTGTGAATCTTGTGTGAAAGGAAAGCAACATCGCATACCTTTTCCTAAGCAAGGCGCATGGAGAGCAACTGAGAAGCTACAACTCATTCACTCAGACTTGTGTGGTCCAATCAATCCCTCATCAAACAGCCATAAGAGGTACTTAATCAGCTTCATTGATGATTTCTCTAGGAAGACTTGGATCTACTTTGCCTCAGAAAAATCAGAAGCTCTTCATCACTTCAAGTTGTTCAAAGCATTTGTTGAAAAAAAAACTGGAATGTTCATTAAATGTCTAAGAACGGATAAAGGGGGAGAATACAACTCTGGAGAATTCAAGGAGTTCTGTGACAAGCATGGATTTAAGAGGCAATTAACTACTGCATACACTCCTCAACAGAATGGAGTAGCCGAGAGGAAAAATCGAACCATAATGAACATGGTGAGGACAGTTCTGCGAGAAAGGGAGATGCCAAGATCATTTTGGGCTGAAGCTGTACAGTGGGCTAATCATGTTCTTAATAGATCACCTACTGTGGCTGTGAAAGACAAAACACCAGAAGAAGCATGGAGTGACAAGAAGCCATCAGTAGAGTACTTCAAGATATTTGGATGTGTGGGACACATTCACATCTCAGATGTTAAGAGAACCAAGCTTGATGATAAGAGTGTGAAGTGTATCTTACTAGGCTACATCAGTGAATCTAAAGCCTTCAAGATGTATGATCCAATGGAGAAAAGAATTCACATCAGCCGAGATGTGATACTCGAGGAAGAGAAGAAATGGACTTGGAAGAAGGATCACACGGCTAAAGAAGATAACGACTTTGAGTGGGAAAATGAAGTTTCTGGGGAGATAAGTGATGAAGATGAAGAGAATGATGCAGAAGTTGAAGAAAGTGATGCAGAGACTGAAAATGCAGAAGATGAGACTGTTGCAGAAGTCCAAAATCAGAATGAAGAAGCTCAGCCCCAGCTCCAAACTGGAGAAACCAGAATTCGAAAACCACCAGTATGGGCTGCTGATTACACTTCAGGAGAGGAATTGTCAGATGCAGAGATCAACATGGCAAAAGCTGATGTTATTGTTGGAATCCCTAGGATCCCGGGTCTAGGTGATTGAATCTAAGAACTGACCTCGTGATTACCTGGAGATTGGCAGCGGAAATTGGAGCAGGTAAACGAGATCTAGAGCGCCTCAATCGCTGCGCCTCTATTGTAGTCCACACGCACACAAGCTGGAATCCGCCGGGATGCTACTACCGGTGATCGGATCTCCTGGGAATTTTCTACGTGTTTCTCGAGGAAGAGGGTCTGTTTTTATCTATGGAAAAACTGTCTGCGACGGCTCTCTTAATAGGTCGTGTAACCTGGCCCCTATAAATAGGTCCACGGTTTACAAACCGTAACATCAGTTACGGTATCGACCTTGTGTCGATCGTTGCACCCAATGGCAACGATCGACACACCTCTTGTATCGATCGACGCACCAATGGCATCGATCGACACACCTCTTAAAACACGAATTCAATGTGTATCCAATACACATTGATCGGACCATATGCCAATGATCAATTCCCTACAGAAGCGTATCCAACTTGCTTAGGTGTGTGACCCTTTAGGTTCACACGATACTAGAAATGAGTTACAACTCATTTGTCATAAGTGGTTTCTAGCAAAACATTATGACTACCCAGCATCAAATGAATTGTCCGATCTTGACAATACAACTATCTTTAGAGTAAGTACAATGTGATTTCAGGACATAATCCCAACAATCTCCCACTTGTACTGGAATCATCTATTCCCATAATCCCTTTGTCGCTATATCTCGATATGGCATAAGGCAAGAAACTGTGTCATCCTTATTATGGCCAACATCATGTTCATCGAACTTCTGATCTATACTGATAAAACAAACGACTGACAATCACCTCGTTTGAGCACGGCCATGCATTTTCTCAGTATCAAATCTTCGATGGGCCCTGAGATATTTATCCCATGTTATATAGGAGGGACAAATCCCTTCTTGTTCCATCCCTGTTTCTACATATACTTCATGATACACCTAAGCAATGTCTTTATAGCCGCCATTTACGGATCGACGTTTGACAAGGTCAAAATGCACCAATTCATATACTAGAAAGCATGATGAACTCAGGTCTTATGACTATACTCTATAGTCGTAATGAGAAACTCTCATGACACAGATATAACTATCCTGTAGAGTTCTCATTAATGGGTCATGTCCGATCATATGTTCACCAACATATATCTATGTGACTGACTGTGATACTCATATCATTGACTCCATAAAACTTAGTCAACAGTCACCTCACAAGCTAGTCTCTCGCGATTATCAGTGTCCCACTTTGACAATCTCGACTTGGGACAATCATAATTTATGTCATCTTTTACTTATAGGGTTTCATGATCAAGTCCTCAACTTGATGTCCTATAACATGAACATAAAATACTTGGGACCATTATTTAATCATCCAATGATCTAATAATGTTGATGTCAGTTTTTCATAATCATGACTACATCATGTCTATCTGAACATCATAACTAACATAACTCCCACTAGAATCTAGACCACGTCTTCAGATATCTAGTACCTACAGCAGCAGCATGAAGCTCATGCTTAGGTTGTGAGAGATGTTGCGGCGTTCTTGCTTGGAGCCATTCCAACAAACCACACCGATATTCTTTAATAAGCACTATTCTGCGGTCCACTTCTTGGAAAACTTTCCAACAGATAGTGCCGCTACACAGACAAAGAGACATAACCAGGTGGGAACCGGGAATCATCTTTGTCTGTCTTACTACTTATAACAGATTCGTCACTTCCTCAGTTGTACAAGAACATATCCTTAGTGTTCTTCAAACACTTGGGGATGTTCCTTTACAACTGTCCAGTGACTCTTACTGGAACAAATTGATATCTTCTCGTCATGCTCTTATGCGTCAACTGCATTTAGACGAGCACAAATATGGCATTCATGATGGATTCTATTGCATAAGCAAAAGAAATCACACTCATAGACACTAGCTCAGCCAGTGTCCAAGACACTTCATCTTGCTAAGATCATTGCCATAAGACCTTTGGTATGAAGCCATTCTTGGAATCATGCATATTGGAACTGTCCAGCACCTTGTAATCATAAGGATTCTGACACGATCCAATTAGCTCTTCTGATTCATCTCAATAGATCCATATTCCAAGAACTTTCGCGGCTTCTCCCACGTCTATTATTGAATTTGACTTCCGACCCAAATCTTGACAAGACTTTAGCGTCGGAACGTCGTTTATGAGATTAAGTACGTTCTTAACATACAGTTTGAGAATTGCAATTACGCTCCCACTAGTTTACTTGTAAACGTGCTGTTTCTATTCGTTCCTGATCGAGTCAAAGCCTTTGACCGTTTTAATAGAACATAGATTCCAACTCCAAGATGCTTGCTTCAACCGGTGAAGCTAACATGCATGACTAGCCAATTTTTTTGGAGTTGGGGCTCACCTTCGCTTCTTTGAATTTCGCATGCTCGTCACTTTTCAATGATCAACAGATCACGGCAATCGGTCACGAGGAATCACCCTCGGTTCAGTGACGGATCCATTAGGATCAGCGAACTTCAGGCTCCACAGGTGTCGATCCTACAACACTCTGTAGATCCAACCGCTGCTCTCCCTCAACAGGTTGAACAGCCTCCTGTGTTTCTCGAATTTCTTCGAGTTGTACTTTTACTCCCACTGTTCTTCTTGGAAAACAGAGTTCCGAACAACAAAACTTTGTTCTCGGATTGGTTGTAAAAGTACTAAGCCTCGGTTTCTCTAGGACAACCAGCGAAGCAGCACTTATCAGATTTGGGTTCAAGTTTTTTTGTTGGCAACTGCCTCACACACACCTTGCAATCCCAATTAATCAGAAAAACAAATTTGGAAATCACCCAGTCCACATCCAATGTGGTGTTTTTCACTGATTCTGATAGAAACTTATTTAGCGTAAACATAGACATTTTAGAACGTATGCTTAAATGATTATGGAAGATTCCTGTGACTCATCATTAATCGGAGCATATCTAATAAGATCCGATTCATTATGTCAGATGATCACCCAATTCTTGACTCAAGTATTTTCCTCCGCGATTCAATCGAGGATCTCAAAACTTCTGTCAAATTGGTTCTACACTTCATCTTGGAACTTCTCAAGGGATTCCTGCTCGTGTCTCATCAAATGAACACATCCATACTTATTGATGACATCAATAAGGTAATGAAGTACAGAAGATTTCCTTTGGCACTAATGCTCGTTTGGCCGCATACATCAATACGTGCAAAGCCCAATAAGCCTCTGGCCCGTTTCCTTTAGCTCTGCCAAAGGGGCCTTAGTCATTTGGTCCAGTGAACATAATTCATATTTCAAATGATTAATAATCAAATGAGTCCAAAACTATGGAACTTCTGAATCCGCTTCATGACTATGCCAAAGAAGATCGAGTTCAAGTCATCAGACTTAAACCGTTTGGTATTCATATGTATATTGGTTTGTAATACAAAACCCATTTATCAAAAGGGGGTGCTACCATATAATATTTCATTAAGATCAAAAGAGCAAAACTTGTCTTTTATCATAATGAAAAACATTCAAATTCTTACAAGAAATTGAAAGACATCTCTGCATAAAGCAGGTACATAGCAGCAATTACTTAATTTAAAACCAAGCTTGAAAGGCTCCTACAAGTGGAGAATCTCTACGGCTTATGTAGCAACCATTGCTTCATACCAGACACGTAGTTCCACTTGCCCTTTCTTCAACGTTCTACTATTGCTTAGGCCCTGCATATTTCCAAAATATCAGTACCACAACTAGTATCCAATACATATGTAGAACTTGAATTAATAACACAATACCTGAAGAAGAAGTACCATACATCTTCTTCATCTCTTGTGAATCTTCCAAGAATTTAATGCAATCTCTCTTCCAATGCCCATACTCATTACAGTAGAAGCACTTTCTAACACCAGATGGGCCGGACTTGGGCTTATAAGATGACACAGGCTTATCCTGATTCCAAATCTGAACGGCCCTGCCTCTACCCTTGCCAACACAAGATTTCTCAAATCTTTTACCCTTTCTGATGTCTTGCTCTACTGTTTTGAGCATGCCATGCAGCTCAGTCAACGTCTTCATCAAGCCTTTCTTGATATAATTCTTAATGAACTTATCATAACTCGACGGCAGTGACTGCAGAACGATGTCAGTTGCCAACTCTAAGCTGACAGGACATTCCAGTCTCCCCAGGTTATCAATGTAACCCATCAGTTTAATGACATGAGGACTTACTGGAGCATCCTCAGGTAGCTTGCACTCAGTTAGAGACTTCACCATCTGGAATCTCTCAACTCGTGCTAGATCCTGAAACTTCAGTTTCAGGCTGGTGATCATCTCTATTGGCGACTCCATGTTCTCGTATTGACTCTTCAAGTCCGAGTTCATGGTAGCCAACATCAGACCACGCACATCTACCACATCAATATAATGCTTATTCCAAGCATTATATGCTGCATGTGAGCGATTGGTCCCAAGCCTTTCTGGAAGAGCTTTCACAAGGACATAATCCTTACTCTCCTGCCTGAGGATTAATCTCAAATTGCGATACCAATCCAGGAAATTTGACCCATTTAACTTGTCCTTCTCAAGGATGGGTCGTAACGAGAAGGTAGTTTTAGACATAGGCTGAAAATTTTAATCAAAGAAAATTTTAGTTATGATTTCAGAAAATGAGGAATCTTATCCAATAAGAAAACTCGCATTATATTCAAACAATGTTTCCTTAATGAATATAATAATCCAAGATCCATACATCACCAAAATCCGAGTGGACGACTCGTCTTCACCCAGAGTTTAGCAATCTAGGTAAGCAAATCATTGCTAATTGTACTCAGTACAACTCTTGGTCGTAGATGAGACAAACTATGTCTATTCCACTCTGATGTCTCTGGGCCCAGAACTTCTGACAGCCCAGTCAAGTAAACCAATCTCTTCTGTCTTGTGATCACTGACAGTTGCACTGCAAGTCTGTCAATGACCACCTGCCTAACTCATGTTGCAGTGGATACCAAGGACTCCAAGACTATCCAACAAACGGCACGAGTCTTGACAGTAGACAAGATTGGGCAAGACATCAAGATCACTTGATATTTAGTTGAGGAAATGGAACTTTAAAAGATTAGTAATTCAATCTCTTAGGTCATGCAATAGTTGATGTCAAGCACTGCAAGACCATCAACACTACTACCTGCCTTACTCATGTAATTGTGGACACCAAGCTCTTGGCAAGACTATCCAACAACGAAACGAGTCTTGACAGTTGACCATATTGAAAAACTAAGCTTCGGTCTAACACACATCCAATGTGTATTAAATAGGTTTAGAACACTTTTAACTTTTAATTTCAATTAAGTTTTACTTGTTCTAATTTAAGTGGGTTAGGTCATTTGGTTCGGTTTTTCAATCATCTGGTTCAAAACCAAACGATTACGGTTCGCATCGTCACCACGCGCATCGACTGACACACTTGGTCGACATTTGATATGCAACCTTTACCAACCCTATAACCGGTCTTAGACCAATTGCGATAACCGGTCCAATCTAATTGAACCGACTTATCCAATCAAACTGATCTTGACTAATCAAATCGGTTTATTCCAATTGAGATAACTAATTCAATCCAATTGAATCAATTCATCCAATTTAAACCGATCTGGCCTACCTTAACCAAGCATGATAACCAATTCAATCCAATTGAACCGATTAACCAATCGCAAGGACTGTGTCGAACGACACTAAACCTGTGTCGATCGATACAATAGGGTATCAGAGAATTTTAATCGAATTAAACCGACATAACCATGCGAGATAACCGGTTCAATCCAATTGAACCGATCTATCCTTTCGCACAGCCTATGTCGATCGATGCACCCAATGTGTCGATCGACACAGTGCGATTTCTAAATCGAAACCCATTGTTTTAATTAGGCGAATTCGCGGTGCATCGATCGACACAAACTTGTGTCGATCGACGCTATGCGAAAACACAATTGCTTTTGCATTTTCGCGCTGCATCGATCGATGCACCCATTGCACCGATCGATACTGTGCGAAAACCCTAAATCAGTTTTGCCGTTTTCGCGCTGCATCGATCGACACACCCAGTGCATCGATCGATGCTGTGCGAAAACACAGTTCTTCGTTTTCGATATTAACAAATCCGAGATTCTTATTAACAAAACGAATCCTAGCTAGCATCAATTCAATCAAAATGCCATTTAATCGAATTCTAGGCTACTGATTCAATCTATTAAACCCTATGGCTCTGATACCACTGTTGGAATCCCTAGGATCCCGGGTCTAGGTGATTGAATCTAAGAACTAACCTCGTGATTACCTGGAGATTGGCAGTGGAAATTGGAGCAGGTAAACGAGATCTAGAGCGCCTCAATCGCTGCGCCTCTATTGTAGTCCACACGCACACAAGCTGGAATCCGCCGGGATGCTAGTACCGGTGATCGGATCTCCTGGGAATTTTCTACGTGTTTCTCGAGGAAGAGGGTCTGTTTTTCTCTATGGAAACACTGTCTGCGACGGATCTCTTAATAGGTCGTGTAACATGGCCCCTATAAATAGATCCACGGTTTACAAACCGTAACATCAGTTACGGTATCGACCTTGTGTCGATCGTTGCACCCAATGGCAACGATCGACACACCTCTTGTATCGATCGACGCACCAATGGCATCGATCGAAACACCTCTTAAAACACGAATTCAATGTGTATCCAATACACATTGATCGGACCATATGCCAATGATCAATTCCCTACAGAAGTGTATCCAACTTGCTTAGGTGTGTGACCCTTTAGGTTCACACGATACTAGAAATGAGTTACAACTCATTTGTCATAAGTGGTTTCTAGCAAAACATTATGACTACCCAGCATCACATGAATTGTCCGATCTCGACAATACAACTATCTTTAGAGTAAGTACAATGTGATTTCAGGACATAATCCCAACAGTTATAAATGTTGATTACCTTGCTTTCGTGATCATTTCAGATCCCACTGATTTTCAAGAAGCAGTTAAACATCAAAAGTGGAGAGAAGCAATGAATGCAGAAATGAGTTCCATTGAGAAAAACCAGACGTGGTCTCTCATCTCATTACCAGTTGGAGCTAAAGCAATTGGAGTTAAGTGGATCTACAAGACCAAACTGAATGAGTTAGGAGAGGTGGATAAGTTTAAAGAAAGGTTAGTGGTAAAAGGGTATGCACATGAGTATGGAGTGGATTACACAGAAGTTTTTGCTCCGGTTGCTCGAATGGATACTGTAAGAATGATCCTTGCTGTAGCTGCAAATAGAGGATGGGGAGTTTATCAGTTAGACGTCAAGTCTGCATTCTTACATGGGGAGCTAGAAGAAGATGTATATGTGGAACAGCCTCAAGGGTATGAAGTTTCAGATGGAAAAGAGATGGTCTACAAGCTACACAAAGCTCTCTATGGACTAAAACAAGCACCTAGAGCTTGGTTTAGTCGCATAGAGGCTTATTTTATCAAGGAAGGCTTCTCAAACAGTCCAAATGAACAAACTCTGTTCATCAAGAGAAATGGAGGCAGCATTCTGATTGTAAGTGTTTATGTTGATGACTTACTTTTCACTGGGAATAATGATGAGTTGCTGGAGGAGTTTAAATGTTCCATGAAAAGGGAGTTTGATATGACAGATTTAGGGAAAATGAGGTATTTTCTTGGCATAGAAGTGATACAGAAACCAGAGGAAGGGATTTTTATTTGCCAAAGAAAGTATGTTGCTGAAGTGATTGATAGGTTTGGGATGCAACATCACAATCCTGTCTGCAACCCAATTGTCCCAGGTCAGAAGATTGGTCGTGACGAGACTGGAGAAAAGATTGATGCAACCTTGTACAAGCAGATGGTGGGAAACCTAATGTATCTTACTGCTTCAAGACCTGATCTAATGTTTGTGGTATGTGATATTCATACATTTTCATGCATTTAGGCTTGTATATAATTCTTGTTTTGAGTTCTTTTCCCCATCATTCATACCATTTTGTCGAGTCATTGTCACATCTAGAGTCTAGAGTTGTTTAGGACTAGGATTAGGCATTTTAGGCTTGCATGTGGAGTGTTTCTTGTGTTTTGCAGGTGAATGGAGGCATCTAGGAGCATTGGTGAGCTTGGATGTGGAGTTTGGAGCTCAAAGGACCAAGGAGGAAGCAGAAGCAGTGCATATCGGCCCGGATATCGGTTGGACCAACCGATACGCTTCACCAAAATAAATCCGAGACTTGATATCGGTTGGCGTATCGGCCGAGCCAACCGATATGGTTCAACCCAGCTTGTCCGAGCCTCAATATCGGTCCACATATCGGTCAGGTGGACCGATATGCTTCAACCCAGAAAAATCCGAGGCTCGATATCGGTCACCATATCGGTCTACCTGACCGATATCGACCCCAGATTTGCACTTGGATCCGGGTCAACACCCGGTTTGTTCCGGGTTGACCCGGCTCGCACCCTTTAGACTATTTAAGCCAAAAACCTATTTTATTTTGTTTCTTATGCAGTTTTTGATGTTCTAAACTCTTTTGTAAGAACACATAAAAATCCTTTGATCAATCTAGATTTCTATTACTATTCCATCAACAAATCTTTCAATCTCTCACTAATCTACCATGATCAACTCTATTTCTATGAGTTTTGTTGATCTAGTTATGATTTGTGAGTAGTTCTCCATAGGCTTGTGGGTTGGGTAGGATTAGGTTGATTAGGGGTGATCAATGGAATTCTAGTAGTTAATTGTTAAAATCTCATCTAGCAAAGTGCTCTTAATGCCTAGTTAATCTTGATCACATTGATTAGGATGTTTAGAATTTCTTGTTCACAACCTGTTCGATGAAATTCCAGTAATTAGCTTTGTTAGAACTTTCATATTCTAGCGCATGAGAATGTATGTCTAGAGTGACTGGTTGCTAATTGGAACTTGTTTGAATGCTCGTTTGATTTTGATTCACAAATGATGATTTGTTCTTGAGTTAAGATTAAATGAAGAATTGGTGTTAAGAGATTAAACCAATTTGCTTGTGTGTTCCTTGCTAAGAGATTAGCTTGATTGAAGTTTGAATTAGGATTCCTTGATCATCCCGAGTCACCTATCCGTTGACCCTAACCCTTAGGCCTTATTCTTGTCATTGATTGAATCGTTTGTTTACTTGTTTTTGTTTACTTCTATTTGATTTGCATTCGTTAGGATCGTTAGAAATTGAAAACCAAATTGTTAGATTTGACTCTGAAGGTTTAGTGTATACTTATTGGTTTTATCCGTCCCAGAATAGGTTCGATACCTCAAAGCTACTTCGATAAGCTTGAGGAATTGGTACCTCAAAGGATTGCAAAATCCTAGTTATCAATTTGGCGCCGTTGCCATTTTGGGATTCTGGATATATCAATTCGTTTTCTATTCCTTTTTAGTTCAAGTTATTGTTACTAATTTTCTACTTTCTTTCTTTTTGATGCTAGGTGTATGAACTTGCGCAGCAAAGGGACTACAAACTTAGTTGCAAGAGTTTACGACATCGAAGCACACAAGAGAAGATTAGTAAGGGAACGACGAGCACAAGAACGAGCTGTTCAAGTTGAAAGTGTTGAGCCAAGAGTCATGGATAACCACGAGGAACAGCAGCAGCAACAACAGCCGGTTAGGGCCATTGGTGATGGAGATACACCTGATACAAATGCTAACCGTCATGGAATCATCCCACCACCGGTGAACAACAATAACTTTGAGATCCGAGCTATGGTGATGAACATGGTTCAGAACAATCAGTTCCATGGGTTACCATCTGAAGACCCGCTGCAGCATTTGGACACCTTTGACAAGATTTGTGCCACTACGAGGTTGAATGGTGTAACTGATGATGGGTTGAAAATGCGTCTCTTCGTTTTCTCTTTGGCAGATAGAGCCAAGGATTGGGAAAGTACTATCCCTCCGGGATCCATCACTACTTGGGGTGACTTGAAGAAAGCTTTTCTGAAGAAGTTTTTCTCACCTACTAGGACTGCCCGTTTCCGCAGTGAATTATCCGGGTTTGTGCAGCGCAACAATGAGAGCTTCGCTGAAGCTTGGGAGAGGTTTAACAAGCTCACAACTCAGTGCCCACATCATGGTTTTACCAAGGAAACACTACTCAGCAACCTCTACCGTGGAGTGCTTCCTAGAATGAGGGTGATGCTTGATTCATGCAGCAATGGACACTTCCTAGGCAAGGGAGTAGAGGCAGCTATGGAGCTGATTGAAAATCTCGCGCAAAGTGATGGCAACTACAATGAAGATTATGAGAGGACTAATAGAGGATCATCAGTTTCAGATGAGAAGTATGAGAAAGAGATAAAGGCTTTGAATGAGAAGTTGGACAAGATGATCTCCATTGGCCAAAAGAACATCAGCTTTGTGGGACACCAGGAGGATTCTAAACCTCAATTTTATGATGATGATGAGGATTTAACTCAAGAGGAGATTAACTTCATTGCTGGCCAAGGTGGTTTCAACAAGGGCTTCAACCAAAACTATAGAAACCACCCAAACTTCTCATACCGCAGCAACAATGTAGCCAATCCTCAAGACCAAGTTTATCCTCAAGCTCCATCCCAAGGACAAGCTCAGCCACAAGTTCAACAAGGTTTTCAACAACCTCAACAGCAAAAGCCATATGTCAACTACAACAACCAACAAGGTTTTGTAAACAAGCCTCAGTTTCAAGGTCAACAAGGCTATGCTCCCAAGCAACAATACCCACCTGGTTTTGGTCAACAACAACAACAAACTTCTTCTAACTCGGGAGTTGACAATGAGCTGAAAAGCATGATGCAGCAACTCCTTCAAGGACAAGCCTCAGGGGCTATGGAAGTACGTGACCTCAAGAATGAGCTTCAGAGTTTGACATCAAGGGTAACAAACATGGAAAACAAGAATGCCTCTACGTCCCGCACGCAAGGTACTTTACCCGGAAAATCTGAGCAAAACCCAAAGGAGTATATCAGCGCTATCACCTTGAGAAGTGGTAAAGAGTTGCAACAAAGTCAAGTGCCCAAGCCTAAGATGCCATCTACACTCAATGAGGACATTGAAGTTCAAGAAGGGGAGGAGAATTCTGAAAATTCTGCTCTAAACAAAGAGAGTGATAGTGACATGGCTAAGAGGAAAGGAAAGGCTGTAGCTGAAGAAGTAGTGAATGATACACTCAAGAAGAAGGATAGTGTGTTTGTGCCACCACCCTATGAGCCCAAGCTACCCTTTCCGGGCAGGTTTAAGAAGAAGCTTCTAGAGAAGTACAAAGCTCTATTTGACAAGCAGATGAAGAATGTTGAGTTGACCATGCCTTTGATTGATGCCTTCTTGCTAGTTCCTCAGTATAGCAAGTTTCTCAAGGATGCAATCAAGGAAAGAACCAAGGAAGTGCAAGGGATGGTTGTGTTGTCTCATGAGTGTAGTGCAATCATCCAAAGAGATATTGTTCCAAAGAAACTTGAAGATCCTGGCAGTTTTACTCTACCATGTGCTATTGGTCCATATCGGTTTGAGGGTTGTTTGTGTGATCTTGGAGCGAGCGCAAGTTTGATGCCCTTCTCAGTAGCCAAGAGGCTGGGTTTCTCTACCTACAAAGCATGTAGGATCTCCTTGGTTCTTGCAGATAGATCAGTGAGATACCCAATTGGTCTCCTAGAAGATCTTCCGGTTAAAGTAGGAGGATTTGAAGTGCCAACAGATTTTATTGTGCTGGAGATGGATGAAGAACCAAAGGATCCTCTAATTCTTGGGAGACCTTTCCTTGCCACAGCTGGTGCGATTATCGATGTCAGGAAAGGGAAGATAGACCTCAACCTTGGGAAAGACATAGTGCTCAAATTTGACATCAACAAGGTGATGAAGAAGCCAACCATTCAAGGTCAAATATTTTACATTGAGACTATGGATGAGCTAGCTGATGAACTCCTTGAAGAGTTGAACATGGAGGATCCTCTAGAGGTCACCTTGACCAAGGAATGTGGGGAGTATGGATATCTTCAAGAGGAGAGCTGGGCTTACATGAGAGCGCTTGATTCACACAAGCCCTTGTTAGAAGAGGTTGAGTTCATTGAGCTGGGATCAGATTCAGTGTGTGAGGAGCTGGAGGTGTTTGCTGTTGACATGGGCACCGATGGCGCCAAAGGAGTGGAGCTGTGCAAGGAGCAGCTTGTAGCTGACGATTGGAGCGAGCTTAAGGCGCCAAAGGTTGAGTTAAAGCCCCTTCCGCGGGGGCTTCGGTATGCATTCCTTGGCCCTAACTCTACTTACCCTGTCATTGTGAATGAGTTGCTGAATGATGATGAATTGATTGCTTTGACCACTGAATTGAAAAAGTTTAGAAAGGCAATAGGATATTCACTTGATGACATAAAAGGATTGTCGCCTAGCTTGTGTACCCATAGGATCCACCTTGAAAATGAATCCATGTCTTCTATTGAGCACCAAAGGAGATTGAATCCTAACCTTAAAGAAGTAGTCAAGAAAGAGATTCTAAAGTTGCTTGATGCAGGGATAATCTACCCTATCTCGGACAGCACCTGGGTTTCACCCGTGCATTGTGTTCCAAAGAAAGGGGGGATTACTGTGGTTAAAAATGACAGCAATGAATTGATTCCAACTAGAACTATCACTGGGCATAGGATGTGTATTGACTATAGAAAGCTAAATGCCGCGTCTAGGAAGGATCATTTTCCATTACCGTTCATTGATCAAATGCTAGAACGCCTTGCTAATCATCCTTTCTATTGTTTTCTTGATGGATACAGTGGGTTCTTTCAGATTCCGATACATCCTAATGATCAGGAGAAAACGACATTCACCTGTCCCTATGGTACCTTTGCTTATCGAAGGATGCCATTTGGCTTGTGCAATGCACCGGCTACCTTTCAGCGGTGCATGATGTCCATTTTCTCAGATCTTATTGAGGATATTGTGGAAGTTTTCATGGATGATTTTTCTGTGTATGGTTCTTCTTTCTCCTCCTGTTTGCTGAACTTGTGCAGGGTCTTAAGGAGATGTGAAGAGACGAACCTCGTGCTGAATTGGGAGAAGTGCCACTTCATGGTAACAGAAGGGATTGTGTTGGGTCACAAGATTTCAGAGAATGGTATTGAAGTGGATAAGGCAAAGATAGAGGTGATGACAAGTCTTCAGCCACCAAACTCAGTGAAGGGGATCCGAAGCTTTTTGGGTCATGCAGGTTTTTACCGGCGATTTATTAAGGACTTCTCAAAGATCGCTAGGCCACTTACACGTCTTCTGTGTAAGGAGACGGATTTTGTGTTTGATGATGAATGTTTGGCAGCATTCCACATGATCAAAGAAGCCTTGATCAGCGCCCCGATAGTCCAAGCTCCCGACTGGGAGTTGCCTTTTGAGATCATGTGTGATGCAAGCGACTATGCAGTGGGAGCAGTCCTTGGACAGAGGAAAGACAAGAAGCTCCATGTCATATACTATGCTAGTAGGACATTGGACGATGCTCAAGTGAGATATGCAACAACTGAGAAGGAGCTTCTAGCTGTGGTATTTGCCTTTGAGAAGTTCAGATCATACTTGGTTGGGTCTAAGGTTGTAGTGTACACGGATCATGCTGTGTTAAGGTATCTTCTTGCCAAGAAAGATGCCAAGCCAAGACTTCTGAGGTGGATATTGTTGCTGCAAGAATTTGACTTGGAGATTAAGGACAAGAAAGGCATTGAGAATGGAGTGGCAGACCATTTGTCAAGACTGAGAATTGAGGATGGAATTCCTCTAGATGACTCTCTCCCTGAGGAGCAGCTAATGGCCTGCAAAGCTGTTAAGGATGCTCATGATACAAGAATGAAGATTGAGGAAGTGAGCTCTATTGAAGACAAGGAACCGTGGTATGCTGATATAGTCAATTTCCTAGCTGTTGGGAAAGAACCACCAAGCCTCGATAGCTACCAAAGAAAGAAGTTTTTTAGAGATGTCAACAGGTACTATTGGGATGAGCCTTACCTCTACACTTTGTGCAAGGATCAGCTCTATAGAAGGTGCATAGCTGATGAAGAAGTGGGAGGCATTCTCCTGCATTGCCATGGGTCAGATTATGGTGGTCACTTTGCCACTTTCAAGACGGTTCAAAAGGCTCTACAAGCTGGTTTTTGGTGGCCTACAATGTTCAAGGATGCCCAAGAGTTCATTACCAAGTGTGATCCTTGTCAGAGGAAGGGGAATATCAGTAGAAGAAATGAGATGCCTCAAAACCCCATCCTTGAAGTTGAAGTGTTTGATGTGTGGGGCATTGATTTCATGGGACCCTTCCCATCTTCTTACGGGAATAGCTACATCTTAGTAGCTGTGGATTATGTTTCCAAGTGGGTAGAAGCAGTGGCAAGTCCAACTAATGACGCCAAGGTTGTGATAAAGCTGTTCAAGAGCATCATCTTCCCAAGGTTTGGAATCCCGAGAATTGTGATCAGTGATGGAGGCTCACATTTCATCAATAGGCTATTCGAGAGTCTTTTGAAGAAGTATGGAGTGAAGCATAAGGTTGCAACACCATATCATCCTCAGACAAGTGGCCAAGTTGAAGTGTCCAATAGGCAAATCAAGGCTATCCTTGAGAAGACTGTTGGAGCTTCAAGGAAAGATTGGGCTAAGAGACTTGATGACGCACTGTGGGCATATAGGACTGCTTTCAAGACTCCATTAGGCACTACACCATTCACCATGCTGTATGGTAAGTCATGTCACTTACCGGTGGAGGTGGAATACAAGGCCATGTGGGCTGTCAAGTTGCTGAACTTTGACATCAAGACCGCGACCGAGAGGAGATTGATCCAGCTGAACGAACTTGACGAGATACGGCTTGAGGCTTTTGAAAGCTCAAAGATCTATAAGGAGAGGACCAAGCTTTTTCATGATAAGCTGATCCAGAAGAAGGAGTTCAAAGTAGGAGATCTTGTGTTGCTTTTTAACTCCCGGTTGAAGCTGTTTCCCGGGAAGCTCAAGTCTAGATGGTCGGGACCGTTTAGAGTGAAGGAGGTGAAACCATATGGAGCAGTGGTACTTTTTGGAAAATCTGATGAAGAGTTCACGGTCAATGGCCAAAGACTCAAGCATTACTCCGTCTCAGAAGCAATAGATGAGGGAACTTCCATTCCACTCTCTAGCCCTCCCTCAGTCTGAGATCACGGTTTGCAAAGTCGAGCTTAACGACTTTAAATAAAAGCGCACTTGGGAGACATTCCCATGTTTATCCTTGTACATACGTCTTTTGCTTGTTATTTTTGATGTTTTGCTTTGAGTTTTGTCAGGTTTTGGCTTAAGGACGAGGTTGTGGATCAGTTGGAGTTGAGAAAAGACCGCGGAAATGAAGAAAAATGGTGCAGGAGCCAATATCGGGTTCCGTATCGGTTGGCCAGGCCGATACGGTTCTGGTAAAAATAACCCGAGGCTCCATATCGATCACCGTATCGGTTGGCCAGACCGATACGGGATGCAACAATTAAATCCGAGGCTCCATATCGGTCACCGTATCGGTTGGCCAGACCGATACGGAATTCCCAGAAAGACCGATATCGGTCACCGTATCGGTTGGCCAGACCGATACGGGGTGCACGAATTAAATCCGAGGCTCGATATCGGTCGGCGTATCGGTTGGCCAGACCGATACGCCCTTCGCCCAGGTAAGTCGAACCAGCCCTAAACCGATTTCAAACCGGTTCTGACCGGATTTTAACCCAAAATCGATTTTCTTTCCCCTCTTTTCTTCTCCTCACACGCGATTCTCCTTCTCTCTTGGTCTCTTCTGCGATTTCAACAAGGATTTTTGAGAGTTCTTCAAACTCACTTTTCTCTCTCAAATCTCAACCAAAATTCGAGTTTTCAATTGCTAAATTCAAGGTTTTCAAGGCTCTATCACTTGCATTCACTCTCAATCACCATCCTCCATCATAAACCAAGGTAGAACTCTCAACCTTCTCAAGATTTTCGGATTGAAAAACCCGGAAATTTTGAACTTGAATTTGTTTGGTTGTTGATGGTTGACACTGCTTGAATTCCTTCCCAATATGTGTTTGAATGATTACCCATAACCAATTTCGCCCTAAGAATGAATGAATTTGATCTTTGGTGAATTAGGGTTCTTGAGAAATTAGGAATCCGAAAATATTGGGGGTTTTCTAATTGGATGGTTTCTAATGATGCATTGGATTGATAAAGGCTTAACTTTGTGACACTACTTGATTTGGATGAGTTTTGTTTCACAAAAGTTTCAAAAATGTGCATTAAGGACCTTTGATTGATGAGGTTGTGAATTGCTCGAGAAAGTGATTGCTTTGCGTGTACATTGTGCCTATGCTGAGCTAGAATTGAGTTTGGTTAAGATGTTTAGGCTTGCTTGCTCCATTGAAACTGAAAAAGTATGCAATTGTTAAGCTCCCACAATTGTTGATCATGGATGTCTCAAGCTATTATTCATTGTGTGGTTGGATTGCGATATGTGCTGATTCACTTTATGAGTTGTCTTTTGTAGGACAATGACGAGAAAGCGTGCCAACCCAAAAACAAAAGCACAAAAGCCGGTTGAAGATGTGGGAACTTCATCAAGAGGGAAAGAGGTAGCAGTTGAGGAAGAGGTACCGGAAGCACCAAGAAAGACGGCACAGGGGCCACATAAGTACTCTGCCTCTGAGATATATGACAAGTTGGAGGAGATACAGTTTTGGCCGACCCGATATCCTCACACTCCGACACTCACTGCGCTCGGGCTGCTGGATGACTACAACGAGATTGTAGAGAACATGGGCCTCAAGGAGTTTTTCAGCCTAGCCAGTGACTCCTACCAGAGCTCAGCATGCCAATTTTTCTCATCTATGCAAGGGTCAGTCAACATGAAAAAGGCAGCTTTGAGGGGAGAAGTGAGTAGAGGAAAGATTGATTTCCAGATGGGTAGGAAGAAGTTCAGCATGACGTTTGAGGACATAGCTTCAGTCTACGGTTTTCAGGAGCATGGTGCTCAGCTGGGTTCCAACATCCTCATTGAGAGGGATGACCTCGAGGCAATGTGGCAGATGATCGCCGATGGGCCATTTAAGCTAGGGGGTATGAAGGCTGCAAGAATCAGACATCCAGCTATTAGATATGTGCACAAGGCATTGGCACACACTTTCTTTGCTAGGAAGGAGGCCAACCAAGTCCACGAACAGGAAATGAAGATGCTGTACATTGGGCTGCAACCACTCCTGCTCACTTATCCCAACGGTCGGCCCATACCACCAGTTGAGCGCCTTCCGAGCTACACTACCATCTTGGTAGAACAGTTTGCCATCCACCGGGATTGGGCAATGTCAGTCAGGGACTCGACTCCGAAATTCAGTATGGGTGGTTTGATCACACCATTGCTCGTGAAGAAGAAAGTGAAGCTGGAAGGAAGTCTGAATGAGAAGACGTTTGGGGAGCCTACACCAGTAGCATGGTTGGACATACAGCAGCTTGTCAGAACTCACTACCTCGCCTCGAAGGCGCCTCCAGAGCGCCATCTCTACCGGATGTGCTCAGGCACTACCCATGAAGAAGGGTACCTCCTCCCAAACCCCAACATTACAAGCTTTGCCAACAGAGCTAATATCAGATTCTTACCGGGAGTGGAGCATGTGTTTGGACCTCACGGGTCACAGAGAGCAGCTGCAGCAGAGCATGATACTTCCGACGCACCTGCTGGGGTGTACGGGCTGCACAGGTACCTTATTGAGCCACAAGATGATCCTATCGAGAGCAGGACGATCAGGGCATTGAGAGACCAGAACCGGAGCCTCCAGAAGCAGAGTAAATGGCACGGTAGGAACATTAAGAAGATGGCCTCCTGTTTGAAGAAGGTGACCAAAGTGCTTAAGATGATTGTTGGGAAGAAGGACAAGAGTGGCGCAGCAGGAGCGGCTTCCACATCCAGAGAGGCTCAGGCCGGTGCAGATGAGGAGATTCAGGCAGCTACCGAGGAGGTGATAGCTGAGGCCGATGTCCTGGTTGCGCAGGCTGAATTGGAGCAGGGCAGATACTCGGTTGCTGGACACGAGACATCAGGATCTGCACGCATGGCCCATGACTCCTACTATGAGGACCCTCACCGCCAATCTGCCCGCGAGGACCGGAGAAAGAAGAGGAGAGCCATGAAGACACCTTCCTGCTCATCCTCCAACCCAACTTACTCCATGGGGGATTCATCACCACCATTTCTCCACTACTAGCCAGGTTACACTCCACCCTTGTACATAGTCTTGTTTCTTTTCTTTGTTTGCTTTTTATTTGTTTTCGGTCTTTCTTCCTCACTAAGATCACACAAGGGACCGTGTGATTTAAGTTTGGGGGAGAGACCATTTACTAATCTTGAGTCTCATGCATTCATGTAAGGCATAGAAAAAACCAAAAAAATCAAAAAAATTTCAAAAAAATTTCACAAAAAGAAGCATGTAGGATTGAGTCTAGTTAGTGTTGTAGGATTCATGCATTTGGGAGCAATGATTGAATTTCCTTGTAAAGTTTAATTGGGTGAAAATGGTTTCGAATGCTAGCTTGTTTAGCTAATTGAGTGCACTAGGATTGTATCCCGAGTTAAGCATGAAAGCTAGAACGAACCTTGCTTGGAACGCTAATATTCAGCCTTGTTTTAAAACTGAAGCAAAATGTGAATTGATGCTAGCTCTATTCAAAGTGAGAACCTTAACTTGACTTGTAATTATCCTCCTCCTTCTTGGTGTTTTTAAACTCATGGATACCCCAAAATATTCAAGCATTCTTTTCCCTTTAACCACTCTTGTTTGCTTGAATAGATTCCGCACCCTTCACCACCCTTCCTTCAAACCCACAAACACTCTAGTTGAGAGGTAGGCCTCTTGGAATGAGCTAAGTAAATGGTGTTGAGTTTGAGGCGACTAGTTGAAAATTTCCGTATAGATGCAAGCTTGACCACCTTTTGCTTGTATTAAGCTAAGATTGAAGTTTGGGGGAAGGGATTTTGAGAGGGAAAGGATAAAAGAGAAGTTAAATGGGATCTGGTATTTGTTGGCAAAATGTTTAAAAAGAAAGAGCTCTTATGTGTTTTCAAAAAAAAAAAAAAAAAAAAAATGAAATACCTCATGTCTTGAAAAGAAAAAGAAGCCAAAGTGCTCAATTTAGAGAAAGAAAAAGTTCATGAAAAGAGGATTAGAGCTAAAGTAAAAGAAAGTGATTGCCATTGTTTTGAAAAGTTTTAAATGATCCTTGGGGAGTTCCATGGGAAGTGTCTTGATTGGGAAAGATGGATGAGGCAAGAAAAGCCTTGATAAAGGGTAGACTCAAACTAGGTGGGCTAGAGTAAGAGTGGAAGTCATTGGGGCAATGGGTAGACGGAAATTGAAGCTAGTACGCACCAATTGCTTCTATACTCTTAGCCTTTTACTATAAGCTCATTCATTCCTTCATGAGAGAACCTAAATGAATGTGGAGAAACCCCTTTTTCTTGATTGAGATCATCTCTATCTCAAAACCTTAACCCTTGCCAAATGAGTTTGAACACTTGGTTGTGAGTAGGATCCACTCGAAATGCTTAATCAATGTCAAAGAACTAGTTGATATGAATTCTTGTGTAAGTTGAGAAATGGGTTGGAGAATTGGCCTTGATGAGTATGGCTAAATCCTTGGAGTAAGCTTGACTTGGTTACATCTTAGTCGCATGAGCTTTAAATGAAACTTGTTGATCTTGATTGAACTTTTGGATATGAGCTCCCGCTTTCAAACTTTTCTCCCAAATGGATTGATTGACTTATGCTTGCTTGTGGACAAGCAAGATTCAAGTTTGGGGGAATTGATATTCATACATTTTCATGCATTTAGGCTTGTATATAATTCTTGTTTTGAGTTCTTTTCCCCATCATTCATACCATTTTGTCGAGTCATTGTCACATCTAGAGTCTAGAGTTGTTTAGGACTAGGATTAGGCATTTTAGGCTTGCATGTGGAGTGTTTCTTGTGTTTTGCAGGTGAATGGAGGCATCTAGGAGCATTGGTGAGCTTGGATGTGGAGTTTGGAGCTCAAAGGACCAAGGAGGAAGCAGAAGCAGTGCATATCGGCCCGGATATCGGTTGGACCAACCGATACGCTTCACCAAAATAAATCCGAGACTTGATATCGGTTGGCGTATCGGCCGAGCCAACCGATATGGTTCAACCCAGCTTGTCCGAGCCTCAATATCGGTCCACATATCGGTCAGGTGGACCGATATGCTTCAACCCAGAAAAATCCGAGGCTCGATATCGGTCACCATATCGGTCTACCTGACCGATATCGACCCCAGATTTGCACTTGGATCCGGGTCAACACCCGGTTTGTTCCGGGTTGACCCGGCTCGCACCCTTTAGACTATTTAAGCCAAAAACCTATTTTATTTTGTTTCTTATGCAGTTTTTGATGTTCTAAACTCTTTTGTAAGAACACATAAAAATCCTTTGATCAATCTAGATTTCTATTACTATTCCATCAACAAATCTTTCAATCTCTCACTAATCTACCATGATCAACTCTATTTCTATGAGTTTTGTTGATCTAGTTATGATTTGTGAGTAGTTCTCCATAGGCTTGTGGGTTGGGTAGGATTAGGTTGATTAGGGGTGATCAATGGAATTCTAGTAGTTAATTGTTAAAATCTCATCTAGCAAAGTGCTCTTAATGCCTAGTTAATCTTGATCACATTGATTAGGATGTTTAGAATTTCTTGTTCACAACCTGTTCGATGAAATTCCAGTAATTAGCTTTGTTAGAACTTTCATATTCTAGCGCATGAGAATGTATGTCTAGAGTGACTGGTTGCTAATTGGAACTTGTTTGAATGCTCGTTTGATTTTGATTCACAAATGATGATTTGTTCTTGAGTTAAGATTAAATGAAGAATTGGTGTTAAGAGATTAAACCAATTTGCTTGTGTGTTCCTTGCTAAGAGATTAGCTTGATTGAAGTTTGAATTAGGATTCCTTGATCATCCCGAGTCACCTATCCGTTGACCCTAACCCTTAGGCCTTATTCTTGTCATTGATTGAATCGTTTGTTTACTTGTTTTTGTTTACTTCTATTTGATTTGCATTCGTTAGGATCGTTAGAAATTGAAAACCAAATTGTTAGATTTGACTCTGAAGGTTTAGTGTATACTTATTGGTTTTATCCGTCCCAGAATAGGTTCGATACCTCAAAGCTACTTCGATAAGCTTGAGGAATTGGTACCTCAAAGGATTGCAAAATCCTAGTTATCAGTATGCTTAATCAGTCGCTTTATGGCATCACCTACTCAGTTACATCTTGCTGCAGCAAAAAGAGTTCTTCGATATCTTAAAGGGACATTGGAGTGTGGCATTTGGTACAAGCGTGGAACGATGAGCGATTTGGTGGCATACACAGACAGTGACTATGCAGGAGACATAGATGATAGCAAGAGCACGTCAGGTTATGTGTTTATGATGAGCGGGGGAGCTGTGGCGTGGTCATCACGGAAACAACCAATTGTAACACTCTCCACCACAGAAGATGAATATGTTGCAGCAGTATCTTATGCGTGTCAAGCTATCTGGATGAGAAGGATACTAAAGGAGATCAGTCACGTACAAGCTGATGAAATGGTGGTGTTCTGTGACAATACTTCAACTATCAAGCTATCTAAGAATGCAGTTATGCACGGAAGGTCCAAGCACATAAGGGTACGTTACCATTTTCTAAGGGACTTAACCAAACATGGAATCATTAAGCTAGCCTACTGCAACACATAGATGCAGCTTGCGGACGTGATGACAAAACCATTGAAACTGGTTTCGTTTCAGAAGGCCAGAGCAGCGTTTGGAATGATCACATTGAGTGAACTGAATCTCTATGAGAGTTAAGTTCAAGGGAGGGTTTGTTGGAGTCTGTCTTAAGTATTATGTCTTTTGGTTCTGTTTTGCGTTTTGAATTTGCTTCTGTTTTAAGTCTTGCTGAGTCAATATTCTGTTAGAGCCAAGTGGCTTAAGTTGGGTTAGTGGTCTCAGTCAGTTCCTGTTTTTACGTTGAGTTTGTTCAGTCATTGTAAGCCACTATAAAAGGAACTATGAATTCATCAATAAAGGTTACGGGATTCTGGTGCAAATTTGTTCTTCACATCTCAGATGTACACACTTACAGGGCAGTGCTCTCCGTTTTGAATTCGGCCCCTAGAAACTCAGCTGCAAGATGTTTAAGAGACTTTCTGTTTTGTCCCTGTTTGGAAGATTTATGGTTTCATTGAGATTCGAGTGAAAGGTGAGGTGTGACTAGTACTTGAGAAAGGGCTGATACTCTGATGTATCCCTTATATCCTTTTTCGGGTGAGTTAACAACAAAACCTATTGCAGAGTCTAATTTTGTTAAAACTTTTGTATTGGCAATGTAATCAGATTCGAGATTTGTGAGACCTATAGACCTTGAGATAGTTGTGCAAGGCATGTCCCACGAGAATCTTTCCCTGATCAGTTCCACTACTTTGGTCTGAGCAACTCGGAAATCTTTGGCTGGAGATCAAAAGAGAAAAAGAAATTCAGATGAACTTTATAGCAGATGTTCCAATTCATTTGCACCTTAAAAGCCTCACAGTTTCGGAGGAACAAAAGTCAAGAATGTTGATTCAAGAAGAAGGTACGAAATGATGAAAGTAAAACCAACCCTTTCGTACATCTCTAGGTCGAATCCCAGTAATATGGGTTCGAAAGTCAACAACACGTTCCACTGGACGGACAAACTCATCGTATAGAACATTTCCCCATTTATTTACCTGTCAATAATACAGGTGAATGAACCATTGAGCTTCACACGTAGAACAAGAGACGGATTTAAACCTCAAGAAGAAGGATTAAGAGAAAGACATCGTGAAATGACAATAATACCATTCGCCCACCAACGACTAGATGCAAGAATAGCCGAAGCCCCAATTCCTTAAAATTAAGCCGGAGAACCCTTGCCTTAGATAGAAGACCATATGCAGAAGATAAGGAGGAAAAACCGCAGGCACTATACAAATGCAAACAATAGAAAGGAAGAGCACACTCTCACTGCAAAGAAACAAGCAAGAACCAAAAACGCACCAGCTTAAACGAGATAAGCAGCATGTCGCACTAACGAAGACCGTTAAGACGAAGGCCCCATCTACAATGCTGAAACTCTAACAACCGTACTGACCAAAGCACCCTAAGAGTTGTGACTTGGTATCAAAGACTAACAAACAAGAACAACCCAACCTAAACGAAAAAACCTAAACATCCCAAAATCAGAAGGATTTCAGAGCTAAAACCAAAACCAAGCTTAACCATCCTAACCGATTCCAACCACCCAAACCAAAACCTAGATCTAAAAACTGCAACATGCAAGATCCAAAACCTAGGACAGAATTAGACAAGGGCACGACCACGACTCCACACGCCGGAGGATCTCCACAAAAAATACCAGAAGCAGCACATCCACCACCGGGATAGGCGACCCTCACCAACCCAGAACCAGAGGAACTCCGATAAACGACCACGGCTCAATGACGACGCTGATAACAGCAGATCCCACACTACCCAGGAGACGAAGACCACCAACAACTCGTCGCTGTAAACGACGGAGGAAAGAAGGCACAAACCAAGATCGACGAAGATGGAGGGGAAGAGCTGGAAGACGGCCAAGGAACACGGTCAAGCTTGGAGAAAAGCTAGAAAGACAAACGGCAACGACGGGGCCTCTCCCGGCAGCGGCATTGCGAACCACCGGCCGCCGGAGAAAAAAGCAGGATGTTTTGTCTCGAAAATTGGGACAAGGAGCGTATTGGAGAAGCTTTTGTCGAAACAATGGTACTTTGGTCAAATATACTTATATCAACATAATTCGAAGCTGAAATTACAAATAAACCGGATTCAACCCGATACAAAGCCTGAAAGATATGAAAGAAACTAAGTCGGATACATAGCATGAAAGATATGGATGAAATAAAATTTAATGGAATAAAGAAAGCCATTTATACTTTTTCCACTAAAAATACTTATATTAACATAATTCGAATCTAAAATTACAAACAAACCAGACCGAATCAGATACAAAATCCGAAGGATAGATAGGAAACCAAATTCTAATAGGCTTTTGGTTTTATGTTTGGTTTACGGAGGAGTGTAATCTTATATACATATTTACCTTTATATTCTTTTTTGCTTAAACACATTTATGTAAAAGCACAATAATTGATGGCCTTACATCCACCCAAACATAAATAATCCACGTCAACGAACATAACTCAACAATGCAATGTCAATCCCTCCCTCTCTCTCTTACCCCAAGTAAGCGATCGATTCCTTTTTCCCAATTCATTTGGTCGCTAATCCAGTTTCACCTAATTTATTATCTCGTCTGATTCCAAACTATGCTTCTCTCGTTTTGTTTTGTTTCACATTTCCAATCAAAACATTAATTCTTATCATGCCTAACAATGCTATATCAAATGAATCAAATCCATAAATTTAAGAAACCAAAAAATCATTTACTCATAATTTCCATCTTGAACCCAGTCAAGCACTTATTTGACTCTTATGTTTGGCTAAAGCCATTTTCGTAAAAAATGAGTGAGAGATTTAGGAAAACGATGCTTAAAAGGTTGTAAATAATTATGTAACAAACAAAATTGTTTGTCATTTGTAAAGATGGAAGAAAGTTTCAAGAAAATTGGGAAAAGAAACCCCAAAGAAGAAGACGATCACGTAATAATAAATTGATCGCATGTGTCTTTCAAAAGCTTTAGCAAATTGGCCTTTGACATATTTATTGCTTATATAAAATGTCGTGCGGAGATTGTACAATGTTTAATGCAATTTTTTCAAATTAAGTTTTATATATAATAATAAAATATTAAAACATCAACAAAAAGAAAATATTCAAAATATTCCAATAAATATTGATAAAAATGTAACTTTGTTTGTTTTTTGCTCTTTCTAAGTTTATTTCTTTTTTTCAAAAAATTACTTTGAAAAAAAAATATACGTTTGATTTCCGCTTATAAATCAGGGCGAAGCTTACGGCATCACTGCCTTGGCTCTTAGTCACATGAACTAAGCTTTTTGTCCTTACAAGTGGTCATGTGAAGAATATATGCTATTTAGCATGGGCTCCAGACGGAATATAGCTACATTCGATCTTGATAATTAATTTTTGTCTAACATTTATTATCACAATTAAATACAAAACAATAAAAACATTTAAATTTAAAATGTAAACAAATTTAAAAAGAAACATGAAATGAACTTAGAAAGAGAACAAATCAAACGAAATAACATTTTAAAAACAAAAAACGACCATTCATATTTTCAAAAAAATTTGATCTTATTTTTGTATGACATGTTTTTGAAAAGAAAAAAAGTTGTATGAGAATTGGGGTCTGAAGAAAGCTTTTTTTTTAATTGAATAGTGTTTGCTTTTTGAATTGGGGTTTAAGTGATTTTGGATATCACAGAAAATTTCATATGAATTGAATTCGAAAAGAAACAAACAATTGAATTCGAAAAAAACAAACTAGATTCAATTTAAAAATCTAAAATACAAAAAAATGATGGACATGGTATCAAAAATCCGAAAAATCAAACCCGGACATATACTCAAATAAATCCGAAAAATTAAACCGAACATACTCAAAGTTTGAGTCTCTTACCAACAATGTGTTGGTCTAGTGGTAAGAGTGGCTAATAGCCTCTCACAACTTGGGTTCAATCTTTATTAAGTTGGGAGGAGTGTTGAAATCGGGTTGGCTCATTCAATAGTTGTACGGCCGTAAGGCCCAAAACCTTATGGATAATTTAAAATAAAAGTTTTGAGTCTCAAAAGCCCACCCCTATGCCTAACTTTTAGAGAAGTGAATGAAATCAAACACGGTATAAAACATTACAACATCGTTAGTTAAGAGGCTGTCATGCTTTTTCGTTTTAATTGTTAAATTCAATGACAATGCTTTGGTAAAGACAAAAGCGATCTTATTATTAAAAGTCTTAGTAGTAATTAAATGTGAAACCAAAAGAGTGTGTTCATTAATAAAAGTAACTTTAACCATTTACGATGTCATTCTCGTCGTTAGGATATCGATATTATATATAATAGTAGGTGGTTCTTTCTTTCTTTCTAGAGTGCCACGTCACTCTTTTTTAATCTGAAAATCATTTGGGCCTCGACAATATAAGCCCACATTTTATGTTTCAAGTTTCTGGCCCAGCCGATCACTCACTTTTTTCCAGCGATGACGATTTCCCTCGTTATTTGTAACTAGTGATCTCAAGCCCCCGCGCACGCGCGGGGGTCCATGTCTTATCAGTTCTTCTATTTATAATACTTCTATTGGCGCATGTTTTAGCTGTCTCTCTGTTACTCGTTCAAGTGAGGCGTACCTGTTATGGGGGTACCGTATATTAGTAAATGGACGTAGAGTTATGTTGTCTATTTATTTTTGCCATCACTGAAAATGGAGTATTGCCGACCCAGTGTTTCATGCTCTTCTGCTTCCTGAGCGTCGACTTTCATTGTGTAGTCCCCTGGTTGAAGTTTGTTGTTTTTTCTAAGACTTATTTCAGACTGTGATTAATGTGAAGAAGGGCTGTTTTTGTTTCTAAATTTTGTCCCCTGGGAAACCTTATAATATATGGAAACCCCTTTTTAATTTAAAAACACGAAACAGAGTGCATGAAAATAGAAAAGCTAAAGGATTAAAAAACAAAATGTTATAAACCAGGAGTGTGAAAGGATAGCAGATGGTTTCCATAAGGTTCCGTGGGTCATAATCACTCCATGAAGATGAACTTCCTTGCTTGCTTGTAAAACACGCAAAGGTCGCACTTGTTCCTCATATCATTCTTATGGCAGCTTAGAGGTGGCTCCATATCCAGCAGAGAAGCGTGATAGATTGGCCTTGTAGTAAATGGAAGCCCGTGCAAGGTTGACATAAGCTCCTCCCAGCATTGATCGATCGTCTTGTACGCATCGGAAAGCTTGATCTTAGAGAGCATTTTCTTACCTTCTTCAAAATGGCCGATGCATAGTTTGAGGATGCCGTAAAGGTAGATGGATTGTGTGTGGCCTGAATCAGCAGCTGCAAGCAAGTGCTCCAATCCCTCGACACAGTCCTCAGCAACAAAATATGATAGTATACCTTGAACAAAATGAGCTTGAGGGTTGTTGTTGTCCATGCATTGTTGGAGCATGGTCATGTTGTCGCAAGCTCGATCAAGAACGATGCCAACCTCTCAGCCTGTTTTGTTTCAGTTTCACCATTAGCTCATTTCTAAATTCAAAAACGCAAACTAAAATGACTGAGAAAACATGATTCATTGTTTTAACTTCACCTTCTTGTCTGCTTGAGCCGCCTTATGGAATCTTTAAAAGAAAGGGTATTGTGTTGGCAATTTTCAAGAAAGTGTTTTGAGTCTTCAGAATAAGAAGCTTCAACATTCGGGAGATCATGTCCGTGCTGAGAGCTACCATCGATTGGCTGCTTTTGTTTCATGTCTTCACGCTTGTCTTGCACTGAAGAGCTCCCAAGCTTCACAGTACAAACGTCTTAGTTAGCTAGATACCTTAAAGAGTTTCAACACATTACATGGAGTAACTTAATAAAGTGTGGCTAACTTAGTATGTAACATGACTGTCAGCCAAGTAAATTGGTGACAACTATACAGGGAAACATCCAAACTATACCAGTGGGCATGCATATATATATTATTCGACAGCTTTTATGTCTTATCAAAAGAGAAGACACATTCAGTGTCACACCATATATTTGTGACTCATTGGTATTAGATTGACATGGGTCAGGGTGCTCCACGGAGTGAATTCAAAACGCTAGATGGATCTTGCATCAATAACAAAAAAAAACTTACATGCTCCTTTCCAATTGATCGCTTCAGTGAGAGTATCGCCATGTTCATGGTCAAATTTTAAAAGAACTTTTAACTTCCGGTAATGGCAAGAACGCAACGATAAGTGCGGGTCTAGAAAGAGGATTCGCTTTACAATTCCTGTTTAAAAGAGTTAAAACCATATCAATTGACACGAATATTGTTGAACAAAGGCTTTAAAATGAAAACAGGGGAGTCAATATTGAATTGGCTGGAGGCATACTTTTATTTTTTTTAAACCAACTTTGGGGTAAGGGAAAATGAAATAGAAGTACTGGTAAAATTTATGTCTATCTTGCCAAATAATTCTTCGTCTCAGTTATGTCAGAATCAAAGAAGATGGTGTAAGCTGTAGAGCTTAGCGTAACAAAACCTGTAAAATTAAGAGAACAGAGTAGGTACATTGGTAATGATATACCGAGAAGTTCCTAATGGTAAAATATTTGATCTTGAGCGATTACAAATGTTTTAGGAAAAAAGGTTGTGGAAGCCGACACACCTCCGAGTGTTTTGGGTTTAAAGTGGTGAGCAACAGTACACATGGTTTCTTCTCGGTCTCATTCCATCTAGTTCGGAAGTTGCTGCAATCTGGTCCAGAGATAGATGTGCACTGTCTCGCCACTGGTTGAAGAGAGATTCATAGTGTATTTAAAGAACAGCTAGAAGTTGCATTCATGTTTTCAGTTTAGGATTAGTAGAAATCTTACTCTTCAAGTTGGACATGTAGTGTTGGGGCTGTAGACATTGGAGTAGGAGTTTGTAAATTGTTCCCATTGATCAGGCGGAGGTGGCCAATGATGTCTGCAATGAAAATTGAGAAGAGAATTAGAATTTGTAGGGAGGGTCGATAACTTGTATTTTAAATGTAAATGATGTTGAAAGTGAGGCGAATATGGTGAAGCAAATGTTGAGTGTGAAACTTTTCTGGGTTGTGAGAGTGCTTACCAAAAAGGTCCGTATGACACTGTCGGCCATGTCACTGGAAACTTGGAACTCTCGAAGCCTGAAGCCTAAGCATCTGAGATCGTCGAATGTCTTCGCATAAGCGAGTGTAGATGGTGGGGTCATGTTTTGGTGGAATGAATTTGATTGCGAGGGAATAATGAGGTGTTCCAGTTTTCGAGGGCGAAGATCTATAAGCATGTCTTCCAGAGGGAGCAGTGGAGGTAGAATTTTGGGCGTTATATAAGAAATCAATAGCAATCTACAATGGATTAAAAAGATAAGAGTGGTAACTGACCTGTAACGGATTAAGTTATTGTAAGTGAATCGGTGGAGGTGTTTCAGGGATTCAGATGATCTGGTGGTGGCTGTAAGCGTTGCGCCGAAGAGAGGAGGGAGACCGAAATGTATATTGTTTGCAAGCGTTCGTGGAGCAAATTGTTTGCTGGTAGATCCTAACCAAGGAAATAGCCCATGGATCGAGTCAGGGCACAACTGTGAACCAAGTTCTTCCCTCCCATTATTATTCCAGGCTTGTACTTCAATCGAGTCCCTGCCAAAGGAAAATAACATCTTCTTCTATATTTTTTCAGTTAAGTGTTCAAATAACATAATCAAAACTGAGAATGGAATGATACAAACGTTGTCTCCAACACCTAAGACTCCAATTACAGCTCCAGCAAAATAACACGACGGAAGTATCCTAAGATCTTAAATTCTATGACTCGGTCTTAAAATCTGTAATTCTGAATTGAAGTTTAAAATAAAAAAAATATACTTACTGGCTAAATATGTCTTGCATATTCATGGCCTTTCCTCCACCTCGTCCTCCATTTGAAGCATGCTGCTTTAGCCCTTCTTCACCATTTATGTTATATATCTCTCTCTTCTCCTCATCCTCTAGCACTTCGTAAACTGTTTAAATCAACCCAGACACAATTTAAGAATGGAGAGAAATGATTATCAGGAGTGCAGAAAAGAGGAGGAATACCATTGTTGATCTCTGCGAATTAGCGAGTTGCTCCCTTGTTCGTGAATTTAGGAATCCATGTATATTGTTTGCTGGTAGATCGACGGAAGCGTTATATTAGCAGTAGCTGAATGACTCGAAGAGTGAGGATATTCGCGTGAAGGTTTGGCGAGGACGATTGGAACAAATTTATAGAGCACATAACGGAATGGAGCGATCAGAGATGGTGGGAGGCGGAAGGATGGAGCAATGAATGGGAGTAATGTCGGGTTGTAACGGTCGATGGAGTATGATGGGGAGTTAAAGCTGGGGATGCTGATCGATTTAATCGGACGGCGAGCCGCCATGAGAGAGTTGAAGAAAGGGATTGGAGGCGTAAAGGGGAAGGAGGTGGATCGCTGAACCATAGGGTTTCAGGCTAGGATGTGAATCGGGCCAGAGAGAAGCCCAAAGTGAGTGAGGAGAAAGGCTTTAGCCTGAACATGAGCCCAAATCTATTTTTGTAAGAGGTGCTGACGTGGCAGCATAGGAGGAGAGAATTTTCTCTAATTATATAATAGATTAGCATTAAAATAAGCATTTGCTGTCAGAAAGTTGAAGAAACCAATGAAAAAAGGTAAGATAATAAGCACAAGAGAAAGATAATAATCTAACACTCAAAGTTTTGATTCTCAAATGCCCACTTCTATGCCTAACTTTTAACCAACTTATAGAGGAGTGGACGAAATCAAACACGGTATAAGAATTTACAAAATCGTTAGTTAAGAGTTTCTAGAAGCAAGCATGTTACTCATTAACGGCTGCGAGCGACATGCTTTTTTTTTTTTTTGGGGTTAAATTCAATGACAATGCTTCCAAGACAAAAGCGATCTTATTATTAAAAGTAGTAGTAATTAGATGTGAAATCAAAAGATTGTGTTCATTAATAAAAGCAATAACTTAGACCATTTACGACGTCGTCCTTCATAATTAGGATATCAATTATTTTTAATTAGCATTAAAATAAAGCATTTGCTGTCAGAAAGCTCAAGAAACCCAATGAAAAAGCCCCCAAAAATGTATTTTTTTTTAAAAGGCAAGATAAGCATAAGAGAATATTGAAAAAATAAAAGAAACTGAGAAGAGAAGGTAAATAAAAAGGAAATAAATTAGAAACAAGAAAACCGACGACGTCTTCCTTCTCCCTCCTCTCCTCCTCTCTCTTGTCTTTGGATTCTCTCTCTCCCTGATGAATCAGGTAACTTATGATCATCACAATAATAGTATTCTCGATCGAGCTTTTGATTTATTTTTTTTGAGTTTATCGTCGTTTGTTAATATTTGGTGGGTTTGTTTGCTGATCATCTTTTGAAATTGTTATCACGAGCTGCTGAAGAATTGCATTGTTCTGGGCTACTCAAATTTGGGGCGTAATCTGTTTCGATCGTCTTGGTTTTTTAATTTTTATTTATTTAAAAAAATTGTATTGTGCTACATGGGAGTTTCCGATTATCTTAATTACAATTAGGTGGTTCTAGTTGCTGAATCTCGAAGCTTCTTTTATTCAATTTTAATATTAGCAAGGTCAAGATTTTTTGAATATGTTGTAACTTTTTACTATTCATATTTTGTGAGTTTGGGTTTGATCTGATTTTGGTATGCATGTCTGTGAAAATTGCTTTCTGAATTGGGTTTTGGTGTTTGAAGGTTCTTGCTTTCTTAATTGGGTTTGATCTCCGCAGCTAGATTTTCGTACTTCACACAATGTATCCGTGAAGCTTGAATGTTTAAATGTGCTGTCTAAAGATACAGTTTCTTTGTGGCTCCATAACTTGCGATAATGATGAAAATTTCATGGATGTTTTGAGACTTGGTGTGTTGCATTCTTGATATTATACTTGTACTTACTAAAACAAACTGGCTAGAATCAGGCTGCGATGTAGCAGCATCGAGCTTTTGTTTCTCTTTTCGGGCAAATTTTACTTGTTCTTTCGAGGTAATGTTGTTGATCTTTCTAAAATTCAACTGCCAGGGGGTTTCTGCAACTAGCAATATGAGTCAAAGAAATATGATGACGGGTTTAGACATGGAGCAGGATTCTCAAAGCTTTGTTCTCCATCCGGATATCCCACCAGTGAACACTGTTCCTAGTTTTGAACCACATTCTCTGCAAGAACCTTATGACAACAACTCAATGTTCTACGGCCTTCCACAGTACCATAATCATCAACGTCCTTCCAATCTTGCTCCTGGCATGTCAACCCCACCAAATTTCTATCTCCCTTATGCGCCTTTTCATGCTCCACCGAGTCATCCGTTCCATCCTGGAAGTCATAGTGAAGTTGTTGGAGTTACTTCCACTGAGCATGAGAGGGATGCTCATTTTATGGGCCACGGATACAAAAGAAAGAGTGCTGAAGCAATACCTGTAAATTCTCAGTATCTAAGCACTGCACCACCAGCTCCTTGTTCTTTCCCACCGGAGACAGCACCTTTCTCATTTGCACACTATGGTACTTACCAACAACCAGTAGATCAGAGAAGTGTGAGGAGCAGAGCAGGACCAGCTACAATGGATCCCCCTCCCTCTCATGGTCATATCAATTTCATTCAAGGAAACTATGCAGCTCATCCTTTCCCACCCCCTGGCGCAATCTGGTATGACCAACATTGTAATGGCAACACATCTGATGGATCCTCTTCGCTTTGGACCCAAGCACCCTCTGTACCTTATATGCATGGTAACATCCCTATTCTCAACATTGAGACTGGTCTTTCTGCAAGTTCTTGAAAACCTTAAGTCTTCTTCTTGAATGAACTTTTAGGTAACGTTGCTACTGGCTCCATAGACTCTGGTAATGTGTGCTTTCCAAGATACCATGAAACATCTAGTAGCAGAAGCCACACACCATTTGTATACCCTGGGCACAACTATTTTAGTCATCATCCAGCGCCTCCTCCTCCTCCTCTGCCCACTGTGTACCCTCACATGGCTTCAGTCTCATACACTCTTCCCACGACTATCCATGATGCTTCGTACAGAACGGTTCAATCAACCGGGTTTAGGATAAACCAGCAACATCCCCAAGATGGTTTTGTACCTGCAGTGACTCTTAGACACCATGGACTGCCTCACTTTAGAGTAATTCCCGCGGATGTAATATCCTCTTGAGCACATTTGTTTATCTTCCAATGTCAGTTTGTTCGAGTGTTTGCTCTTCAATATTGGCTTTTTTCTGTTAAAATGTGCAGGAAGTTGCAGTTTTCGGGGAAGGTGACTTCTACGATTCTGTTAATGATGTTGACCGTCATCAAGACATGCGCTTGGACATAGAGGACATGTCATATGAGGTGAGTCCACAGTTAATCTGTACCACATAGCTAATCACATGAGTCCACGAATACGCTTGACCTTATAGGTATTTAAAGAATTTACTTTTGTTATTTCTTATCTTATTAACATTCAAACCTCGGATGGAGCAGGAGCTTCTTGCTTTGAGCGACCATATTGGCACTGTGAAGACTGGCTTGCCAGAAGAAGATGTGGAAGGTCTTCTGAAAAGAAGAACGTCTTTATCGACCAGAATCAACCTGGAAGAAGTTCCATCTACCGATCTAGAAACAGATTCTTGCACGATATGCCAGGTAAAGCCAAGAAATCTTGAGACTGCATCCTCCAAGCTTATGCAAAAATTCCACTCACAGTGAGTCAACTTAGTAGTAACAAAACTCGTTTTCTCTAATTGGAAATTGACAGGAGAACTACAAGAACCGAGATAAGATCGCAACGTTGGATTGCAGGCACGAGTATCATGCAGAATGCTTGAAGAAGTGGTTGGTTATTAAAAACATTTGTCCAATCTGTAAATCAGAGGCACTGGTCATGGAAAAGAAGAAGGAACAATAAAGTAATAATAGGAGGAGAGGTTTCTGCAGATTCAAACTAAGAGAGGTTAACGCATATGGTTTTTTCCGACATGCTTTTATATATTGTTTTATAAGAAGAAACAGAGTCAGTCAGGGTAAGTTTCAGCCCCAACTTCTGTAAATTTGTACTTTTGGGCACATAATTTGTGTAACAGTCTAAAAGCTGAGATTTGGCTTAGTGACTATGAAAACTGTACAGGCTTCTTTGGTTCTTTGTACATTTGGTTGCTCCTCTGAAGTTTATGTTGCCTTCTTCACCTATAGGTAGGTCTAGTTCGGGTTTTTCGGATTTTTAGGATTTCCAGGTTCAGAAAACATGTTAGAATTTCAGTTCGGATTCAGTTTGATTCCATCCGAGTTCAGATATTTGAAAAATAACAATGGATATATTTGAATAAAATTTGGTTAGATTTGACGGTTATAACCAAGTATTTTAGGATATTGAACTTATTTGAGATATTTTGATTACTTTAGTCTTCAAATAAATGAGAGCTTCGGGTTTATAATTATATTTCAAATATTTTGGATATTATTCGGTTTTTGGTTTGGATTCACATTTGATTCTTCAAATATAGGAATATGAATTTAGGATCCGTTCGGATATTTTATTGGTTATGGGTTAGCACCATTTATTTTTTCTGTTCATAGATTGTCGAATATGTATATATAGAAATAGATGAAACATTAGGAGCTGATAAACTTACACCAAGCGAATGAAAGAGAAGAAACCGAAGTAAAAAGACAAGGGAGAAGCATCTGTATATATCTTCCATAGATAATCAAACTATATAGTTCCCCTAAGAAACAAATTGTTACCGGAACAAATGGCTAGATCGAGAGATCAACTAGAGCAGCATCCAACCTTCTTGACCTCAGAGACATCGTCCTTAGACCCGACATTGATACTCTGTCCTTTAGGGAGAGTAGCCGGATCATCTCCAATATCCAAAGCCTTCTTGCTTGCCACACGGTATATTTGAGAAAGCAATTGAGTGAAAGCATTCTCGACGTTCAATGCTTCGAGTGCAGATGTCTCCATGAAGAATGTGTTCTCTCTCTCTGCAAAGGCTTTGGCGTCTTCGGTTGAAACAGCTCTTAGGTGACGGAGATCTGCCTTGTTCCCAACGAGCATGATGACAATGTTGACGTCTGTGTGGTCTCTAAGCTCCTTGAGCCATCTCTCAACGTTCTCAAACGTGACATGCCGTGTAACATCATAGACAAGCAATGCTCCTACAGCTCCTCGATAGTATGCACTTGTGATTGCTCGGTATCTTCCAAAAACAAAATCAATTAAGTTAGGTCTTGAGATTTTGCACTCAATTCTACAACAATAAAGATAAGAGCCATCAATGATTTCTCAGGGTTTTGATAGCAAAATGAATCAATGGAAATGATCACCAACAAGCTTGTAAATTACAAAACTTTTCCTATAACCTTAAGCTCTACAGGAATCAATTGCTTTCCCCAGATTCATGAACGTCCAACATAAAGCAAAGCAATATAAATTATAATATATATACCTCTCCTGACCGGCGGTGTCCCAAATCTGAGCCTTGACGATTTTTTCATCGACCTGAATGCTTCTGGTGGCGAATTCGACACCGATCGTGGATTTAGACTCGAGGCTAAACTCATTGCGCGTGAATCGAGAAAGGAGGTTAGATTTACCGACACCGGAATCTCCAATTAATACCACCTTGTAGAGGAAATCGTAATCGTCGTCAGCTCTATACGCCGCCATTATGTTATGAGCGGGTTTCTTCGATCAGAAAAGGAACCTTCTTCGTTCGAGAATCGGAGATTTTTCAGGTGGCCGGTAAGAAAGCGCGTACAGACGAAAGGAAAGGGGAAGAAGAAGACAGAGAGACACAGAGAAGATGGATTTAAATTTCGGACCTTTCGAAATTTACGCAGATCTGCTGACGGGTCGGATCCGGTCATCGGGTCGAATATCATTAGTCGCTTGGTCGTTATCTTTTTTTTTTTTTTTAACACTAGATGCTATTCATTTTATTAGAGGGGCCAAAAGGCCTAAGTTACAAAAAGCCCAAGAGTACATAAACCATTTAACAGCCCAACTACGTGGCAGGAATGCCAAGAGACAACCAAAAGACACGTGTTGACTGTTCGCTGACTCCGGCATGCAATTCCGACGATCGGAGGAGACGGCACCGCTGGTCCACGATCAACGCCGCTGCACTGCTGGAAATCCGAGAAAAAACATCACCGTAACTCCTGTTCCAGCGTCCTCCGATGCAAGACTCGTCACATCTCTGCCAATCCGCCATGAATGAACACCAGGAGCTTAGAAAAGCTATAAACCTTGATTTAATCGCCACACATGAAGCTCCGTCTCTGACCAGAGAGGTCCGCCATCAATCGGCTTTATGACGAAGAGATTACTCCAAGATGTAGATGAAACCAAGCAGACAGAAAGGCAAAGGATCGGATCCGACATGGAATCACAGGATCGATTCCAATCGGAAGAAACACACAAAAACTGTAAAGGTATAATACACAAAAGAAAACAGGCCCAACAACTAAGAAATCATCTCTCCTTCTGAAAGATTTAAATCTGGGAAGAAGGAAGGAGATGAAGAAGTATCTCTCTCTAGAAGAGAGAAGCTCCCCGTATACACCTCCTAACCAATTACAAGTTCAGTTTTTAGTTCAAAAAACCATCGTTATCCTTTTAAATATATAATCCTCTGTTTCTTTTTTTTTTGTTTTTAGTTTAATATAATCCTCTGTTTCTATCATAGGATCAATTGTGATCGAATCTTCATCATACTTTGTTTCATCATCATCTTAAGCCGATAGGTTAAGATCCACACCTTCTTCTTCTTCTTCTTTATCTTTTTTTTTGGGGTTTTCATCATCATTTTATTATTAACTTGAAAGTTACGATCCAAACCTCTCACATGCAATATTTGAGGCTGTTGTCTCCAATGTTGTGTTAGAATCTTCAGATAAAACTCATACAAATAAACCCTTTTCGACTATTAATTTGTGATAAAAAAAAATGCAGTGAAAGTAGACTAAAGGATCTTCAGAAGTTGGATGTTATACCATTAAAGAATAAGAAGAAGAGTGATGATTTTGTTGGTAATTGGCCAATACTATAACTACATAAATCCGATATCTTTGGGCGTCAAGTTTTCAAGTGTTCATGCTCAGGCCAAGTGGGTAATGATAGAATGGATATTTTGTTACAATTAATATTTTGTAGATATCCTCTCATATTTGTAATTATGTAATATAGGAAACTCTGTAACTACCAAGCCTATTAATGGCGTGATATGTGATCAATGGATAACAGTGAAATTGATTCATTAACATGGTATCAAAGCTACGACACATCTGATCCAACCCTCACTTCTTTTTCTACCGATTTTCTTTTCTCTTCACGAGCTTTATCCTCCATTAATGGCGGCTCCTACTCCTGTTGTTGAAGAGCGATGCTATGGGATCACTAACATCAAATATCATATTCCGCTTATTCTCGGTCTTCATGATCATAACTACGATGCGTGGCGTGAACTGTTTCTAACTCATTGCTTGACATTCGATGTCCTCGGCACCTCGATGGTACTCTCCTACCAACTGATGGCAATGATCTCGCATGGAAAAAATGGGACGGACTCGTTAAGATTTGGATCTACGGGACCCTTGCTCCGACCTTGTTTCGCTCACCGTTCAAACCCGTAGGTACCTCTCGTGATGTCTAGATTCACATAGAGAATCAATTCAGAAACAATAAGGAAGCCAGAACGATTCAACTCGACAATGAATTTCGTACAACGGAGATAGGTGATCAAATCATTCAGGTCTACTGTGTGAAAATCAAATCAATCGCAGATCTGCTTGAAAATGTCAATGCTGGTGTCAATGAGAGGACCCTGGTCATGTGCCTTCTCAACAGCCTCAATGAACGTTTTGATAACATCATAAACATTATCAAACACTAAGACCTATTCCCAAGTTTCGTCAATGCAAAATCCATGCTGGAGATGGAAGAGACAAGGCTCAAGAAACTGCATCGTTCTGTTGTATCATTTACAGATCATTCTTCTTCACCGACAGTGCTCACAGTTTCAGCCTCATCTCCACAAGAGCAGTCGCAACAACCACAGACTCAAAACAGACGTCAAAACAATTTCAGAGGAAACATGCAACAACAGGTTTCTTGGTGGAAGGAACAACAACCAGTTTTAGAACAACAACAACTCGAACTGGTCTTCTCCACCTCAGTACTGGAAAGGATCGGCTCCTTACTATCCAAATCAGTTCGGACATTGGGTTCAAGTGCCCAGTATGGGAGGTTTTAATCGACTAGGACCGGGCTACTCACAGATGCAGCAGCAACAACCGACTCAACAACTCATCTCATGGAGATTCATCCGGCAAACCAATTTGCGCAAGCTTACTCGCCTGAAGCATTAACTCCAAGCAATGGTGTGGATTTGTTTATGGACTCCGGTGCATCTACTCACTCTCTTTGACGGCATGTAATCTCCATTTTACTCTTAAGCATAATATCTCACACTCGGTCATCATGGGTAATGGCTCCAATATTCCGGTAACATCTATTGGCTCTTCTTCCATTCTTGCTCCTTTAAAAAGCCTTTCTTTGAATGATGTTCTTGTTGCTCCTCAAATTGTTAAAAATCTCATATATGTTCGTAAGTTTACGAAAGATAATTGGTGTATCGTTGAGTTTGATCCTCATGGTTTTTCTATGAAGGACCTTCAAACTCGGAGACCTCTGCTCCGATGTGATTGCTCCGGTGACTTGTCCTCTGTTCCAGCCTCTCTCACTAAAAAGCCATCTCAACCTTCTGCTCTTCTAGCTTCATCGCCGATGTTATGGCACAAACGTCTAAGCCATGCTAATAAAGCCACTTTGCATTCTGTTTTTTTCGTTCAGATTCTTCCTTATGTAATAAAGATCAATTTGATGAAACTTGTCATCCATGTCTTTTGGGAAAATCAATAAAAATGCCATTTTTCTCTTCGAATTCAGTTGTCACAAAACCTTTTGAGCTTATACATTTTGATTTATGGACATCACCCATTCCTAGATTAAGTAACATTCGTCAATATGCTCTGTTTTTAGACGATTTCAGTCATTACTTGTGGGTGTATCCTCTTCGCAGAAAAGCGAACTATTCTCGAAATACCTTCACTTCGAAGCATTTATCAAAACTCAGTTTCATTCTCAAATCCAAAATTTCAATGTGACAATGGGGGGGGGGGGGAATACAAAAATTATCAGTTTTCAAAATCATTTCGATAAACATGGCATTCTTTCAGATTTTCTTGTCCTCATACTTCCCAACAGAATGCCAAGTTTGAATGTATGATACGAACCATCAATAATGCGGTTCGGTCACTTCTCTTCCAAGCCCAGCTATCGCCCAATTTTTGGATTGAAGCTCTTCATACGGCTGTGCACTTGCTGAATATACTTTCTTCGTCCTCAATTCATAATATGATTCAACTTCTCTTTCAAAAGCAGTCAAGTTATGAACACTGAAGGGTCTTTGGCTACATGTGTTTTTCTAACATAAATTACTCTCATCTCCACAAAAATTTCTCCAAGAACAACACCATGTGTCTTTTTGGGTTGTCCTTCAAACCACAGAGGTTATCGTTGTCTTGATCTGAAAACACCGAAATTATCATTTTCTGTCATGTTTATATTGATGAGGACATATTTACTGCATCAGAAAAGAAGCCAAACATAGTCACATCTTACACGTTTTTGGACAATGTAGATGATCCATCTCCTCATTTCCGAAAAATACTTGAATATGCTGCACCAATACGTCCCACTTCACCAATTGTACCTCTTTCTCAAAGCAGCCAAAACATTGATCTTGTTCAAATTGAAACACAATCTCAACCAGTGCTTTCTGATCATCCTCCTCCTGCTACAAATCAAACCTCTCGTATGCACACTCGTTCTTTATCAGGCATACAAAATCCTAATAAAGTGTTGTCTCTTCTCACGTCAACTAAATCGCCTCTTCCCAAGGCCCATAATCATGCTTTATCGGATCTCAATTGGAATCCAGCGATGACTAGTGAACTATATGCTTTGCTTAAGACTAAGGCATGGACTTTAGTGCCTAGATCTCCTAAGGTCAATATTGTGAGATCCATGTGGCTTTTCAAACACAAATATGACGAGGATGGAGTACTAAATAGGCATAAAGCAAGATTTGTTGTTAATGGGAAATCGCAGGAACATGGAGTGGATTTCACAGAGACGTTCAGCCCTCTTGTTAAACCTGCAACCATAAGGACTGTTCTAAATATTGGGGTTGCTCTTTAGTGGCCTATTCATCAAATTGATGTTAAAAATGCATTTTTGCTGGGAGATTTAGAAGAATTTGTTTACATGTTCCAACCTCTTGGATTCATAGACGAGCGCTTTCCTCACCATGTTTGCAAGCTACAAAAAGCTATATACGGACTGAAACAGGCTCTGCGGGCATGGAATTCTAGATTCACAAAGTTCCTCTTGACTATCGGTTTTGTCACCAGCAGAGCTGACTCTTCACTCTACATCTACAAGAAGGGCAGTGACTTGGCTTATTTGTTGCTTTACGTAGACGATATAGTGCTCACTGCATCGTCCGATCAGCTGGTCTAGTCGATAATCAATAAGCTGAAGATTGAGTTCCCAATGACAGACATGGGCAAGCTTCGACATTTCCTTGGAGTAAAGGCGGATTTTAATGCATCATGTCTCTTCCTCAGTCAATCCACATATGCACGTGATGTTCTGGAGCGAGCAAAGATGTCTGACTATAAGCCAAGTGCTACTCATGTGGATATGAAGTCCAAGTTGTATGCAAATGAAGGAGATTCAGTCGATGATCCAACTGCCTATAGAAGCCTCACAAGTGCACTAAAATAATTAACATTCACTCGCCCTGACATCTCATATGCTGTCCATCAAATATGTCTTTATATGCACAATCCAATGGCTCCCCATCTTCAAGCCTTGAAGCACATACTCAAATACCTTAAAGGCACTATCACACATGGAATACAGCTTGTACGCAGCAACTTTGACACACTAACAACATATTCAGATGCTAACTGGGGCGGTTGTCCTGATACACGTCGCTCGACATGTGGGTTTTGTGTCTTCTTAGGTCAAACCTGGTCTCTTGGTCAGCGAAACGACAAGCCACATTGTCGTGATCGAGTTCCGAAGAAGAGTATAAGGGTGTTGCCAATGTTGTTGCTGAATTAAGCTGGCTTAGGAATCTAATGCTAGAGCTACACTTCTCCGTCAACAAATCCTCGATTGTGTACTAGGACGACATTAGCTCGGTCTATTTAGCCACAAATCCTGTCCAACATCAGAGAACGAAGCATATTGAGCTGGACATACACTTTGTTCAGGAAAAGGTGGCCATTGGTGAGGTAAAAGTGATTCACTTCCCTGTCTCGCCAATATGCTGACATCTTCACCCAAGGTCTTCCAACGTCGCTATTCAACGAGTTTCGATCCAGTTTAACCATACGGACTCCAGACGCTTTATTTGTGGGAGGGTGATAGAATGAATATTCTGTTACTGTTAATATTTTGTAGAAATTCTCTCATATTTGTAATCATGTAATATTGAAAATTCTGTAACTACCAAGCCTATTAATGACGTGATTTGTAATCATTGAATAACAAGTGAGATTGATCCATTAACAGGCACTTATATGGCGATGGACTCCTCAACTTGCAAGTCAATGGATCTAAGATAGAAGCTTTAGTGCAAAATGATGAGATACAATTTGAGGAAGAAGATGAGGTGCCATCTCCATAAAGACCAAATCATTTTTTCAGTAGTTTTAATTATTTATTAGATTTTGACTTGTGTTTCGGATTTATTTCTCTTTACAATTTTCTTATAGTAAATTATATTTTTGATTATACAATCCAATTTTGATTATAATTGTTTCATCTATATTATGAAAAGTGAGTTAATAATTTAGTTTTTATAAAAGAATTGTGTGTTATTTAAGAAAAAGTATATCGTAAAGATAAATAGTTTAAAATAATGATTTCACATTATAAGTTTTAATCCGCATCGTAAAATCATGGTTTGCAAATAATATATTTATTGTATTTTTATGAAAAAAAACCATTATAAAAGTTATGTGATATATGTTAAATCTTTATTGAGTTTATTTCAAATGTTTTTTTATAAAACAACATGTATATATATATATATAAAATTATATGATTTTAATATTAATAATTAAATATTTATGAAAGTAAAAATAGAACAATTCGTTTATATTTTTGCATTTATTTAATTTATTTTAATGTTTAGATAATTGAAATTGGTTAATTCATATATTTATCTTTTTCAATGAGCAAAATTAGATTTTAATATTTTATAATCGAAATTGGTTAATCTCTTTTTAACATGTGTTGTAGTGATATATATATATAATTTGAAATTTTGATAGTTTAACCCGTTAAAAATTGCATTCAAACATAACTATAATTTCATGCATCAAATATTTGAATAATATAATTTTAATATTTTATTAAATTTAAAATATATCAACTGATATATATATATATATATATATATATATATATATATATATATTTTTTTTTTAAACTCGTGCAAAACTTTTTGTAAAGAAAATTTACAATCGAATTGGCTAATTTATTCTTCAATCCGATCTTGTAATTTGTAAAGAAAATATTTGCAATTTGATGAAACAACCTGCTAAAATGTGCAATCACAAAACATCAATCGTAATATACCTATCATGTATTTGAACAAATTAAAATATTGACTAATTTTAATATTTTATCAAACTAAAAATATAAATCAAATTTTTCATTTTTAGTAATATTTTTATTTATAATTATTAACTTTAAAAAATAATTATGTTAAAATACATAATTTTGCAAATACTGTTATAAATATAAAGATTTTTGTGTTTATTAAAAATCAAAATATAATTAAATTATTGTTTAGAAAATTTTAGTAATAAATATGAATTTAAGTAATAATGTTTTTTAAAAATCAATAATTTGGTAATATTGTTTATTATTTTTATATTTTTAAATACATATTCATATTTCAAAAAATATTAAAATATTTTATGAATAAAATAAAAATTAGATTAAAATATAATTAAAATGGTTTTATAATACATTTTAAAATAAATACGAATTCAATAGTCATTTTTCTTAAGAAATAAAAATATAAGATTTTTTATAATATAAAATATATATTTATATTTGAAACAAAAGAAAAAGATATTAAAATATATTATAAATATATTTTAAATAAATAATAAATTAAAAATATTAATTTATATATACAAAAATAGTTGATGTACATATTGTTTAATTATATTTATAAATTAATTTAATAGTTTCATGATTGTATATATAATAATTGTTTTTATTTTTATTAATTACGAAAGTGAAATTTATTATATTTGAGTTGTTTGACTACATAGTTAATAATTGTCATGTTTGAAAATATGAATAGTAGAAAAATATTATATTTTTTAATTAAATTTAATAAAATTTAAATAAATTATTAATGTGTAATGATATAACTTATAATATCACATATGGAGGAAGGTTAATCTTTAATTTATTTTATTTTTTTAATAATATTGATGTATTGCTTTATTTTGTGGGATTATATTTCCCTTGTTATGTATTTTAGTTTTGTATTTAAACATTAGTGGGGAGTTAAATGAGACATGAATCGAGAGAAAAAGGCGGTGCCTCTGAAACAGAGAAAAAAGGCGAAACTTTTCAGATCTCGTTGCCGTCAACTCTCCGGTGGCTGGTGCTCATCGACGGCGCCGGGGAGTGGTCGTGTCTTTAGCTGTTCTTTTGCGGCAGGCTTGCATCCTTTCCAATCCGTTCTCTCTCGGTTATAGTCTTCGTCCTCTTCGTTCTACATCCCGATGCTCGACGGTACGGTGGTAGTTGGGTGTGTCGGTCTCGGTTTCTTTCGGTCTGGCTACTCGGCGAACGTCGTGGCTGCTCTTTTTAGTGTCGGAGGTTGGTGGTGAAGTGCGGCGATTTCCCGGTTTGAAACTGGATCCCTTCGGTGGTGACGCTGGTGGCTGGTCTTGACGAGGCGTGTGTTCGTGGTCCGTCTCCGGTGTTCAATCTTCGGCAAAGGTTTTTGGCTTCGTTTTATCACCGGTTCAAGCTCTGATATGGGTTGCTCTGCAAGTCCTTTTTAGGTGGTTTTTAGTTTTTTTTCGTTTTGGCTTTTTAGGCTTCGTCATATCCTCAACGGTTATAGGACACGCTTCGGGTTGTAGTGTGTTATTCTCTCTTTCGTGCTCGTTTTGAGTTTGTCCTCCGGTGGATGTTGTCTTTAGTGATGTGGGCTAGCTGATTCTTGTCCTCCTAGTTATGTGTCGTATTCGGGCAAGCGTGTGTTGTAGCTTGGTTAGAGCTTAGTAGGTTCCAATTTCTCATTTGCTCGTGGATCTTTAAACTGTATTCCTCCCATCGCCTGTTAGGTTCTTTGAATAAATAGATTAGCCTAAGGTCTGCCTTGGTCAGAGTTCTAGTAAGGCTAATCCTGTGTGGGAACGCATAGTTCTTGATTTAGACTCTCTAGGTTAATTTTAGGTGGGTAGGTCTTGGATTCTCGTGTATGGTTTCTTAGTTTGTTAATTGGTGCTTTCTAGCTATATGTTTGTTTGTTGCTCTTCTGCGTGTCTCCCTTTCCGCATTGCTATCTGGTTTACTCTTGTTTTTGGCTAGCTCCTTCCGTCTGGGTTCCCTTAATTCTCTAAGGCTTTGTTTCCCGTACTCTTTCGGGCTTTGTCTCCGGTTTGTTCCGACTTTGTCTCCGGTTTGTTCCAGCTTCGTTTTCTACTTTGTAAACGTTTCAGTTCTAATATAGTAATCCTTTAGAGAAAAAAATGAGACATGAACAGAAAAATCATAGTAACTTGTTTCTTAACTCTTTGGGACCTATCACCAAAATGAGGAAGAAAACAAATTACGAAACGAGTGAGAAAATACAGAACATATAAATTTCTGTAATATTGATATCAAACAGGTCCCGTAGCTCAGTTGGTTAGAGCGTTGGTCTTATGAGCCGAAGGTCGCGGGTTCGAGCCCCGCCGGGACCAATCGTGATTTATATTATTTTTTTTATCAACCGTGCAAAATCAAAAAGCCCGGTTCCAAATGATTTTGATTAAGAGTAGTCTATTTGGGCTTACTAACTCTATTGAGCCTTCCTTCAAATAATGAAACGGCGGCATTACTATACGGATGCAAAAATAATAGAAACCTCAATAAGGTCTTCTGGTTTTTCGTCTGTTCTCTTTCTCCGTCGCTTAACATTCAGATCGGTAGCTGGTCGGTCGTGCATCTAATTTGCTGGGCTGTATTTGTTCTTCTTCCCAGAGTTTGAGGTAATTTTAATCCTTCTTTCGATTCGGCATCTCCTTCTTCTTTGATGATTGCTTATATTCATCTTCTTTTTAATGAAATCGACCTTGGTGGTTGATGCAATTTCTTCTGATTCGAGATTTCTGGGGAAAATGACTGAATTTTCTTGTTCGTATGAGAGATTTTTTCAAATTATTGTTAAAATCCCACGCGATGGTTGAGTTTCTTTCAGTGAATCTCGTGGAAGATTTGATTGAAAACGACCTGCTTTCTTTTTACCCAGAAAAACAAAAATCGAAACATTTCAACCTTGGATCAATCTAATTCCATCTCCACACTTCAATTCCTTGTAAAAAAATCTAGTATTTTGTGGTGGTGTAGACTATTCTTTAAACGAATTGATCTAAATTTCTCTGATTCGCAGATCTCAAGAAGTTAACAAAAATGAACAAAAATCCACGGATCGACATCCCGTCATCGTCTTCTCCAGCTTCAGCTTCCGCAGATGGTGAGCTAAACGAAGACGACATCTTCGCAATAGACATATCTCACGCTCCTCGACATTCTCCGTCATCTTCTCCGGCGCAACATCCACCTGCTCGCCAGCTTCAGAAGAGCAAAAGCGGTTTGAAAAACGTGGAAGCTTCTGGTATCCTCGCTGCTCTTCCGGAACCTTCTGGAAACAGTTACCTCAACCACGTCTTTCACCATAAGCCTGCAGCTGTTCTCTCCACTTCAGTCTCTTCCACAGCTTCTTCCTCGTCGTCTTCAGGCGGTGGTGCATCAGCTGCTTCTTCATCTTCGGCTCGAACCATTCCCACAGCTCCTAAACCACCTCAAGAGAGACTTCCATTTACAGCTTCTTTTATGGGTGGAGGGAAGTATCCTCAATCAGCTCCGGTTCAAGTGCCATTAGTGTCTTCAGCTATGATGAATCGTCATAAGAAAGAGTTCAAGCTGACTGATGTGGTGGATGATGAGGAAGAAGACGAAGTCGGAATGCTTCCTCCACATGAGATTGTAGCTCGGTCTTTGGCGCAGTCTTCGTTACTATCTTGCTCGGTGCTTGAAGGAGCAGGAAGAACACTTAAAGGGAGAGATCTCCGACAGGTAAGGAATGCTGTTTTCAGAAGAACCGGTTTCATAGATTGATTTTTTCGATTCACCAAAAGACCATTCTTTAATTTGTTATCCAATTGAACCTGTTTTTGTTTGGCCACTCCAATGTATGTTCATAAATGTTGTCTACATTAGTCGATTTGTGTTGTTACTTCATTATCAAAGACATTGATGTGAGATAGCACATGTGTTTATATAATTGTTTCATGCTTCACATGTTGATGAGAAACAGAGCTTTAGACAACGGTGGATCCCTAATCTAAATTGACTAATCTTTAAGAGTGGTCATAGTCTTCTCTCAGAAGAAAAAGTGATCACCTTTTTGTGTTGTCATTGCGAATCTTTGCTCCTTTCAAATTCTTAAATTTGGGGAAGGACAGAGAAGTGAAGAGGGGTTAAAAAGCTGTGACTTTTATCGGTAGATCTTTTCAAGTAAAAAGGCAATGAGATCTTACAAGAGATAGGGGACCATTCTTAAAGTGACAGCTCTTGGCTTCTTTAAACATCCCTCTCAAACCATTAGATATTTTGAGGTTTAGTGAGAAAGGACTGTACTGTATATCTCTGTCTTACAGAACAAAGTTACTGATGAAATTAGCAGTTGACAAACCAAATAAATTGATGGAATAAAATGGTAGATTGGATATGATATATGAGTCATGAGACCTTAAAGTAAAGATACGGCCTATCTATCTTTTGGTATAACGTACTTTAAGATATGTCAACACTTTGGTGCGGTTGTTGATGTACTTATTACATCACATGAAAAGGTGAAAATTTTAAATAATTCTTTGCCAAGTGAATGTAAAATGAACATCTGGAAATCATGCATTTAAGCCCAAAGTTTGTATTTTTAAGCAACTTGCAGAATCCAAATATAATTGTGTAAAGATGAATGATGGAGTAGTTATGATCAACTTCCTACATTTAGACAAACATGGGTGGCTCTCTCTATACCTATATCATGTCCCCATTCCTTTTACTAATCAAGGAAGACAACATCACATTCAAGTTTGGTGGATCTCCTCCCACCACTAAAGTAGGTGTGTGTGAGAGAGAGAACAATTAATGACATCAGAATAGAAAAAACAATCCTTTTTACTCTTGTGAGGACAGTTTTCACTTGTAATTTAAGGGAACTAGCTAAATCCTCATGATGTTCCAGAAGAAGCAACAATTCAAATCTTACTGTTTCATTGAAAATGGCTAACTTTTTTATTATTGAGGCCAAAAAGATTGAGTGTGATATAAGAATCAACCCATACTTATGTTGTTTAACAACAGTGATCCTATCTAGTTTTAACAGTTTCTTAGCTGAGGAAAGTAGAAAACCCCATATGAAAATAAAGAGAAAGTTCAAGACTTTATTAGAGCATACATGGAGTTACCACACAACAAGAACAGGGAACTGCAGTTTCTCAAGTGTCTGGCTATTGCAGTAACAAGAGGATGGTAATGATACAACACACAACAAAAAGGTTTTCAGACAACAAGAAGAAACCTTGGGATCTAACCATAATTGAGCTACAGATCTAACTGATGAAAAGATGAACATTACAATTGGCAAGGTCAGGATACTGGAAAAAGAAGAAGAAGAACCTGAGATTGTTGGCCACATTTGGTGTTCTTTCTCTACTCTTTCATCCATGTCCTTGCCTTTTTTCTTTCAAGCCATTGAATACAAACCGATAGAACACCTTCCCTGTTCCGAACAATCTAAGCCAAAGCTTTCAATGTGAATGGAAGCTTGACAAGCCCTGCAGATTGATTTATTGAGTGAACAAACAAGAGAACTGAGTTTGAAGTACAAAGGACAGATTCTGGGATAACCTGGAATCAGAGGATATTGTTTCGATTGTTATCGATGGCGAGAAATGGAGGAAGCAGATGACGGTTTGTTGGTGAGACCATCGTGCTGCTCTTCTTCTTGGCCCTGAAACCGTGCTGGTATGCGGAAACCGGAAGAGAATTCACCTGAGGAGAATCCGATTCCCGGGATTGCTGATTGGTGAACCGGCGGAGGAATATGGTGGTGGTTAAGATCGTCGGTGGAGATGGATTGATGGTGGTGAGAATCAAACCAAGCACGGATCATGGGTGTGTAACTGGACTGAAGGGGACCCCTCTGAGAATAAAGCTGGCCTTGGCCGAGTACTGGCTGAAACAACGTCGCCGAAGGAGGAGGAGGAGTGAAGAGAAACCCTCCTCCGTTGCCTGTATCGGTTGCTCCGCCGCTGTTCCAAGCCACCAGTCTCTGAATCCTTCCGAATTCCGATGACTGTTGCTCCCAACCACCCGTCGATGTGTCATACCCTAGCGGATTGCTCTGCCCGTAGAACAGAATAGGCTCGGCGACGGAGGCGGAAGCGGAGTGGTGGTGGTGCTGCTGCTGTTGTTGTTGCTGATGGTTGAGAAACGATGGTGGACCATCCGGGAATGAATGCAGCGAGAGACGGAGATCTTGATTTTGACTATTGGTTCGAGAAAGCAAATCCGGCGGATGATGATGGTAGTTCTGGATAAGCTGATTCGGAGGAGCTTCTGTTGAAGAGCCAACCACCGGGAAAAACGACTTTATTGTGTCAGCAATCGAATCTGAATCCATAGACGGCGGAAGAAAACTCGACTCGTTACCGTTACTCCGATGCTCTGCTACTCCATCGAATCCAACGGTCCGTGTACCACCGAATTGAAGATGTTGCTGTTGCGGCGGTGGCGGCGACGGAGAGATTTGGGTTTTAGCGGTGGTTCTTCTGGGTTTGGCGTTTGCGGCAGCGTTACGAATTGCATCGGCGGGATTCCACGGAGGAAGCTGAGCGAGCTCGTCAATGGAAGTCTTAGCCTTTTTGATAAGCCAATCGACGGCTTTGCTGGGTCGGTCGAAGCCAAGACGGTCTTGAACATCGTAGAACTGAATCGCCGTGTGAGCTGATAGCCTCACGCGCCGGTCGCGTGGCCCTTTCGCTGTGCAGACTTTGCTGTGCCGATCTTTTCTTCCCGTCGACCGCACAATGTGACCTCCTTGCACCTCCACAATCTCACCGCAGCCGCCGTTCACCGTAGCACGGTGCCTCATTGAAGAAGGTGGTGGTGCTGGAGGGTGGAGGAAGTGGTGAGCTTCGTCGTCGTCTGCCATTGGTTGAGCATACTGACGAAGCTCAGCGTCTTCTTCGTCGAGGCGGCGACGGCGACGGCGGTCGTTAGAAGGTGGGGAATCCAGAGTAACTCAAAATGGATGTAACTCACGCATACTTGCCTCTGTCTCACCCTCAAAAACCCTAACCCTAAAAACCAGAGATAGCTAAAAGCCTAAGAAGGGGGAAGAGGATTTATCAAAACCTGCAGACTAACCCATGTCTGAATTGAATCTATCTCTCGAACTCGTTTTAAATTCTCTGTACTTGCTAGAAAAAGTAAGAAGGAGACCAAACAGATGAAGCAAGCGAGGAAAAAAAGAGGGGAGATAGAGAGAGAGAGAGAGAGAGAGAGAGAGAGAGAGAGAGAGAGAGAGAGAGAGAGAGAGAGAGAGAGAGAGAGAGAAGAAGGGAGATGTGTAATTGACCAATCAAGAAAAAAACCCAGAGAAAGCTTTTTCGAATTTTTTCTCGGGAAAATTTAAAGAGATGATGGTAAAAGGAAAAAAAAAAAAATAAGAGAAAAAAGAAAAGAGAGGAGAGTGTGTTGTGTTGTGGGTTGATGATGATGACGCAACTGGTAAGATGACAGTGTTTTTTTTGCTCTCATCGTTAAAGAAAGATCTCTCTCATCTCATGTCTTCACACATTCAATTCTTTTAATTTTTACATTTTTCCTTTTTTTATCTGAATTATTAAATAAAAACGATTATAACACTAGAACAAAACGGAATAATGCAAGTTCTTTATGTTATTGCTAAATTTTGGTCGTATCGATTATTAGCAGTTTTTTTATGGGATTATGTTTTCGGGATATTTCGTTAATCCGCCGGTTTAATTTTTGAAAAAGAGTTTATCTTTTGCCAGCTTTTGTATTCCAAAACGCATCTCACACCCAAAATATAAAATCAAATTGTCAACATAATATCAAAAAAGCAAACCAACCAAACCTGAAATGTATTTACTTTGTTTCTCTTTTTAGGTAATCAAAGTGTAATGGTTTCCCAAATTTGTTTATCTATTGTTTTGTTTGTTTTGTTAGTAAAAATTTCTGATTTAAGATAAAACATATCAATTTTATTTGCAATATAATTTATAAACGGAAACATAATTATCACATACATGAATGTATACCATCATAGTCTGCACATTTAAACTAAACTAACTAGATGACTGATGATTCCCCCACACGAAGGCTAATAAATATTTAATTATGTTTTGAAATTTAATAGTTAATATGATTTATTTAAATTTAAATTAAAAATATTCGCACACAAACATCATATATCACTCATGTCGGTTCAAAAAAACCGTGGATGACAAAACTTTCTAAATTTCAATAGGTTTTTTATTTGTTGTTAGAAATAAATAATAAATAAATAAATAAATTTGTGTGTTGAATTGACTTTATATTTTCGTTTTGTCAATTTGTTATGAAATAATATAAATTTATAATTTATAACTCATAATTCATAAAAAGAATAATAGAACTAAAGACTTTTTATTTCACTAGACAACGAAATAAAGAATATGCTTCATTAACGACATATTTTTATAGGCTTTGTTTTTTTTATTTTGAAAATGTATGTAGATATTCGCAAATACTAAACGCTAAAACGTTTTTGAGATAGATAAAAAAAAATCAATAAAATAAAACATCTTAGACACATAATATTCTAAAAAAAATAAGTAAAATAAAATTTGTAATCCTATTTCTCATTATGAAATATTTCTGTATAGACAACATTTGTCTTTTTCACAATGCTTTTTCATATTTGTCATTTATTATAAACCTTTTTATGCAATTCTTGAAAAATTTACATATAATTTCACAAGAGTAAATCATGGTGTTGGAAGATATACATCAATCTTTTTAAAAGATTGTCTCTCTCTCTCTTATTAATTTCCATGGTGAAACAACTGAAAATGAAACTAAATTAAATATCTTCCAAGATCAGTATTTATTTATGGATAATTATGTGAACAATATACATATAAATTGAAATGATAATAAATATTTGTATATATATATAAATAACCATAACTATCTATAAGTTATTAAAACTAAACTTTCTTATTTAAAATTTGAACAAAAATTCATATTTTTAAAATAAAATATTCATAGATGTTTGTATATATCTACATATATAAAGAAAATAACCAACCGTTCAATCTATATTTTGTATATTTTTTATTTATTAATTGTTTTTATGAAATAATATAAATTTATAATTTATAACTCAGAACTCATAAAAATAATAGAATTAAAAACTTATTTATTTCACTAGACAATGAGATAGAGAATATGCTTCATTAACGACATATTTTTATGGACTTGGTTTATGTTCTTTTATTATGAAAACATATGTAGATATTCTAAAATACTAAACTTTAAAACCTTTTCAAGATAGATGAAAAAATAAAACAATAAAAGAAAACATTTTAGACACATAATATTCTCAACAAAATAAGTAAAATAAAATTTGTAATCCTATTTCACATTATGAAACACTTTTGTATAGGCAACATTCGTTTTTCGCAATGTTTTTTTCATATTTATCATTTATTATAATTTTTTATGTAACTCTTGAAAAAATTACATATAATTGCATATGAGTAAATCATGGTATTGAAAGATATACACCCATCTTTTTAAAAGATTGTCTCTTACTCTTATTAATTGTCATGGTGAAAACAATTGAAAAATGAAATTAAACTAAATATCTTCCAAGGCCAGTATTTATTCATGGATAATTATATGAACAATATACATATATATATATATATATATACAGTGAAATATTAATAAATATTCGTATATATCTACATATATAAAGAAAATAACCATAGCTATTTATAAGCTATTAAAACTAAAATCTTTATTTAAAATTTGAACAAGAATTTATATATGTTTAAATAAAATATTCATAGATGTTTGTATATATCTACATATATATAAAAAAATCAGTCGTTCAGTCTATAGTTTCTGGTGAGGATGAAGAAAATATTCGTCCCAACAATCCTAATTTTATAGCACGAATGAATGGTAAACAGATGTGTCCTGAATCTCAAAGACTTCTTTATTGTGAATTCCCATTAAGATACAATTGGTATGCATACATAAAAAATGGTTACCTCATAAAATTTAAAAAAATTATTTCACAGTTATTAAATAAATAGTTTATAAATAGCTATTGATATTTTCATTATCTATATAGATATATATGTGTGTGTGCAAATTATTATATTTGTGTGAATCGGTTTTAGTTACTTATAGATGTGATACGATATTATAGATGTGATGCGATAGACATCTCGAATGAAGTTAAGAAATCTTTATATAATGTTTCCTTAATAATTTATACTATTATATGTGTGAAAGTTGGTTCCATGGGGGTTACCAAAATGTGAGCCATGAAGTTAACAAATTTCAATAAAATATTTCCATAATAATTTATACTATTAGATAAAGTAAAATTTTCATATAATATATTTGTTCAAATATTTTAAAATTTGAAATATATATATATATATATATATATATATATCTCAAAGCAAAAAAACCATTGATATACGTATATATCCACATATATAATGTATATATATACATATGGGGTAAAATCAGTACTTTGAAAGTCTTTATAATGTATATATTTACATATTATCTAATCTCTAAGAAGTGAATATTTGTTTCAAATTAATTTATTAAAAGTAATGCAGATTTTTATTTTGAGATTGAATGAAAGAGTTCTATTTTCTCATAATCACTTCTCAACTAATAGTATAGATTTATATATTCCTAACTACATAAATTATATAGTTTACATAATTTATGTATCAAACAACAACAATTATTTAGTTAACACCATAACCATCTTTTTTTTTATTAGAAATTGGAATTCAACATCATTCAACCTTGCACAACTAAAAAAACTTGGCTCCACCAATTTTCACTCAATAAAATTTAAACTAACACTAATTTGATCCAATACTAAGCCATAAAACCATAATAATTTTCTCAAAAGTGTCGTCGAATTTTAACTTTAATAAACATAATTGGAACTACGAATTAACAACGATAAAAAAAAATATTTGAATAATAAAAATGAATAAGTTGTTTTATTTTAACTACTTAAGTTCTGTAATATTAGTTCTGTTGAACACTTTTTCCATTGTTGGAGAATAAGTTATCTATAAAATTGAGGTTTGACCAAAAAAAGAATAAGAAAAATGATAGTTTTTGTGTTAACTAAACAACTCTTATTACTTTATATATGTCATCATTTACATCATATAGTTTATATAGTTAAGAATATATATTAGTTTAGTTTACATGTGTGACTATGTGATGGAATATAATTTGTGTAGTTTTTTCCGATTTAAGTCTATATAGACACTGAGAGTATACTACCATTTTGTTATAGAGTTGAAATTATTGGAAAGAACAACTTGGTTTTTAGATATAAAAATGAATAAATACCCTAGAAGAAAAAACCTATGGTGTTCGATGGGTCAAGGTTCAATTCATCAAAGCTTTCGTGCATCTCTTCGGTTTCTTTTTTAAAAGGGTTGACGCATCCCTTATTGTGGAAGTTCATATATAAAAAAGGCTCTTGTTTGTTGATGCTCCACTCTCCACTCCACTTTTTCTTGTAAGAAAGAATCTCAATAGTTAACTAAAGCAGATTTTATTCGGGAAATCGGGACTTGATCACACAGACGCACAAGAATACAATATACAAATCTATAGCACAACTAACGCTCTCTGTATTAGTCTGTACTTCTTTTTTTCCATTGAATTTCATTAGAGTTAGTATTAGCAAACAAACAAAAGTTAGTACAAGTTTTGATAAACCATAAATTAAGCTTGAAAGATTACTTAGAAACACAAACGATAAGAAGAAGAAGAAGAAGAAAAATTTCGCAGTCAGTATCGTAACGAAAACATAATGAAAAGCTAAAAAATGACAACATAAATTAACAAAAAATCGTTCAATGAATGAGCTTAGAATCAAGACAATTAAATACAATCCCTAACTAAAAAGGAACTAAAAAATAATTCCGGATAGCAGATAGAGCTTTGGGTGTTAAGAGAGAGAAAGTTAAGAGAGAGAAAGTAAATCGAAAAATAGATCTCATTTCTTAGGGAGATCTCTCCGACGACCGACGCCTTACATCGGCGTTGCGAGAGATCTCCTTTCAGTGCATGCGCCTAAAAAGCAGTTGTGGTGGAGCATTGAGTCAGGCGATGTTTCGGTGAGTTCGAAGCGGCGGCACACGAAGGATTTGGTTTTTTCGTTGAAGCGGCGGTGGCGGGTCGGTCTCTAATCACAAGGAGCCTCAGTAAATCGTCAGATATGGGATCGTCGAAGACTGCGACATACCTAGGACGGCGTGGAGGGCTAGGGAGACGAGGTTCGATTTCTTGCCGCCCTTCGCAGCGGAAATCAGCGAGGAAGCTCAGGAGGTTGGCGCTGCGAGCCAAGGAGATCATCCGGCGGTGCTAGGTTAGACGGAGGCGGTGCTTGGTGAGGTTGCTTCTGTTTGGAGACAGAGCCTCTCTTGACCGGGGATGATTCGTTTTGAGGCGACCTATAGAAGATATCCGATCTGTTGATGGTGCTGGAAAGATTTCGACCATGGGCTCAGGTTTTCGCAGGTTCTACCGGTTGAGTATGTGAGAGTCTTCAATCAAAACTCTGAGGTGTCAGGAGGCGTGACGAGGAGATCAGGCCCTCCGGAAAGCGGATCGAAAGTCGGGATCGGCTCTCCGGTGATTAGTGAGGGACACGGCCGAGGACGCAAATCGGCACGGTTTGTAGGCGCCAGCAGCGAAGACGAAAGAGAGAAGAGGCACCTATAGAGGGTCTTAACCTAACCGGAGTTAACGGGGTCTGGAGTTTTTTGAATAGGGTTTAGGTTGGATTTTTTTGTCGCCAGGTTTAATCTAAATTGTAAACCCGGTTTGATGATGTTTTCTTCGGTTTAAAATTATTAATATATTATTATAAAAAATTCCGTAAAAATCAGTTGATGAAGAAAAAGTTGAACACCAAACAATCCGCTTACAACGCTTTTCAATATGAATTTTCATTTTGATACTCTTTTTTATCATGTCTTCTTCTTTTTTTCACTGGAATATTGCTTTATATATACGAATAATAATAGTCACAAGAGAATTGGGTAGATATTACATAAGGTATTAGTGAATAGGATTTATATGTAGAATGATTTAGAATATCTTTTGTTGCAAGTAAATGAGCAACTTTATTGGCTTTCTTGAGCACCAAGTAATTGTTATTTCTTCAAATTTTCCTTTCCGTCTTCTTATTTCGTTGATGTAATGCTGGAATCCAAAGTTCTTTTCCTTTTGAAGTACTAAATTTGTTATGTGTTGACAATCACCTTCGAAGTTTATTCGTCTGATTCCTCGGCTCCAACATGCTTGCATTGCCATGATCAAAGCTTGGCATTCACTCTCTAATGCATTACTTGTCTTTGGAGCTTCTGCTTGTCCAGCTCCTAGAAATTCTCCATTCGCATTGCGTTTGATCCATCCACACTTTCCTTGGTTGCTATCCTTAAAGAAAGAGCCGTTGTAATTACATTTAATCCATCCTTGTAGAGGTCTTTTCCACGTTTTATTTAATGCTTGTTGGGATGTTGTTGTATTACTCATCGGACTGCATGGTGTATGTTCCGCTTGTTTTTGTAAGTAGTCATGTGCATCTAGCCACGCTTTTGCATCATGTTGGGCTTGTTGTAGTGTCGTCTCCCAATTAACCAGCTTTCTTTGATAGATTAACAGGTTGCGTTGTTTCCATAACCTCCATAGTAACCATATTCATGTCTGTTTAAGTAACTCTGAGGAGCTCTGATTTAACAGGAATAATATCTTGTCTTCAGCATTGACCATTGTGTTTTGATAGACTTCTGTTTGGAAACCAGCACCCCGCCATACTGATTGTGGATACTGACATTGAAACAATAGGTGGTTCAATGTTTCATCTTGGTCACATCCGCGAGGACATGATGAATCACGAGATATGTGTCTTTGTTTCAGAACTTCGCCAATAGCCAGAGAAGCGGATGATATTCTACATAGGAAATGTTGTAACTTTTGTGCCATCTTGGTTTTCCATATTGCTTGTTTCAGTATAAGAGTCCCTGGTGGTGGTTCTGGTTTATGTGCTTCATTCAGATGCATAGCCAACCAATAACCAGATTTCACAGCATAGTCACCAGAGCGATTGTAGTGCCAACCCATGATATCTTTTTGTGTTGGAAATATTTTGATTGAGAGTATACTGTTGACATCTTCTGGGTCCACCTGCTCCCTTATTTTCTCCTCGTTCCATTTAGTGTTGTTGGGGTTGAACCAGTCTGATACTCTTGAGTGATCTGAGTGTTCATGTAGCGGCTTTGGTGGCCTTGGTGTTTGTATAAAGAGCCATGGATCAGACCAAAAATTAACAGAAGATCCATTCCCTATTGAGAATCTGAGCCCATGTTTCATCATTTCTCTTCCTTGAAGTAGGGATTTCCAAACATAAGAGCTTCTGGTTTTATCCCTGGCATTGAGGATGTTGCAATCACGGAAGTAAACAACTTTCAAGACTCTAGTCATTAAGCTATTCGGTTGTTGTAGAATTCGCCATACTTGTTTTCCTAACAAAGCTAGATTGAATTTTTCAATCTCTCTAAACCCAATACCACCTTCTTTTTTTTGGTAGACTCAATCTATTCCAAGCAAACCAATGCATACCCTTCTTTTCATCACCCTGATTCCACCAGAACCTTGCTAAAATGCCATTAATCTCCTCAAATATACTCTTTGGTAGTTTAAAGATACTCATAGAGTATATTGGCATTGCCACTGTTTTGAGTAGTATTTCCTTACTTCCTGGTGATAAAAACTTTTTACTCCATCCATGAGTTCTTTCTTTAACCTTTTCAATTATGTAGTGAAACATGTCTGCTTTTCTTCTACCAAACTGCTCAGGGATTCCCAAATATTTTCCTCCACCACCTTCATTATGGATTCCTAGAATGTGTATCATTTGAGTTTTAACCAGGGGGTTAACTCTACTTCCAAACGTAATAGCCGACTTGTTTAGATTGATGGCCTGACCCGAGACAGTTTCATATAACTGGAGTATCTGTTTCATAGCCATTGCTGATTTTTTATTGGCTAGGGTGAAGAATAAGGAGTCATATGCAAATAAGAGATGATTAATAGCAGGGCTATTGGTGCCAATCCTTAATCCTTGAAGTCTTCTTTCTTGAGCAGCCTTAATCATCTGGTGGGATAAAACTTCAGCACAAAGTATAAACAGATATGGACTTAATGGATTTCCTTGTCTTATGCCTCTTTCTGGTATAATATGTCCCTTTGCAGTTCCATTGATTAGTACTGAAAAACTTACTGTAGAGATGCATTTCATGATCCACTGAATCCATTTGTTGTCAAATCCCATTTGCTTCATAGTTACCTCCAGAAAATTCCACTCCAGTCGATCATAGGCTTTTGTAATATCAGTCTTGATTGCCATATAAGATTTTGATTGGCGTTTCCTGGCTTTAAGCTAATGGTAAGCTTCATGAGCAATGATAACATTGTCAGAGATCATTCTCCCTGGTATAAAGGCAACCTGGTTTTCTGAGATGATACCGAATAAATTATGCTTCAATCTATTCACAACTATCTTGGATATCACCTTATAGCTCACATTACATAATGCTATAGGTCTGAACTCAGTCATGGATTTCGGATTGTGAACCTTTGGTATAAGGCATAGGTTCGTGTGCTTGAGTCTTGAGTCCATATTACTTTCTTCAAAAAAACATTCTGACTTCTCGGATTAGAGCTACATTGGTGCCTTCCCAAAAATGTTGGTAAAAGGCTCCTGAGAATCCATCTGGGCATGCGGTTTTATGAGCTCCAGTTGAGTAGACTGCATTCTTTATCTCATATGTGGTGACTGGTTTAATCAGATCCTCATTGATCATATGAGTTACTCTTCCTTGGAATCCTTCAAAGATTTTCTCATATGCCTCTGTATTCACTGCTTGTGATGTAAATAATGTCTGAAAATACTGTTCAGCCACCTTGGAGATCTCTTCATCCCCTTTATTTTGGTTACCATGCTCATCCTGTATAGAGGTAACACGATTTTTTGTTCTTCTGGTTTTGGTTACTGCATGGTAGAATCTTGTGTTTCGATCACCTGCAGATAACCAATTATTTCTGCTTTTGAGTTTCCAAAACTGTTCTTCCTCTGCATATGACTGGTTTAGTTCTCGTTGCAGTTGTTCTTTTTCCAGTATATCTCCCCAATGGTGCAGTTTCTATCAATCTGTTGTCTTAGTATAGCGATGCGGTTCCTTGAATTGTAGTGGTGAGTCTGTTTCCATCTTGAGATACTATTTCTGCAGTTAATCAGACGCTGGTATAGACCATTGCATGCTCCATCCCTATTAGATCTTTCCCATCCACTTCTGACAGCATTATGGAACCCTTCCTTATATACCAAGCATTGATCATACATAAATCTTCCTCTTTGTTCTTCAAATTTCTCATCAATAAGAGTTACAAGAGGTCGATGATCTGATTCTCAAAGTTTTAAAAAGTGTGTTTCTGAACTTGAAAATTTTGAATGCCATATGTTATTAGCCATGGCTCGATCTAGGCAACATGATACGTGATGAGATCCCCTTTGACCTGACCATGAGAATCTGTTTCCAACTGAAGATAAATCAGTGAAGTTACATATGTTCACCATTCTTCTGAAGTCTGAGAAACTATTTTCCGACCTCTCTCTTCCTCCTTGTTTCTCTTGGTTGTTCAATATTTCGTTGAAGTCACCAATTATCAACCAAGGTTCACTTCTAGATGCATCCATACGTTCAAGTCGTTCCCAGAGCATATGGTGATCACTCGGGTTTGGGTAACCATAAACAAAGGAGTAGTAAAAACTTGTTTCATTGCATTTGATGATACAATCTACAAGATTAGGGGAATGAAAACAAACTAAAAGATCAACATGCTGCTTCCAAATAAAACTAAACCTCCACTAAGACCATTAGGCGGTACAGATACGTGATTTGTAAATCCCAGTTCACAGCCTAATCCTCTGATGTACTCGTCACCTTGCTTTGTTTCAGATAGACAAATGATGTCCAAGAGAAATCTTTTTAAAATCTCTTAAAGACGTCGAACTATCGAATCATTGCCTATACCTCGACAGTTCCAAGTGGCTACTCTCATGGGGGATTTGGTGGTGTAGGGTCCATCTTACCACTCATTGGAGCTTCTGGTTGCTCAACCATATCGGATCTACTGCTTTCACCAACTTCAAACATTCGAACTTTACTATCTGCATCAACTTCTTTAGCGTCTTCTCTTTTTCTCTTGGATCCTGCTTCACGTTGTTCAGTCAGAGTTGATTGTGTAGGAACTTCTGCCATTCTAACACTAGTTTGAATCCTAACTAGTTCCTGAAGCCTAGGATCTAGGGTTTATTATATTGAATCGTTACCGGTGATCTCGTGTTTACCTGGAGATTTGCAGCGGAATAGGGTCAGATAAACGAGATCTCCAGCACCTCAGATTATGCGCCTATATTGTAGTCCACACACACACAAGCTGGAATCCGCCGGGATGCTAGTGCCGTGAATCGGATCTCCTGGGAATCCCTGTGTCTAGAGAGGTGGCTGCGTTTTTTCTGTCAAGAAAAATCACTGCTCAAAGTCGTGCCTCATATTCTATATATGGGCCTCTGAGTCGACCTAATTACCCAGTAAATGAACCGGGTCGATTAAAGTCGTTGAACCGAAATATCAGTTTCGGTTTCTTCCTTGTGTCGATCGACACATCAACAGTGTCGATCGACACACCTCTCAAAACTCAAATTCAATGTGTATCCAATACACATTGACCAGACCCATACACAGTGTATCCAGCTTGTTTAGGTGTGTGACCCTGTAGGTTCACATAATACTAGCAATGAGTTACAACTCATAAGTCATAAGCGGCTTCTAGCAAAACATTATGATCACCTAGTATTACATGAATTGTCCGATCTCGACAATACAACTATCAATGCAGAGTAAGTACAATATGATTTCAGGACATAATCCCAACAGATTGTTGTCGTCTCAGTTGTTGAATCCTGACATCATAAGGCAAGCTGCCAAATTCCTCCTCCATCCGTTCTGCTTCCAAAAGCTACTCGGGATGTCTCATGTGGCATTTGGCATTGTTGGAATTGGATTGAAGAGTATACTTGTCTCCAATTTCATGTTGAACATGTTGTATCTTTCTTCTCCATCTATGAAATCCGCTGCTTCAGTCAGTGTTGGATCTTCTGCCTCAGAAATTTCGTCCTCTTATGCTTCTCTGTTTTCAACATCAGCATTGTTCCCATTTGCAAAACCATTATTTTGGTTGATCTGTCCTCCCCATTCTTGACGAAGTCGATCTGCTTCTTCATCATCAATTTCCTGAATGTGGATTCCATGATCCGCTTGTCCATTAGCATTGTCTCCTTCATCGTTGTCTCCATCAGAGTGATCGCCTCCACTATTCTGGATCAGACAGTTTCCAAAGTCGTGTGTGAGTAATCCACAGACTTCATAAAAGCTCCTCAGCCTCTCATATCGGAACCTTAGCAGAGTATTAACACCTGGTGTAAACTGGAAGTTCCGTTGAAATCATAAGGGACGACGAACATCCCAGTTTAGTTGAACACGAGCATATTCCACACGAGCAATTGATTCTGGATGAAAGTCTACATCCATTAGCATCCCCATTTCACGACCAATGTAGGAGATCATCTCATGATTGATGTATTGTAGCGGCATGCCCCGGATTTGTATCCAGAATGGTATGAAATTCATAGTTTCATTGTCCATGAAAGGTGACCACCGTTGCAGAATGATCATACGATCTGCAAAGGCCCATGGTCCTCTGCTGAGGACGTTCTCCAGAGCTTCTTTAGTTTGGAAGATAAAGTGGCATCTTCCTCCTGCCACAATTCTTCCATAGACATGACCAGTATGGCCCCAACTTCTTGGAAGATTGGCAATGATTGAACGAAGGTTCTGACGACAAGGAATTGTTGGTCTTCCAACGAGGATGAATCGATTTTCATTTGCAGCTCTTGTCACGACATCAATTGGTAAGGCAATTGGAGCATCATCTGCTCCAATATCAATCTCTTGCATCGCACTTCGGATGTTATCTCCCATCTTGTAACGATTTTGGTAGTATCGAAGAGGATATTTAGAGATTGTGATGAGTCGGGATGAAATTTGCAGACGTTTGATGAACTGCATTCCAAATATATAGTTTTGATCATCCTCCGATTTTGAAGGGTTGTTTGCATCACTAACCATCGTGCAATGATTAGTGGGATTAACTTCCACTTTGTGGAATAGATGGTCTGGAGCATCTTCGACGTCGGAGATCGTGGTGTAAACCGTCGTGAAGATGGACAAGAAGTAAGTCAGTAACCGTTTTTGAATCGCCATAAGAATCACCATAACCGTTTTGTTATATTTATATTCGATAAACTCTTAAAGTAACTGCATCATATGCAAACGAAAGATTAGAAAATTAAATGAAAAATTCTGTAAATTTTTTTACTGTAACAAATAAAATTGCTTCATCCTCTTTTTCGTTTTTTAATCTATTTCTCTTTACCATTGCTTTATTTTCTCTTCACCTCTTCATCTTTTTCTTCTCTTTTCAGTTTGATTAATTGTTATTAATCTTATATATTATTGTTAAGACTAATAATAATATATATATTCATTTTGATACTCTTTTTATCATGTCTTATAATAATATATTATTATTAAGACTAATAATAATATTGTGACAAAAAGACTAATAATAATATATATTTTCTTTTTTTGGCAAAGAATAATATATATATATTTATTTATTTTGATACTCTTTTTATCATGTTTTATATTCGATAATTCTTAGAGTAACTGCATCATATGCAAACGAAAGATTAGAAAACTAAATGACAATTTTTCTTTCTTTTTATTGTAACAAATAAAATTGCTTCATGCTTTTTTCCCTTTTCAACCTATTTTCTCTTGATCATTGCTTTATTCTCTCTTCACCTCTTCATCTTTTTCTTCTGTTTTTCAGTTTGATTAATTGTTATTATTTTTATATATATTATTGTTAATATATTACAAAATAATATATACCAGAGTGTTAGGGCATTACAAATGACATGTATTAGTGTTAGCATATTATAAGTGTTATGTATTATTATTAGCATGCTATAAAATAATTATAATAGATAATTACATATTAACAATATTCGATATTATTGTTAGCATATTATAAATATATGATATTATTAACAAGGTATAAGTGTTATAGTATAATTTTTTGATATTATAGTTAACCCATTATAAAAATGTAATATCATTGTCAGTATGTTATAATTGTATAATAATATTGTTAGCATAATGATAGATTATTATAATGTTAGTATTGATGATATACTTAATTTGGAAAGATTATATATGGTATACATTTTTTTCTTTTTTTCTTTTTTAAATCATCAATGATATATTTTTTATTGGTATTTATTATATATTATTATTGATCCCTTCCAACTATCGATGTGAGACTTATGTCCCTAATACGCCTCTTCGAGATAATGGCTCTTTGGCCATTAATCTCGGAATGTTCGGTCTTGGTTTGACGGCACCAATTTGGGCCTGAGTTATCGATGGTTGGACCAACTTTGGATAAGATCGGGTTGGACTGGAACAGATCGGTTCTGATACCATATTGAGTTCTATGGACTTCCAACCTAAAACCAATTGGTGATAAGTGCAGTGGTCTATATCTCTTATATATTAAGTGAGATCCCTTCCAACTTCCGAAACGTGGGATAATATTTTCTAATAATATTGACTAAATCACCCAAATTCGTGTTGCTTCGTTTTAAACTAGAAAATGGTTACAAAGAGATCCTCGTATTTTCTCCTAACAGTCACTAATTCTTTGAGTTATTTCCTACATGACTTGTCCAAATTCATATAGGATAAGGTGTTTTTGAATTATTATTATAAATAAGGTTACGTAATAAACTAATTAATAAAGGATATAAAAAGACAATCTAAGCTTCAACGGAGATAAATCAAAATCTTTTTGAGAATTTTATAAGTTCAAAAAATAATTGGTGGGTCTCCATAATGCTTCTTCAATCCCAACCAACTGACTACAACTACATATGGTTTAAAACGAATAACAACAAACCTTATTATTGTTCACACAATTTTCTATTGACATATTAAAATTGACACACGTACGGTAAGCTTAATATATTTTTAAGTCGTTGAAATAAGTTATTTTAAATTTTAAAAAGTTAACGCAAAGTATATATCATATTGTTAAATTATACTGTTTTATTAGTTGGAGAAAATATGTTATACACAATGTTCGAATACTCGCTAGGCGCTAGTCGGGCGGTGGGGTTGGGCCTAGCGCCTTATAACAAAATCGGGGATTACACGGGATATACGCGGGGCGGAATATTTAATATGTTTACGTGCATATCACTATATAAATTATAGTTTCGTAATAAAATCATAAATCCAGCGTAGCCTAGTGGTTAAGCTTCCCCGAGATGCATTCGAAGGCGCGAGTTAGAGTCCTGCAGGGCGCAATTTTTGCTATTTAAAGGTATTTTATTTAATGAAACGCAAAATTACATTTGTACCCTTGTCTTCAACCTCAGCTCCTGCGATTTTTTTGACCTAATCTCCGCCTCCAATTTTTTTTCCTTCAAAATTAACACTGTTTTAACATGATTTTCTTATAGTTTTCACTCAGATATGATAGATATATATGCATACATTCGATTTATGACACGAATTGAAGAATATCGTGATGTTTTTTCCAAAATCCGATTTTTGTGCCGACTTGCACCAAATCGCGGCGGTGAACGGCCGCCGAACGCTTCTCCGGCGAGTATGCGGGCCTCGGCGGCGCGTTTCCGAAGAGGGGTTATACATCATTATTTGTATACTTTAAACTAATTTAAAGACACTCACTTCAATGGAATAATAATTCTGAAAGTGACATATTATAGCATCATTATATAAATGGGTCGATCGACAAACCTAATACGAACACATTAAATAATTGTTCAAACAAAAACAAATAATAATCTAAAACATTAATTAGGTTATTTAATAGAGAAAAGGAGGTTGACAGAAATAAATAGAGAAAAGGAGAATATGTGTCATATCCCAGGGTTGCGTATTTTAATTAATTAAATCAAAGGAGCTTTTTTCACTTGGACATTTGGAATTCGAGCCACAAATCGCAAGACAACAAAGTATAATGATTATATTCAAATATTGATTCTTGGAGTTTATAGTTATATTTGACAAAAATGAGAGTTTATAGTTATATTTATAGCCGATTTTAGATATAGTCGAATAAATATTTGTTTTGATTTCTAAATTTTATAAATATAATATATATATATATATATATATAATGTCATAAATTTTAAAACTGATCCTAATTATATTTAATGATTAATCCACACTTGATGCAAAGATAAATATTGTTAAATAAATATTAAAAAATAAAATTCAATTTAATTTAACAACAATAATTTTATGAACAAAAACATCTCTATTATTCAAGAGCAATTCTTTATCTAATAAAAATTATATAAAATATAAAAAACTAAAAAGCTAAAATAATAAACATTAAAGTTTTTGTCATATATATAAAATAAATGTCCTTTAAATCTATATTTATCTACAATAATTATATATACATATATATATATATTTAACTTATATTATAATCATATCTTGGTATAAATTTTAATAAACTATAATAAATATATGTATAAATATTATTATATTTAATATTTTATTAATATATCTGAACTTTTGATTAAAAAAATATCGTTTATATTTATTTACACTTAAAATTTATATACATTACATAAATTATTATAAAAATCATATTTATCTATAATAATCATATTTATTAATATTTAAACTCACACTTCAAAAATATTTTAATATTTATCATCTTTTCATATTATAAAAAATCATATTTATCTACAATGAATGCCTCATCAATCTCTTTCCCTGGCATATGATATGACCAACTAGGCAAGTAGTATGTATGGATCCATTTTTCTTCTTCACAAAAATAGGAAATTCCATTTTTATGATATTACTATTAGATTTGATATGCAAATTAGTTGACCAATTAGTGTATCTTTTGGTTGTTCTTTCACAGTTATATTCAGTGTGTTCGACAGACGTCTAAGATCAATTCTTATTTCCTAATTATATATACATATATATGATCTCAATACAAAGTATTGTAGAATAAACTTAGCTGTTTAATCAGTGCCAAGTGTCAACCCGACTAATCTAATGAATCACAGATGTTGAATGTATATATATGATCTCAATACAAAGTATTGTAGAATAAACTTAGCTGTTTAATCAGTGTCAACCCGACTAATCTAATGAATCACAGATGTTGAATGTATATATATGATCTCAATACAAAGTATTGTAGAATAAACTTAGCTGTTTAATCAGTGTCAACCCGACTAATCTAATGAATCACAGATGTATACAACATTCAACAGGTGTATATGTAGATTGAAGTCTTCAACAAAATTATTACTGTCGAAGTAACAGTAGCCAAGGAAAAGAATAATGCGATTCAAATCAACAAACCAGACTATGTTTTTGGAATATAATGTCACGTGAAACATTATAAAATTTCGATCTTAATGTTACAAACTTGTTAAACGAATCATAATTCACTCTAGTCTAAAACGAACCGTAACAACAATGCAGTATTCACTGCAAGAAAACAATGCCAAAACCGACGGATTTTCCGATAGAAAATTTCCCGTCGGAAATTCAGCCAGATTCCGACAGCTTCCTGACGTAGAATCGACGGTTTATGAATTGTCGGATTACCGTCGGTAAATTCCGACGGAAACACAATCTGTCGGAATATTTCCGACAGATTCCCGACAGGATGTATATTCTGTCGATAATCCGTCGGTAGGCCATCGGTTAATAAAAAAACTGGTAGAAGGGCGGTCTCGAACACGAGACCTTTGCACAGTTATACCTTATTCCCGAACCACTGTGATATGGTGAGTTCTTCGTTTATCTAATTCAAAATTAATAGTATATTATGTTGTTCGTATATAACATTTAAAAAAAAACAATGTTATTTATAAATTTATTGTTAATTTAAATAAAAATTACAATAAATTTTCAATTGTTATTATTTTGTGTTTGGTTCCCGAACCAATTCCCGTCGTTCGTCTCCCTCCATTGGTTGACCATGATGTTCCACTCTCCCGCCGGAATCCAAGCCGGTCTTCCTTCACCCCGTTGCCACCGGAGCTTCATCCGCCGCATCTTTGTTTGGAAAACTTTCCTTGCGGCCCGGTGAAACTCCCGCCAAACAATAAAAAGATTATCCGGAGAGAATGTAAAAAATTCCTAAAATTAATAAAAAAATTGGGTTAAATAAAATTTCAAATTAAAATATAAGTATATAAACATAAATATATAACTTACCAGAAAATCAATAAACCATGAAGTTTTCAGGGTAGGCAGGACGTTGTAGTACGTCAGGTATCTTCCAGATCAGCGATTCTGGATGATGTCGCTGATCACGGAGGGAATGACTGCATTGGATCCAAACCAAACCGCCTGATGTGGTGGACGTGTTGGGTCGAGGTTTGGCAATGCCTCCCGACCTGGTTCCGCGATCATTTGCAGAATCGTCGTACGGGCTCCGGCAGAAAGAAAAACGTAATTCATTTTTTTCTTCTGTTTTGTTTTGCCTTTTTGCTGATGCCAAAAAGGAAGAAACTCGGTGGATATATAAAGAAAAATTACCGACGGCCAAACCGTCGGAAATCCGTCGGATTTCGGATTTATTTCCGAAGGGACAATTACCGACTTGATGCCTCGGTAAGAGAAGAGAGTTAATTCTCTTTTTTGACCGTTTACCAAATTTCCGACAGATTATCGACGGATAATACAATCCGTCGGTTTGCCGTCGGAATCCTTACCGTCGGTATTCTGTCGGAAATCATGAATAAGACCGTTGGGCCGACATAACCGTTGTATTGCACTGTTGGGCTGACATATTTTCCGAGGGAAAACTGACGGTAACGGCTAGTCCGTCGGTTTTCCGTCGGTTAATTTTCAATATAATCAAGCATCTCTTCCTTCTTCTCTTCACCGTTCTCTCTCACTCTCTCTCTCTCTCTCTCCCTCTCTCTCTCTCTTGTTCTCTCACTTTCTTCGGAGATCAAAATGACTTCTTCTAATTATTTCAGATCGTGGATGGACGGACCGAGGGTAGATGAGACGACAGATTTAGTGTATAAACCATATGCACTCGGTATTGTGGAATTCATGACGATGGCTTGCAATCAACCTCATACGCAGAAAACCGGTAAGATGAAATGCCCATGTAGTCAGTGTCGAAATGTTAGAAATCCTACAATTGGCGAAGTATGGCATCACCTTTACTCAGTTGGGTTTATGGCTGGTTATAAGATTTGGTATCTTCACGGGGAAACATTTGATGGCGCAAGTAGTAGTAGAGATCATTTTGGTAGTGCTAGTACGCGGGAACCTATTGGTAGTACTAGCGAACATCATAATATCGTGGATGAAGATGTTGGTGTAGAAACTGTTCAGATGGTTAATGATGCATTTAGAGAAAATATACAGGAAGTAGGTGAATATCAAATCCCTAGGGCAGAGGAGGAACCTAATGTAGAATCTAGGAGATTTTTTGATATGTTAGATGCAGCGAAGCGTCCGCTTTATGCTGGTTGCAAAGACGGACATTCGCCATTATCATCTGCAACCAGACTAATGGGAATAAAGACGGACTATAATCTGGCGGAGCAATGTGTGGATTCTTTTTGCGAATACCTGAAAGATGTTCTTCCTGAAGATAATCTTGCGCCAGGTTCATACATTGAGGTTGAGAAACTGGTTAAAGGGCTTGGTTTACCGTATCTGATGATAGATGTCTGCATCGATAATTGTATGATATATTGGCGAGAAGATGAATACCGTTTGGAATGTAAGTTCTGTAAGAAGCCGCGTTATGAGGATACAAGGGGAAGAGCTAAGGTTCCTTATAAGGAATGTGGTATATGCCGTTAACCGATAGGCTGAGGCGCTTATACCAATCGGAGCGAACTGCAGGGGAAATGAGATGGCATGCTGAGCATAGAAGAGGACCAGAAATTGCGCATCCGTCTGAAGCTGAAGCGTGGCGACATTTTCAGAGTGTATATCCAGATTTTGCATACGAGCCACGTAATGTGTACCTCGGATTATGCACAGATGGTTTTAACCCGTTCGGAAGGCATGGGAGACCTTATTCGTTGTGGCCAGTTATTTTAACTCCGTATAACCTACCGCCATCTATGTGTATGCGCCGAGAGTTTCTTTTCCTCTCCGTACTTGTTCCCGGTCCAGAGCATCCTAGAAGATCACTTGATGTATTCTTGCAGCCATTGATACACGAGCTGCAAATGTTATGGCTGCCCGGTATTGTAGCATATGATGTCTCATGTAAGGAAATTTTTTTGATGAGGGATGCATTAATGTGGACCATTAGCGACTTTCCAGCTTACGGTATGTTATCAGGATGGACTACGCATGGAAGGTTAGCATGTCCGTATTGTCAGGAAAAGACCGATGCATTTCAGCTTAAAAACGGACGCAAATCGTCTTGGTTTGACTGTCATAGGAGATTTCTACCGCATGATCATCCATACCGGAAAAACACTAAACTTTTTACGAAGAAGAAGAAAGTGTTTGATGATCCTATTCTGCAAGACAGTGGGTCGTCTACTTTGGTTTTCTTAGAGGGTTTTGGTGCATTGAGAACTCGTGAATGTGGTGGTAATGGTCATGAGAATGTATATGGAGCTGGTGTAGTCCATAACTGGCACAAGCTGAGCATCTTCTGGGATTTACCGTATTGGAAGGACCAGCTACTAAGGCATAATCTTGATGTGATGCACATTGAGAAAAATTTCTTTGATAACATCATGAACACCGTTCTGAACGTCCAAGGAAAGACGAAAGATAATGTTAAGTCTAGGCTTGATTTGCCTGAAATTTGTCACCGGCCTGAACTTCATCTTCAAAAGAACGGTAAACCTCCAATTCCAGCGTATTGGGTGGATCAGAAATCAAAGGAAGAGTTCTTCGAGTGGATTACGCGCCGCGTACGATTCCCTGACGGTTACGCTTCAAATTTGCGTAATTGTGTTGACACTGAGGGGGACAAATTTATCGGGATGAAGAGTCATGATTGTCATGTGGTGATGCAACGACTACTGCCATTTGCGTTTGCTCATCTCCTCCCCAAAGATGTTCACAAAGCAATTGCCGCGGTAGGTTCCTTTTTCAGGGACATAAGCACGAGGTCCCTAACGGCTGACGGCATTCGAACTTTGGAGGATAACATTCCTAAAATCCTTTGCAATCTTGAGAAGATATTCCCACCGTCGTTTTTTGATGTTATGAAGCATTTACCCATTCACCTACCCGGAGAAGCTCGACTAGGTGGTCCGGTACAATATCGGTGGATGTATCCCTTCGAACGCTATATGTTCCACCTTAAGAAAAAGGTTAAGAACCCAGCTAAAGTTGAGGGTTCAGTTGCTGCTCAGTACCACAATGAGGAAGCGGCGACATTTGCCGGTTATTATTTCCCTTCACAAGTACGCACAAATAGTCGGCGCCCGGCAAGAAACGATGACAGAGGTGAAAGACCATTTTATCCTTCATCGGTTCCCAGTATTTTTCAACAAGTTGGGCGGTTAAGCGGTAAAGAAATAAAGCGACAATTAACGACCCAAGAACACGCCCACCTTCAAAAATATATTCTAAACAACTGCGAGGAAGTATTTGAGTACGAAAGGTATGTGTAGTTTACTTCGTTTACATCATCGCATTTAAACTTCATGATCACTTGCATTTTTTTACCCCTGGGTTGATTTTTATAGGTTATACATGGAGTCACTCCAACATCGGCATCCAGAGTTAAACGAGAATGACCGTGAAGAGTGGAAAGACACATACTTCTGCGCTTGGTTGAAGTTTTATGTGAGTTTTGCATTTTCAATTAACCTCAAAGACAATAGATTTGGTCATTTACAAAAACGTTTTACATGCTATTTTTTAGGTGGAAGCAGAAGTCAAATGTGGGCGCAAACCGGCAGATTGGTTAGTAGACATAGTCAACGGCCTCCACTACAACACAAAGTCTTATCCGCGATATTGCACGAGGGGATATGCCTTTAAAGTGTATAAAGAAGGGTCCTTTAGAACGACGGCCGAACACGGAGTCTCATCTACATCCGGCGAAGTTGTGTACTACGGTGTGCTCAAAGAAATACTTGAAGTCAAATACATCGGAAAGCTAGGCATGAGATGCGTGGTTTTTTTGTGCGATTGGTACAACCCTATTATCGGGAGAGGTGTATCAATAGATGAGTTTGGCGTAACGTCTATACATTCGAATAGGAAGCTTCAAAAATTCGACCCCTTCATTATTGCATCTCAAGCTGACCAGGTAAATAAACACGAATGTTTTGGCCTAGTTTTATTTTTCCATCATCGATATAACGTGATGATATAGAGCATCGTATGCTAATTTCTCCTATCTAATATAGGTTAGTTACATCCCATATCCTCGAGTAACATACAAGAACGATCCATGGGTTACAGTTACCAAAATTTATCCGCGAGGAAGAGTTCAAGGAGTCGAAGAACAAGAACCACTTCAAGCAAGGCAAAGTGATTACATAGCTCCCGTTGAGGAATCTCTTGAAGTTAATCTCGTCGTTGATTTTACTCATTTTGGGAACATTGTTCTCCATTCGGATTCCGAAGAAGAGAGGGGGGAATTCGACGACGACACAGATTCTATTTCAACGGACTACGATTCAGAAGATGTTGCGGATTAATATTGTTGTAATAAGATTTTGTAAAATGGAACTTAAATTTTTTTTTGTTGAAGTCAATGTGTTGGCCATTTTTAATCTTTACTTTAATAATTAGGGAAGTACTTATAAAACATTTTGTTTTTTTGTAGTAGTTAAGATCTTCTCTATAATATTAGAACGTTACAAAAAACGCTAAGTTGGCAGACAGCCGAATTGGTTCTAACTATCCTTGTATCACTACCTGAGCGTGGGTTCGAATCCACGCGGTGGGAAATTTTAGACCTTTTTTTAATTACCGACGAATTTCCGATGGATAGCCTATTTCCGTCATAATTCCGTCGGAAATTTCCGACAGAAAACCGACAGAAAAATATTTAGGGTTTAGGGTTTCAGACCCTAAAACATCAAATTAATAGAGCTCTCTTCGACTAATGTTTATTGTCTCTATAAACATTGAAAGACTTCTTCCCCGGAAAACTAACATTATGCGTCATAACAAGAATATGAAATGCATCGGACGAAATAACTTCTTAACGTACATTGCCGTTTATAGAAAGATTCAACCGTTCTTATCACCGATTCAGATAATATCTATACATTATTGCATAAGTCAGTTTATCCTAAATGTGATGAATACTACATCTAATTTTAGTATAAGTGTTCAATAATCTACAAACCCTAACCCCTAAACAAACCCTAAACATAATCTGTCGGAATTCCGTCGGAAATTTCCGACGGATTTCCGATGGAAATTATATATACTGTCGGAAATCCGTCGGAAATCAGTCAAAGGCTGCAATAACGCAGGCCTGTTAAACCCGAATCTTTCATGGACGTTTCATTGCAACGTCTCGTCATTTATTAAATTAATTAATTTCCGACGGAAGCCGTCGGAAAATCCGTCGGAAAATTTTGCATAAGTATGCGCTCAATGTTTCAATTTACTCCACACCGTACAACTTCACCAACACTCAAATGGATTTTGTTTATATGTCTCCTGAGAACCGCGATTCTTATATGCGGGAAATCCGTAAACGTGGTCGGGGGCATCTTCCTGTTCTTAACCCCTCTAGAGAAAACCGTTCTCTTTGGTTTGGATACCATGCAAGCATTTTGGGCGCCATCAGTGGAATCATCGAGAATCATTGGTCGGGGAGCAACGTCATGTATTACACAATCCCTGACGACCTTAAAGCCGCATGGTTCAAACATTTTCTGGTAACTAATTATTCTTCTTATTGAATTTTTGTGAAGTCATTACTGATTTTTTATTATTTAATTTACCATAACAGGATCACTACAATTTCACTCCTGAAAACCTGTTAAACGTCTGGCGGGAATTCCATAAGACCGCAAGACGTGTTTTCCAGATAAAAATGCGCCGTTTGAAGTCACTTGCGGAAAATGGCGGAGAAAAACCGGAGTGGATCCCTGCAAGGTCATGGAACCGTATGAGCCGCAAGTGGAGACAAACTGACGCAGAGAATTGGTTCGAGAACCAATTTCCGAATTATAATAACCGGACTATCTAAGTGTAACCCTTTAATTAAAACAATAATGCTTGAAACTGAAATGTACTGCGTTGTTTTTAATAATGAATTAATTGAAAGTTCGTTTTCAAAATAGTGCATGTCCTCATATTATTAACGCTGTATGAACATAGCAATTAGTAACATCGGCACACTGGTTAAGGTACGACATAAACATCAAAAGGGCGCAGGTTCGAATCCTGCTAGCGCATTTTTAATAACCGACGGATTTCCGACGGTATTTATGTGTCCGTCGTAAATCCGTCGGAATATAAATTTTTACAAATTTTTTCGTTTTTGCGCCCAATCATTTTCATTTAACCGCCAAATGATTGGACCGACTCGGAACCGACGAATTTCCGACAGAAATTTAATTGCCGTCTGAAATCCGTCGGTTTATAAAGAGATAATATCGATTAAACTTCTTCTTCCTCATTTTCTCTGCGATTTCTCTCTCTCTCTCTCCACCGCGAATCTCCGACTTCTCTCTGCTTTTTCTCGACGATTCCGGCCACCGACTTGCAATCCCCACCGCCCAACGCTATATAAACATGTAAGTTCCATTTCTAACCGATCAAAAATGGAAATTACATGATTTTTAGGATGTTAGAAGTTTCGATTTAGGATGCATGTAGTGATTAAGGTGTGTTAGATCTTAGATTATGGTCTGTGTACTTAGATTTGTAGAATTGTTGTGGTTTACAACTCCTTAATTTCATGTACAAGTAATGAATTTTTTTTTTTGTATAAATTTGTTCACAAAATTTTTTTTTTGGTTTGTCATAATATTAAAATCGTTTTTTAAATTATTTGAAAACGTTTTTATTTTTGGTAGGTTTTTTTTATAAATTATATAACGTTTTTTAATTTTTATAGATTTGATCCTAATTATGAAAAATGTTTTTCAAATTTTAGATATGTTAAGCATATATTTTAAAAACTTTTTATGATTTTTAAGATAAGAATTGTAATTATGGAAAAAAAATTTAGGGTTTTTAAAAATATTGCAGATTATTAAACATTTAATATATATATTTTTTAAATTTTTTAACAATATATAAGTATTTTTAACTAATTTTGAAAACTTTTTAGTTTCTTTAAAATGATATATTAGTTTTTTAAATTTTTTTGGAAGAAATGAAAACTTTATTTTGTGTATTGTAGGTCGTACGAGGAGTTCGAGGCTTTTTTGAGCCAGACCGATGGGTTGTTGCCGGGGAGCACTTCTCAGACTCCTGTGGCGACCACATCGCATCCTCCACCTCAGACTGCTCCGAAGAGATTGCCACCGCACTGTCGCTCTCGGTCGACTCAGGTTAGACCGACGCAGTCCGGGCCACAGCAGTCTACCCATGCTGGCAGCGACTCTATGTCCAACGTCCAAGCAACCCCGGACGACGATGCGCCAGCGACGATTGCACCGGAGATAGAGTTGCTGGTGGAACAGCCAGGGCGGGAGACGTTGAAACGGCTCCATCCGGATCCGTTTAACAACCCCGGGACGACTTGGTCAGTATTTTTTAACTTTAATAATTAAATTTTTTTCTTTTTAATATTATGTAAACCGTTTGTATAATTGACCATTTTTTTATGAACTATTACAGGTTCACTATCACGTCCTCCAAGATCACCAAGTCTATTTTAGCAATGATGTGTAGCATGCTCCGTCATCCGTACCCGCAGTACGCGAAAATGCCAAGGTCCGAGCAGCATAACTGGTTCCGGGCATTTGCGGTACGTACACTTATATTCAGTTTATATCAAAGTTTTATTTTTTTAATCCATGCTAACGTTAATCTTTTTTTTTTTAAAGCAAGAATACACTTGGGACAGGCACCGTACGTCCCAAGTGGAGAAGGCTTTCCACAAGAAGGCACGGTCCCATTACACTCATGTCATCAACGAGTGGAAGCAGAAGTGGGTCCTGAAGGAAGACCCGAAGGGAGTCAACCCATCGCTGATTGAAGGGTTGAGCCACCACTGGATCAAGCCCACTACTGCAGCAGATTCGGCGATGCATTCCCAGAACCGCAAGAGCGAGAGGGGCGGTATGGGACAGGCGACTCATAACGCGGGAGCTAAGAGCACCGCACAACGAAAAATTGAATTTGTAAGTATTGCTTTATTCAATAGTGTTATTTATTGGATTTGACTAACCGTTTTTATAACAGAAAGAAAAAACAGGGAAGGATCCAAATTTTCTTGAACTTACCCAGGAGGTCCACACGAACAAGTTCACCGGTCAGATCCAGGACCCGCTCGCTCGGAGAATCGTCGAATCAGCAAAGAGGCGGGTTGACGAGGTCCAGACTCAGTTATCCGAGGAGGTCGGTTCGACGGAGGGGGTAGTACCGTCACAAAGGATCAACGAGATCTTTCTTGAGGTAAATTCGTTTGTTTACTCAAAATTTAAATAGATGTTTTGTTTATTTTAATTGTTTCACTAATATTTGTTACTATACTTCGCAGGAAACGCAACGCAGGAAGGGGCGTGTTTTCGGTTTAGGAAACATGGGGGAAGACTCCACTCCGCATTCACGCTTCCGACCTGAGAGCGACGTCTTCGCCGAGGCTCTGCGCGAGAAAGATGCTGAAATTGCAGCTCTCAAGGACACCTTTGAAGCTCGGATACGAGAGGAAAGGGTCGAGAATGAAAGAAAGATGGCGGAGATGCAAGCACGGATCTTGAACTACATCCAGTTTGGCGGACCTCCTCCAGGACAAGAATTGGGCGGGACTGAGCGTGCAGCGGGACCAGGAGCGGGAACGGGAACGGGAGCTTCAGCTACGGGTTCTGTTCAGGGGTTGGGAACGGGATTCGGACCCGGAAACGTTCCGGATCCCAATGTTATGTAAATTTTAAAAACACTTTTATTTTATAAATTTAATACAAAATTTTTAAAATATTTCGTATATAAAATTTTTATAAAAATAATTGATTATAAAATAATATATATAAAATATATATTAAATATATTATTTAAAAAAAATAATATTTTCATATCCGTCGGAAAAAACCGTCGGAAAATATCCGTCGGTAAACCGTCGGTTAAGCCGTCGGTCCTACCTGTCGGAATACTCTCGGTAATCTACCGTCGGTTTACCGTCGGTTAAAAACCGTCGGTTTACCGTCGGTTACGAACCGTCGGTAAACCGTCGGTAAACAACCGTCGGTTAGCAACCGTCGGTAAACCGTCGGTTAGAAACCGTCGGTAAACCGTCGTATAGAAACCGTCGGTAAACCGTCGGTTAGCAACCGTCGGTAAACCGTCGGTAAATTACCATCGGTTTGACGTCGGTTTTATTCTTATCGGTATATTGTCGGTTCGCCGTCGGTTTTTGTGTTGTCGGTAAGCCGTCGATAATCTGTCGGAAAATTGCCTGTCGGAAAACTGTCGGAAAATATTGACGGTTTTCCGACGGATTGTTTTTTCCGACGCCCTGGAACCGACGGATTTGTCCTGTCGGAATACCATCAGAAAACGCCTTTTCCGACGGTATACCGACGATTAAGTCCGTCGGTTCCCGGCTGTTTTCTTGCAGTGATTATAAGCTACCAAGTAACTGTTTGTGTAACGTGTCTCACTTTCATGTACAATATATCATATATGTATGTACAACGTATTACATATAGACACTATTGTTGCTCTTCGTGCATTAAGGACGATACAGTCGACAATTCATAATAAAACGAAGAGTAGGATGATCATTTTTTTAAAAAAAAAAATTGACGATGCCATTTAGCAAATTTATCAAAATAAGCTATGAACAGATGGGCACACGAATATGGTTTGCGGGAATTTACGACTCTTCTGATGATGTCATGACTCGTCAATAAATAGACAAAACGAAACCATGCTATATAGTTGGAAACTTGGAATCATGTTTTCAACATGGTCAAATAAGTAAATAAACCAATACTACTAGATATTGAATTTTTGGTCAAAGATCTACTTCGAAAAGGTCTTGGGGATGTGAATAGCAATTTCCAATAGATTTTGCTACGAAATTGCGTAAAAATGTGAACGAGTTTGTCGACATGCTGCCATGTTAGAAGTCAGTTCTCCACTATCCACCGACGATGTGTCTACCAATTTTTTCATTGGTCTGTGATTTGGTATCCTCAGAAAACCTCTTCACAATTATTAGACTCGCCTTTTGATAGAATTGGGGTTCTTTTTTAAAAAAAAAAAATAGAATTGGGGTTCAAGTTGTAATATTTTAAATAAAATGCCTAATTTGTTTGTTTTTTAATAACATATGAAGATTTCCGGGCGTTTTAGTGTTGAGTTTTTTTTTTGTTTTAACATATATCGTCAAGTTTGCAGAAAAGTTTAATTTCCCAATCTCGGACTAAATGGTTGCACATCAGAAGGGATGAACATGTTGAATAAAGAAGACTAGTCAGAGTCTTGTCTGAGTTTTTAGCTAAGTTTGTTCAGTATTTGTTTCTTGAATTACTTTGAATATGTCGTCTTCTGTTATAGGAGTTGATCAACGACTAGCTAGACTTTAGGAATGTTTATTTTAAGTCTCTATTTAAGTGCTCTGCATTTGTACTATTCATATCATCAGAAATACAATAGTCCTTTGATCATTATTGCTCTGGTTCTATCAAGTGGTATCAGAGCGGTTACCTAAAGACAATTTTATTCAAGTGAGTGTGCGTGAGGGATCATGAGTGACAAGGATCGGTCATTGTCGATTCCAAAGTGAGATGGAGATTATGAGCATTTGGCAATGCTCATGGAGAATCTCTTGAAGTCTAAAGAGTGGTGGGAGCTCGTAGAGACCGAAATCATTCAACCGGAGAGAAACGTTGTTATGACTGAGGCTCAAAAGGCGGAGCTGGCAGAGAGCAAGTTCAAGGATTTGAAAGTGAAGAATTACCTCTTTGCTTCAATTGACAAGGCCATCCTGAAGACGATAGCCAAGAAAGAGACTTCACGAGATATTTGGGAGTCCATGAAAACAAAGTACCAAGAAAACAAGAGAGTGCAAAGTGCACAATTAAAAAGGCTAAGGAGGAACTTTGAAGTGCTTGAAATGAAGGAAGGATATACAATTGCCAAGTACCTCTCAAGAGTGATGGTTGTCGCCAACGATATGAGGAACATTGGTGAAGAGATGCCGGTTGATAAAGTGGTTGAAAAGATACTACGTACACTGGTGGAGAAGTTCACGTATGTGGTATGTGCGATTGAAGAATCTAAAGATATCAAGGAGCTCACAATGGATGAGTTATAAAGCTCATTGTTGGTTCATGAGCAGAAGCTCAGTAAACATGTAGTGGAAGAGGAGGCACTGAAAATAGAAGGAGGTAGAGGCATATGAGGTCTCTACCAAGGCAGGGGGATAGCAAGTTACAGAGGAGGAAGAGGATGACAAGGCAGGGGCTTTAACAAATATAACATTGAATGTTTCAAATGTCACAAATTAGAACACTTCAAAAATGATTGTCCTAGCTAGGAGAAGAATGCAAATTATGCTGAGTTTGAAGAAGATGTGCTATTAATGGCACAAACAGAAGTCACACCAGTAGAAGAAGCTGAGGTTTGGTACTTAGACTCTGGTTGCAGCAACCACATGTGTGAAAATAAGAGTTGGTTCATGGAGTTTGACAGTAGCTTTCGACAATCAATGAAGCTTGGAGACGATAGACGGATGCAAGTAGAAGGGAAGGGGAATCTCAGACTTGAGATTAATGGTACATATCAGAAGATCACTTCAGTCTACTATGTACCCGGTTTGAAGACCAATCTACTAAGTGTCAGACAACTGCAACAAAAGGGTCTAAGAATCATTATTGAAGATGATCAGTGTGAAGTATGGCTGAAAAAACATAAGAGGCTACTTATGCAGTCAACAATGACTAATAACAGAATGTTTGTGGTCATGGCTAAGGTAATGGAAGCAAAAGACGAGATGGAAGCAAAACAATTTGCCTATTCTACAACATGTGATGAAGCAATCTGGCACTGTAGGTATGGACACTTGAACCATAAAAGTCTGAGATTTCTTGCAGAAAAGGAGATGGTGAAGGGGCTGCCTAAGATCCATAATGAAGAAACAGTGTGTGAGATATGCATGAAGGACAAACAAAACATGACCAATATTCAAAAGCAGAGTCAATGGCGAGCAAGTAAGGATTTAGAGCTGATTCATAGTGACATATGTGGCCCAATAACACCTATCTCAGAAAGTGAAAGAAGGTACATCATTAACTTTATAGATGACTACACTCGTAAATGCTAGACCTTCTTTCTAGCTGAGAAGTCATAAGCGCTAAGGGTCTTCAAAGAGTTTAAGACGTCAGCTGAGAGAGAGCTTGGAGAACCTATGATCTGTCTGAGAACCGATCGTGGTGGGGATTTTAACTCCAAAGAATTTGAAGACTTCTGCAAAGTAAGTGGAATCAAAAGACAACTTACAACTGCTTACATACCACAGTAGAATGGTGTTGCAGAAAGAAAGAACAAAAGCATTCTTAACAAGGTGAGGTGTATACTATTTGGAATGAAAGTTCCTTTAAGGTTATGGCCTAAGGCTGCTCAGTATGCAGTGCATATACTGAATCGGAGTCCAACAGCAGTGTTACGATACAAGACACCAGTGGAGAAGTGGAGATCCTACAAGCCTTCTGTTGATCATCTGAAGGTCTTTGGCTGTGTAGCTTTTGTTATGATTCCATACGAAAGGAGGTTGAATCTTGATGAAAAGAGCATCAAGTGTGTTATGTTTGGTGTTAGTCAGGAGTCTAAGGTATATAGACTCTACAATCCAGTGACTAAAAAGGTGATCATTAGCAAGTATGTATGGTTTGATGAGAAACAGTCATGGGATTAAGAAGAGAAACCTGACGAGGACAAGTTGTTCTTGGATAGAAGGGAAGAAGAAGAAGAAAAAAGGAAAACTAATGACGCATGAGAAGAAACTCAGGAGACTGATGCATAAACAAATCGAGAAGAAGCAGAAGAAGAGGTGGAAACAGAAACTGGAAGCTCTCAACAAAATGCATGAAAGATAAGTTCCAGCAGGGGAGTATCAAAGAGAGCTGTTATACGACCAGTGTGGATGAAAGACTTCGAGTGCAAGTTCATGAAAGAAGATGGAGAGGATCAGATGTTGTTGTTTACAGCTGAGGGAGATACATAAAGGTTTGAAGAAGCAGTGGAGCATGATAAATGGAGAAGAGCTATGGAAGCCGAGATCAAAGCGATGATACTTGGAAGTTGACCAGTCTACCTGCAGGCGCCAAGGTGATAGGTGTTAAATGGGTTTTCAAAACCAATTTTAATGAAAGAGGGGAAGTAGATAAGTTCAAGGCAAGACTGGTGGCCAAGGTATTTCATCACTCATGGAATTTACTTTCATGAAGTCTTTGATCCTGTTGCAAGATGGGACACAATAAGACTGATTCTTGCTCTAGCAGCACAAATAAGATGGAGTGTGTTTCATTTATACGTTAAGAGTGCATTCCTCCATAGAGAATTGAGTGAATGTATATGTGAAGCAGCCAAAGGGCTTTGAGCTTGTTGAAGAAAATGAGAAAGTTTACAAGCTAAAGAAGGCTTTGTATGGTCTTCAACAAGCACCAAAGGCTTGGTATAGTCGCATTGAGAACTACTTTGAGAGAGAAGGGTTCAGAAAGTGCTATTGTGAGCACACACTGTTCACAAAGACAGAGAATGAAGGAGTCTTGATAGTAAGCATGTATGTAGATGACCTTATCTATACAAGCAACTCAAAATCAATGCTGGAAACATTCAAGAGTTCTATGAAGAAAGAGTTCTCCATGTCAGACCTTGGAAAAATGAAATATTTCCTTGGGGGTAGAGGTGATTCAAAACAATGAAGGAATACTCATCAGTCAAGGGAAGTATGTGAGGGATATGTTGAAGAAATTTGGTATGGAGGAGTGCAACTCAGTCAAAAATTCAATGGTGTCAGGACACAAACTGACGAAAGAAGGAGCAGGAGAACTAGTGGATCCAACAACCTTTAAACAGCTTGTTGGAAGCCTGAGATATATAACAGTCATCAGACCTGACCTAATCTTCTCTGTGAACTTGGTAAGCAGGTACATGGAACAGCCAACAAAAACACATCTCTTGGCTGCGAAAAGGGTTCTGAGATATGTACAAGGGACTCTTGACTTTGGGATTCAGTATCGAATGGGAGTAAGATAAGAGATGATAAAATATGTTGATATTGATTATGCTGGAGATGAGGAAGACAGAAAGAGCACATCAGGTTACACATTCATAGTTGGCGAAGGTGCTGTGTCTTGGTCTTCAAAGAAGCAAGCAATTTAGACCTTATAAACAACAGAAGCAGAGTTTGTTGCTGCAGCAAATAATGGAGCATGTCAGGCCATATGATTAATGAATGTTCTCATTGAACTAGGTGTTAACAAAGAAGAGGAGACGGTGTTATACTTTTGATCATTATTTCTCTGGTTCTATCAGAACACACACACCCTTTATTCTCAGAGATGTAGTGGCAGGGTTTGTGAGGAGAAAATTACTGTGGAATATCCATGGCATCACGAATCATCAACGAGGTTCGATGGGGATTGTCTCCATTAGAGAACAATAAAAAATCAGTCTGAATCTTGGTGGTTGGTTTTCGGGACTTAAAGAGGTGATTTTTGTCATACATAACGGTGGGTTAGTGTTTTTTATTAAGAGGTATTATGGAGACAGTGGATATCCAAATGAGGATGACAATTTTTCTTAAAGGATTGTTATTTTGTTGGAACCGGTGATTGATCTTCACCATATTGAAGACTGCATGGTTTGTGCGCGGCAATTTGAGATTTGTGTGCCGACGTGGCTTCGGTGGTATTGGAAGGCGAAGGGGTCGGTTACTACTTTTGGAGAAGTAGTTGTCGGCATAAGTGATCGTTGGACTTCTCCCAAAACAGTGGTTTTTAAAAGCAGTTTCGTGGGTAGATCAATAACCAGTTAAAGACAAACTAATCCTCTTGCCTGAAATGCATTGTGGAGGTTTGGCGACTACTCGTGTTCGTCGAAAGATGAAGTTTTTTTGCTTTATCGGTCTTCTTCCCACCTTTTATTAGGATCATTGTCTCACATCAGTTTCTTTTTTTTCGGGGCTTTTTTCTTTGTGTGTCGGAAAACTAAACCCAATGTCTCCTATTTATAGGCTTGGTTGTGGCCAGCGAACCATCACAACCCTTGTGTTGGTGTTTCTGCGAATGGACGCAACTCTTGCGTGGGTATCCTTGCGAATGGATGCAATCCTTGACTTGGTGGATTTTTTCTATAAGCACCCAATACTCAGCTGATGAGCTAGGTATACTAGCTCACATAGTTGTCCAGCTGATCCAGCTACCACATACTCCGCCCACCTAGATTGAGCTGCTTACCAGTTTTTCCAACTGGGTCAGCTAGTAGTCCAACTATTTTTGCTAGTAGCTCAGCTACTTTAGCTCGTCCATCTCCTTTACCATCTCTCATTTCATCTGGCTATGTCATTTGGTATGTTCCTTGACATTGACTAATCTTTTCCGATAACTTGTTCACGATCATTCAATTTATCTGAACCAAACCGTTCTTCTTCCCATGGGCCGGAATGATCCTACATAATATTTTCGAGACAGAGATATTACATTTGGTGTTGAAAGACCACTTTAGCACTATGCTTTGATGGGTTTGTTCTAATTGGCCGGTGTGTTCCAATTTGACAGTGTTCGGTGTAGCTATGAGAGTTCGGTTCATTTCTGAGTCAGTGATTTCCGATTCAAAAACATATATGTCAACCGATCTTCTAGGGATGGTTTGGTTCGCTGTCTTTGCACGCATCTCTATGCGTTTCAGCCTTCCTTTTCCACAAGTTTGAATATGTCTCCTTTGTGTTTTCGTATGTTCGCTTGACTTGTTGTTGTTATTGCCTCTCTCGCTCGTCTGCTTATGTTTTATACTAGTTTGTTTCTAAGGTTTTTGTTCAGTTTGGTGTTATGCGGTTAGCGTTTATTTCTTTGGTTATGGCTCTTGTTTTTTTTCTTAGGCTTGGTACTCTCAAGAAATTTGTGTATTCCACCTACTTATGTGTCAAGATGTGTGTCTCACCTTTGTATTTTATTATTGTGAAATCAATATTACGAGTGAAAAAAGAAAAGTAAAAACTAAAAACAACTACTTATCTGCGATTTGAAGGGGAAAAAAGAGAGACAGAGGGAGCTTTCTCTCTCTTCGTTGAGAGCGATATTTTTCTGTGTCTCAAGCCTCTTCATCTTCTTCTTCCCAGATCTTTACCATTCAGAAGAAGATCTAGAGCTTGATTCAGTGGCTCCTCTGTAAATTTTTTTTTGTTGTGCTAATAAATTTTGGCTTCTGCCGGATCTGAGGTCCGCTTTCTTTCACTCAGACCTTTAAATCCCGATCATGTTCTGGGTCGGTTCATCACACCACGATCTCTCATCCCAGTGTTTCCATGTCCATGGCGAGCCCGCTTTTCTTCTTCCTCTTTACCGGTTTTCTCTTTTGCTAGGAATAATATCGTTGTTGCCTCTCCACCTGGTTTGGAACCAATAGAACCGACCACTTTGGTCTGTTCGGCGTGGCGCCTCCTGGGATAGAGTTTATCGGTCGAGAGTTTGCAGCTGTTCTTCATCGTCATCCGATTTCTATTTCATGGTTATGTCGGTGGTTCGGGAGATCGACAGTTTGGGCTTTTTAAGAAACAGAGATGCGGCGGTGCTCTTTTCTGACGCTTTCTTCGGTGCTCGGTCACTGGTGGTGCTTGCATGCCGGCGTCAACGGACTGTGGACACGTGGCCTTGGCACTTATCATGTTTGGTGCTTATCTGCACCTTATTTTCGGTTGGGCCACAGCACATTTGTTCTTTCTCTGTTGGATTTCATGTAATCATGCTGTATTCGTTTGTCCATTGGGCTTTTCTATAAGAAAATGTTGGCCCAAAAAGAAAAAAAAAAAAAAAAGACAGAGAGAAAGACACACGTGACGTGACGTCGGATTTGGCACGTAAGACAGGACAGTGCTACTCAATCATGATGACGTGGCGACACATGACAAATGGCTCCACTGAAAATTAATGCTTCACCTACTTTACCCTTTAATTATCAACGAAATCACGATTTTACCCTTTAGACTGGGAAAATTCATGTCGTATGTTATCCATCTATGATGATAGTACCATTCGGATCAGTTCTGTAAGAAAATCATTTGTCTTTTCATGTTTCCTTTACTCTCAAAAACATAAATTTCATTACATTTCGTTTTCTATTTTGTTTTGGTTTTGAATAAATATTAAACACTCTTCCGTCCATTCGCTATCAGAAATTATTTTGTTTTGTTCGATACTATTATTTGTCACTATCGAGTATTGAAGGATCTCTCTATTTATACTACTCATATTTTCTTGTTGTGTTTATCCTCCAATATTACCTCAAATATATTACATGTCGTTCTAGAGACCACATTATACTCGCTAATTATAGTTCAAGAAATAATAAATAATAATACACTTAATCTCTAATAAATTAATAACATTAAGCTATCTTTACAAGAATAAAACTAAAGAGATTTATTTCTTATTTTCTTAAATCCTACAAAATTTATTCACTAATTTAATTGAGTATGTTGTTTTCACATTTTTTTATTATTATTTTTTTTAAACGAGAAGAAAAAAAGAGAGAGAAAAAAGGTGAGACATTGAGAAGGGACATAATGTATGTCCTTTCACTCTCTTCACTTCTTTTGACATGTATTTATTCATGAAAATAAAAAAAATTAAATATCATAAAGACAGAAGGGCTCGTGATCCAATAATAATACAAAAACAAGTACACTATTTCACCTGTTAGTAAATAAATCAGAGAAATGAAACTCATATATACTGTTGTTCTTTTTATTTTTATTTTTTGATTTTAAATAAGAATAAGAGCGCCAAAAGAAATAAGAATCGTAGCTCTTACATGGCATTACCTACTTTACAGTGCAATGGGTAATTTATTCAGCGGAGGAAGAAGACATCTCAACCGGAACATTAGAAAGGCCAAAGAAAATAGCAAGACAAGAACATGAACCTTAAGTTTTAGTCCAAAACCGATAATTTAAAGAAGCAAAAAAAAACTCATTGGTTGGCAAATTTGATTCCCTTGTCGATCGATGATTTGAGTTCTGCCTTGAGGGCTTCTAAGCCTTCCTTTTCAAAGTCTGAGAGTGGCCCTAGATCGAAGACTTCCTCCACTCCGTTCTTCCCCAATCTTACCTGCCAAACCCGAAAATACCAGGTGGTTAATGACCATCTTTGTGATCTATATAATCTGTCTGGTGATTCTGATTGGTGGTTGATAGTTTTTTGGTAGACTTTACCTTTGAGGCGAAGAAAGGAAGCTCAGTAATGGTAGATTGGACGAATGAGCATTCCACAACATCTGGAACACCGTTCAGTCCCTTCAAGCATGCATCAGCAAACAGTGCTCCCGCATAGCTTTCCACAGATATCAGGTTTCATATAAGAGAATAAACAAACACATGACAAGAGGACACTTGTGCAATAAGAATACAAGAAAGAGGAGATAGCACACACAAATTGATTGCAATTTGCGAAAACAAAATAGTAATATTCTCGAACTTACGCCATTGACAATGTAGCTGAACCCTTTCCAGCTTTTGCCTCCACAACTTCTGTTCCTCCATCCTGAGTACGCTTTGTGAGGGCCTTGATTAAATCATCCGACAAGTTGGCTTGTGGACTAGCCTACATATTTTCAAACAGAGCATTTTGAGGACAAAGACACCAACATGATTAGCAATAGCTGTCACAAAGATAGACATTAATACCACAGTATAATAGAGAGAGAGAGAAGAAGAAGAAGGTAGGAAAGACGATAGCTAACCTGAGAAAAGAGAGGAAGAATTGTAATGCCAGCGTGACCACCAACAACTGGAACATTAACCTCTGCATATACAAGTGTTCAAATTTAAACATCAGAGGCTATCTCAACTCACAAGTCAGAACATTCATATTTTGTTTTGACAGATAGCTGGAATGCTAATACTAGTAAAAAGCAATAAGGGCCAAACCTGCAACAGGGACATTAGCTTTTCCAGCATAGAAAGTCTTAGCCCTGACAACGTCAAGAGTGGTAACACCGAACAATTTCTTCTCATCGTAGGTACCAGCCTTCTTAAAAATCTCTGCCGCAATCGGAACAGTAGAGTTCACAGGATTGCTGATCATGTTGACAAGTGCCTGATTCAAATAAAGAGAGGATTTTGCAAGGTCACTCACTTGGTTGAATACCAGATCAAGAGTAATGTTCACTAGAAAGAAGTAGCTAGCAAAGGGATAACTACGTTCTTGGTTTACATTTCCATTTAAACCCAAACAAACAGATGAGAGAAGAGGATTATATTCATTACTTGTGGGCAGTATTTGGAGATGGCGAGACTGAGGTTCTTAACAATGCCAGCATTAATGTTGAAAAGATCATCACGAGTCATGCCGGGCTTTCTCGGAACACCAGCTGGAATAATGACAAGGTCAGCACCTTCAAGAGCTTTGCCCAAATTATCATCACCCATGTATCCAGCAACCTATCAGGAAGAAGATGAAGCAATAAGGCACTATCAATGAAAGGGATTTACAGATTCTAGACGATCATCGAATATATTCACAAAACTGAAAAAAACCCACGAAGAAATCAGAAAGACTACAAATCTAAACAAGGTAGATAGATGCAAGGCGATCAGGAAGGGTGGGGAATAGGATATACCTCAGATCGGGTGTTGATGTGGCCAACGTCAGCGGCAACGCCGGGAGTGTTGGCGATATCATATAGGGAGAGAGAGGAGACGAGAGGGTTAAGCTTCATGAGGAGAGAAAGGGGCTGGCCGATCCCACCGGCGGCGCCGAGAATGACGACTTTGCGATGGGGTACAGATTCAGAAGCGAATCCTCTGCCGGAAAGCCCCTGCTTCACCGAGGAAGCGGATCGGACAAGCATTGATCTAAACATTTTTTGGGATCAAAGTTTAGGGCACCTGAAGAGAATGACTCGAGAGTGAGAGAAAAACCGGTGAGAAAAATACTAAAACAAAACAAAACAAAACAAAACAAAAATGGGTTTTTGTCTGTGAAACCAGTCGAGTTTGTGTGTGGTCATCCACTTACAATTTCAGGTTTCTTTTAAGGTTTGATTAATTTTTTTAAAAGGAATTGTTATTTAATAATATAAAGCCTGACGACTGTATAAACCATCTACAAAGCAGGCATGATTAGCTTCATGTCTTCAGGTTTGGAACATGCCACTGAGCCTATATTTACAATTCATTTGTGAGATAAGAACCAAAGTACGAATATCTAATAGCATATTCTTTTGACACAAGATTGTAACTAAAGTACGTCATTTGTGTGTAGAGTTATTAAAATGTGATTATAATTTTGATTAGGTACAGAGTGAAGATACAACTACAGTATTTACATAATTTAGTCGCCGGTCCATTCCTCTTGGATAGCTCAAGTTTACATCGCCTCCAGCCATTGGTGTAGTTTTTTCTTCAGCTCGCTCCGTTTTCAGCCACAGGATCATCCAAGATTCGCTCAACAAAATGAAGAAAAGGTTGTAAGCAAAAAAAAAGAAAAAACGAATGTTCATGGTGGTCTATTATACAAAGCTAGAGACAGATTATTCGTTTTGCCCCCTTTTTCTTGAACCTACAACACAATTATGTCACTGTCTATGACCAAGAAAGAAGCTATTAGCGCATCAAATTCTCTATGTTCCATGTGACAACAAAATAGGACCAACTAGAGACTGAACCAGATGCGAAAACTAGCCTTTGCATCTTGTGGTAAGAAAAGCGTATCACCCATATCCACATCACAAAGTCGTGAGATTTTCTCGAGACAGTAACATGTCAGGAAAATAAACAAATCGACAACTACACAGACCATCTTCACTACACTTAAAATACCAAAACGAACCCATACACTAAGCTTTGCTTCACAGTAACAACACAAAATGGGTCACAATGGAGCATGAAATAACATCACGACTTCAGCACCACCTTCAAATTGACATCTTTTACGCAATTTCAGCAAATATTGAGTTATAGTTTCGACACGAATAGACCCCAGTACAGTGCCTGGTGAGTGGTCAAAACATATGCACCATTTTACCTAGAGATGAACTGTCGATAAATCTCAAAACAAAAAGCCTCTAAAGACAATATAGATGTTCTTGAAAGTCACAAACCAAATAAAAATACTTGTATCAGGGATTTCAGAAAGATTACTAATACATTAATCAGGAAATGGTGTAGGAAAAAAATACAATATATTATTTAAGACTCACTAATCTGACAAACATAACTCATCTGCCAAGTATTCCTATGATAGAAGAAGAAAAATAGTACAACATCCTATTCTAATCATTCATCTTAGCAACCAGGCATTCAAAGGCCAAAACAACATTCAGGTCAAGTGAAGAGATGTCAAAGCAGCTAAACATTCATCATTCCAGAGATTAAAGAAGCTGCAATCAGGCAATCACCACTAAGCACAAAAGGCACATCTTCGCCCAATTAGCTGTCACAAACCTGATTCAACATCCATTCACAACTCAATTTCGTCATTAGCATTAACAAAGAAACAGCGTCATGCTAACTTTAAAAGAAGATTGAACACTAAAAGGGAAACAAGAGCACGCGGGACAATGCCTAAAACACATGGGTGTTGTTGTCAAAACCATGTGTTGGCAGCTATAAGTGAATATCAAATGATCAAGAGAAAAGGCACAGAAACACACAAACTAGCAACTATAGTTCTTTTTAACCGAGAGACTAAAGCAGGCAAACAGAATAAAAAAAAAAAAGTGAATGAAATAACGACAGGAATTCTTGTGATGTATGTCGTGCGTAAAATCAAGGTATGAACCCAAGCAGTTACATCCAAGCTTCAAGGCATTGCATCAATCAAGTATCTAACACAGTACAAACGAGCAAATATCCCAAAAGAGAATCAGGGAAGATAAAACCAGGGAATTTCTAGGAAGCAAACTACACACAAGTAGCAAATACGAGAGGATTTCTAGTAAGCATGGATATGCAAAAATGCAATGATCATGATAATGCAACACAGTCGTAACACCAGGCTAATTAAAACAAACAATATACGAGGGAAAACAACCTCACCTTTTCAGTAGTTTGGGGGACCATTAGGGTACATTCCGCCATGAGGAACTCTTGGCACAGGGGAGGTTCCAACAGCCTGATGATGCTGCCCAGGATACCCAGCAGATGATGACAGACCATAGTGCCCATTCTCAGGATAACCACCACCAGGCATCGAACTTGGTGGCATTCTGTACGGCCCACTTCCACCACCATAGCCACCACCGCCAACTCCACCATAGCCACCAGAACCTGGACCTCCATATCCACCATATTGTCCACCATACCCGGCACCTCCATATCCACCAGTTCCATTAGCACCACCCATTAAGGACGGTGTAGAATTCATGGTGTGTGGTGGTCCTCCTACATACCCACCGTATGTACTCAAGCCACCAGCTGCACCATAAGGTCCTGCAGGACGCACCATTCCCATTCCTTCACCATGAGCGTGTCCATTACCAGAACCGCCATTACGAGCTTGTGGCATGCCAGGCTTCCCTCCTTTCTTACCTTCGCCAGCGAACTTACACTGCAAACTTTTTCCGTCAATCATCTTCATCGGTTCGGCAAGCGCCGCCTGCGCACCTTCAGCTGTCTTGTAGACAAACAATGCAAAGCCTTTTGATTTTCCAGTGATCTTATCAAAACCCAAAGGACCTTCCTCAACATCTCCATAAACCTTAAAGTGATTCAACAGCCTAACAGCAGGCATGTCATGCGGCACGTTTGCCACATAGATCTTCCTCATGGATACATCAGAAACCTGGGAGATAGTACCTTGATTTCCCAAAGCCGCGAGCTGCGTGACAGTGACACGCCCATCAATGTTCTTAGATGGCTCTTTAAGAGCAAGCAGAGCTCCATCTACGTGCCTAAAGGTAACAAAGCCATACCCTTTCGACTTACCCGTAACCTTGTCAAGGATCACAATAGCCTCTTCGAGATCCCCGTAACTGGAGAAAAGAGAATGAAGAGCTTCCGTCGTAGTATCCGCCGCAAGGCCACGGATGAATAGCTTCCGCTGCGTGATATCAGAGTCAGCAGCCGACCTGACAGATTCGAGCACGTCTTGGTGGCGTAAGACAGCCTCTTGCAATATGTCGAGGAGCTGATCAGTGGTGAATCGCTCGATGATCTTCCGCACGTCCTGATGCGTCAATCGCGTGGGACCAATGATACCACCACCATTGATTATAAGTCCACCACCGTTCTCATCGAGCTTTCGCTTCTTCATCATGTCCATGATTCGAAGATTTCTCTCAAGAATTTCCTTTTCGCCGGGAATCTCTATACCTAGTCCAGCCGTAGAGAAAGCAACTCACAGACGAATCCAACCCAGACTAGAAAGGAGCCACACAAAAACATATATAAATATATACTGAAAAAAATGACGTAGAATAATAATAATATGGGCTTCTGGGCTGAGATTACATATTTGGGCCGAACACGCTCTGTTCTCGTTCAGATGAAGTCTTTGGATATCTAATTAACATACCGTGATGACACAAGTTCGATGCAAATTCGTGGAAGATCCATTTTGAAGAGCTTGCATATTGGCTGAATTGCAGAAAACGATGGAGGTTGAGAAAGGTTTCTAATGTAATTTTTGAGCATTCGTATTGCCAGACAAAGACACAACGATCAAGTATGAAAGAGATACTACATTCGTGTTTTTTTATCTAGAAGCAGAATCAGACGCGGGACACTTAAGAACTCTTAAGATCGATTTAGGATATAAACTATAAAAAACAAAACGCAAGAGTAGCCATGCCACAGTTACTCAAGGCTATATTCTCTCGACACAATACCAGACTGATAAAACACAGAAGATAAAAGGAGGTTTTAAGTCTTGCTACTGCACTCTCACTCTTCCTCAGATTATCTATACATTGCCCAGAATGCATGATTAAAAGAAACCCCACGAGTGGTTCAACTACTTTAACCCTTGTACGGGTTCCCGCTGCCATCCCGGTTAGGTGGATAGTTGCTGTGGTACTGTGGCTCACCACTCTGCTGCTGGTAGTTGTTGTTGTTACCTGACCATCCTGCATTTGGTGGACCTCCTCCCACGTTGTTCTGCGGTGGTGCTCCTCCATAGTTAGGTGGCGGTGCTCCTCCATAGTTAGGTGGCGGTGCTCCTCCCATGTTTGGTGGCGGTGCTCCTCCCATGTTGTTTTGTGGTGGTGCTCCTCCGTAGTTCGGTGGTGGTGCTCCTCCGTAGTTAGGTGGTGGTGGTGGTCCTCCGTAGTTTGCTGGTGGCCTCTGTCCTCCCATGTTGTTCTGTGGTGGTGCTCCCCCATAGTTTGGTGGAGGCCTTTGTCCTCCCATGTTAGGTGGTGGTGGTCCCCCGTAATTGTGCTCCGTGGGGGGTGGAGGGGGTGCAGAGCCACCCATGTGGGGTGGAGGGGGTGCAGAGCCGCCCATGTGGGGTGGAGGAGGTGCAGAGCCGCCCATGTGAGGTGGAGGAGGTGCAGAGCCGCCCATGTGAGGTGGAGGAGGTGCAGAGCCGCCCATGTGAGGTGGAGGAGGGCCTCCCATGGGAGGACGTTGAGGAGGAGGGCCTCCCATGGGAGGACGTTGAGGAGGAGGGCCTCCTGCTATGTTCTCTCTTCTCCTCTCAAAGTTTCTGCTTCTATCAAAGTTGCGAGGACGGTCATTGCGCCTGTTTCTTTCATTTGCTCTACCATTGTTCCTTATCCATTCCTCGTGGTACTTCGGATCATAAGGAACAGCTTTTCCATCAATGAAAGGTTCCCCTGAGAGCCAATATAAATAAACCCATCAAGTTAACTCTCTGATAACATCACCAGAAAGATGTTAACTTTAACAATGCAACATCAATGCGAACTCTACAACACTAGTCTCGAAACTGATATCACTAATCAAGTCTAAGATATGTACACAAATTGATTCCAAGAAGTGTTAATTAACTAGTAATAGAAGTCGGCCAATGTGCCTATCTAATATAAGGGCATGGAGCAAGAAACGAATCAGAGTGAAGAAATGTTAACTAATCCAAAGAGTGAATACCGGCCAGTATAATGGAATAGCAAAGCAACTTTCTCAACTATCGGTTTGTGATACAGATAACACACTAAGCCTTACCTCCGTAGTCTTTGTTCCTCACATCCAGGTAAGAATCAGGAAGAACCCAGCGCACCTTTGGCAATTCTGGAAAGTTACAGAAAGAAATTACAAGGCGGACTTTAAACACAGAAATGGGGAAAAGGTAAAACCCAATAAGGCAATATTACCTTTCAGCTTGTGAGAGAGATCTTCAGACACAAGGGCTCCGAAAGCATAGTAGCACCGAGTTGAAACCGAGTAGATCTTCATCTTCGCTTCTTCTTCACTGAAACATTGAAACGAGACATACCATATAAGGGTTTCAAGATGATTCCAAACAAACTACCAGATAGCTAATACAGAAAGAACGAACATATTAAGCCAAAATGAATAAATTTTCTCACTTATTTCAATCCTAAACTTCCTATAAGAATAGGCTATAAGAGACTTTTGAATTTGGGGGTTTTACCTGCCAACAATCTGGGCTAGGGTTTTGATGTAGCTGTCAATGATTTCGTCTCTAGTAGGATCTCCCTCAGGTGGATCCACAACGACAAGCCAGTGTTCGAAATCGCAACCATCGAGCAGGATCGTCTCCTTTGGTGGTCTGTTCGACCAGTTGGAATTATTATCGTTCATAGAAGACGCAGTAACCTGCGTTGAAAGACCTTTAACAGACACAAGGCCACCACGGAAAACGGAAGACAAGGCGGCGACCAGAGGACGGGATCGGATAAGCAAAGACGACGTGTAAAGAGAAGCCGCCGGAGTTTTGGCAAGAGGAGCGGATGAAGCAAAGGATCTAGTGAACAGAAAGGAAAGAGATTTCGCCGGTCGGCAAAGAATGGAGCGAGAAATTGTCGATGTCGCCATGGAAGCTCTCAGTGGGGTTTCGGGAGGTACAAAACCCTAGGAAATGTGAAGAACAGATAAGACAGAAATAAATCAAGGGTTTAGCGAGGTTTAATAGGGTTTAATAGTAGAGACTCGTTCAAGGGCATTCTCGGTATTTCAGAACCGAGCAAAAAATATCAACGAATATCTTCGGTCAGACCCCTTGATCTTATCAAATGGCCCTCAACTTTAACGAAAGTTGCAAAACGTGCCACTACTAATACTTTTCGTTAAATTAGCCCAATAACGTTGGACAGTAGAAATGGTTCCAATCAGTTACCGATCAATACTATTAAAACAGGAAGGTTTGCCATGGTACATAATTGTTGTTCCCGAAATTTGTCCTTGATATTATTAGGATTTGTAACCTTCATTAAGGGTAAAACTGTAAAACAATTTATATTTGATTTATTATCTCTACAATCCATGTTTCCAAACAAGACAATTATTAAACATGTAGCCAAACAACCAAAATCTAATGGGTCCTACTTTCCTAATTAATTAAAATCAAAACAAATTAATTGATAAATATAATTAATAATTTATATATCAACTATTATATATAAATTAAGATTCTCTAATTTATGATTTAATTCAAAATTTTATGATTTAATTCAAAATATATTTATAATATATTTTAATATCTCTTTATTTTGTTTCAAATATATATATATATATATATATATATATATATATACACATATTACGATTGATGTTTTTACGATTGTACTTTTTAACAGGTTTTTCCATCAAACTGAAAAATATTTAATTAATTAAACGGGTTGAAAAATTAATTAGCCAATCTCGATTATAAATTTTCTATAAAAAAATTCGCATATAGTAAATAATTTCAGTTGATATATTTTAAAATTAATAAAATATTAAAATGATTTCATACTTATATTATTCAAATATTTGAAGCGTCAAATTATGCTTTATGTTTGAATGAAGTTTTTAACGGATAGTTCCATCAAATTTGCAAATTATATATACGACTACAACATGTATTTTATAAAATAATATTTTAGATAAATAAAATAACAATTAAACATATACCACGTAACTTTTACAATAGTTGTTTTCACATATATATTTTTCCAAACTATGATCTTACGATACAACACAGATTAAAATATATAATGCGAAATCGTTATTTTAATCTCTTAATCCTTACGATATATCTCCTCCAAATAACACATAATTCGTTTTAAAAAACTAAATTGATAACTCACTGTTTATAATGTTGGTTAAACAATTATAATCAAAATTAGATTACATAATTAAAAATCTAAACTACTATTAACAAAATGAATAAAAAGTAAAATTTGTAAAGAAAATTATACCCGCACTTCTAATATATATATATATATACACATATTACGATTGATGTTTTTACGATTGTACTTTTTAACAGGTTTTTCCATCAAACTGAAAAATATTTAATTAATTAAACGGGTTGAAAAATTAATTAGCCAATCTCGATTATAAATTTTCTATAAAAAAATTCGCATATAGTAAATAATTTCAGTTGATATATTTTAAAATTAATAAAATATTAAAATGATTTCATACTTATATTATTCAAATATTTGAAGCGTCAAATTATGCTTTATGTTTGAATGAAGTTTTTAACGGATAGTTCCATCAAATTTGCAAATTATATATACGACTACAACATGTATTTTATAAAATAATATTTTAGATAAATAAAATAACAATTAAACATATACCACGTAACTTTTACAATAGTTGTTTTCACATATATATTTTTCCAAACTATGATCTTACGATACAACACAGATTAAAATATATAATGCGAAATCGTTATTTTAATCTCTTAATCCTTACGATATATCTCCTCCAAATAACACATAATTCATTTTAAAAAACTAAATTGATAACTCACTGTTTATAATGTTGGTTAAACAATTATAATCAAAATTAGATTACATAATTAAAAATCTAAACTACTATTAACAAAATGAATAAAAAGTAAAATTTGTAAAGAAAATTATACCCGCACTTCTAAGTGCGGGTCAAAATCTAGTTAGATATTGAAATTGTGAGAATAATTAGCATTGCTAGAAAAGCTCATATTATATTATTCATTTATAAAGACACATAAATTACACACTCAGCCAAAGCTCATATTACAAAGTCACTCAGTATCAAAATAGAGGGATAACCAAAAGCCTTTTTATTCACGTCCTCGCAGAGGCTGTCACAACTTCATTCTTACAATTTACACGAGTGTTGCCTTGGCGAGCTGAAGCGCTTTCTCACGCCCGTAAAACTTCTCAACGATTGCAAGTGAAAACTCCATTGCAATCCCTGGAGCTCTGCTCGTTATGACATTTCCGTCAACCACTACTCTGTGCTCAATGTGACTCTGGTCCGACAGTTTGTTGCTCACCACTGGGTGTGTAGTTGCCTTCTTACCCTATACCAAACATGTCTCTTATATCTCAGTTTTAAGATATAACAAGAATATATATATAACGTTTTCATCACAATTCAAATACTGATTTGTTGGCACCTTGAGTAAACCATGAGGCTCAAAGACGTAAGCAGGTGATGCGCAGATTCCTCCATATGGTTTGTTTGCTTCAGCTTGTTTCTTTAACATATTCACCAGTTTCACGCTGCTTGCCAATCTTTGAGCACCGTTAAGACCACCCTGAATGTGATAAATTAAACGGAGTTATATTTTTGTTTTTTGTTTTTTTTTTTTCTTTCAATGAATCTCAAAACTTTCTTTGAAAAGTAAGTACTCACAGGCAACACAATCAGATCGAAGGACTTGTCTGCAACCTCATCAAGAAGCACATCTGCGACTAACTTAGCTTGGCGAGATCCTACAACTTCCAAACTGTTACCAACTGCAGCAATCACGACATCTGCTTTTGCCCGCCTCAGGATATCTACAAGCGCAATAGCTTCTATTTCCTCTGAGTCCTCTGCAATGGGAACGAGAATCTGAAACAGGAAAGCATTTATCTTTCTGACTTTTGAAAACGATTATTGATAAAGAAAGACAAAAGCTTTACAACACAGCATACCTTTGGGGTATCTTCGAATGTCCAGTTCGTCTGATTAAGCTCGGTAAAGGTAAACTCCTCACCAGGGTTAGGACGAACCATCTGATTTCATTAAGAGAACAAGTCCAAGAGGAGACAACAAATCAAGTTTGAACACCATAGCAGAGACAAAAATCAATCACTGAGATCTCTGTCCGTTTCCAGGTTCTTGAATCGAATGTGGGGTTGATAAAAGGCAGAGATAAAAAACATACCAAGATACTAGAGACTTGATCAGCTTTCTCTTTGCCAAACAACTGCTCAATAAGCGTGAGGGAGAATTCAATGGTGGTTCCAGGTCCTCGACTTGTCACAATCCTTCCATCTATCTCCACTCTTGACTCACTAGCAGTCGCACAAGTAGCCGCAAGTTTCTCCATGAATACCGGGTAACCCGTTGCCTAAATTAATTCAGATATATTAAGACAAGAACTGAAAACAAGGTAATAATAGCGATCGCTTCTGACATACTGTTTTGCCCTCTAGTAGACCCCAAGTACCAAGAGCCAAAGCAGGAGCACAACAGATAGCTGCGTTAAGTCGTCCATCTGTGTCTTGTTTCTTTACCATCTTCTCTAAAGGTTTGCAGTTCTTAAGTGTCTCGCCGCCGGGAAGCCCTCCCTTTTTACCAATCATATAATCAAAAAGTAATATCAGCTAACCAATTCTCTCATCTCCTTGATTCTAAAAAAAAAAATAGTAGCACAGAGACTTACGGGGAGCACAATAAGGTCGAAAATGGAATCGGTGATATCAGAGAGGAGAGTATCGGCGACCATCTTGATGCCATGACAAGCATCAACGCCAACTTGATTCTCGACGGACGCCACCGTCACCTCAGCACCACCTCGCCTCAACACGGTGATCATCGCCACCGCTTCTAGAGGCTCGGTACCATGAGCAATAGGGATCAAAACCTACAAATACGCCAAAAAAAACCTCGGATCATCAAGAGAAACTCCAAAATAAAACAAAAAACCGTTACGTACGATGAGGAAAACAAACGAGATCGTACCGTCTTAGTAGATGAAGCCATAGTTTCAAAGATTCGAGAGAGAACTTGATCGTATATCGAAGAAAGAAAGTGGAATTGGAGTTTAGTGAAGAGGAAAGGAGTGTCACTTGTGGGGTTAAAATAGTGAGAGACGATCAGTAACGACGCCATTTACGACTTTCCTTTATATCACCTTTGATCAAAAGTAAGACGTGTGCGATGACGTCTGCACCGGAGAAAAGTCTATAAACACGTGGCACGCCTTGATTGGTAAAACGTGGGAATGTCTTTACTTTGAGTTTTACACGTCATCTTATAGGATAGAACCTTTATCCCACTTTGCTTTTTTTTTTTGTCGACATCCGGCTTTGCTTCCGGGTAAGCTCAGACGGCGTGTAGTTGGCGAGAAAAAAAAAAGGGATTAGGACAACGAGATCACGTCCCGGTTCTTGATTTTGTTCAAGCACGTGTTTTTGTTCGTAGCAACTTGATACTTGTAGTAGAGTAAACCAGATGAAAGTATGAACCGGGATATTTTTCTGTCTAAGTGTTCAAAATCGTTTGTTGTAGTGTTACCTGGTCAAAAAAGTACCAACCCTCACTCTTTAAATAGCTTTCAGACACTTGATCAAATTTGGATTATGATGACCCCACGAAAATTATTGATATGGCAAAAGATAGCGTGTGCATGATTTTAAGTAAATAAGCATCGAGAAGAGATCATTCTTTGGGGTTGGGATTAATCTGTGAACTTCTAAGAAGAGTCGAAGTTCTTGCCGGGGGCTGAGAATCCAAAGACGTATCTTCATAGCCTCTGAAAACGGTCCAGATTACATCGAAACAGGCATAACTGTCCTCTTTTTCATCTCGACCAGTTATGGTTTGATTATAATTTGATTAAAAAATCAAAATATTTATTTTATTTTTAATATTTTTCATTAAAATATATCTTAATTGGCATTTGGATGTGGTAGTGTATATCCTGAATGGCGCATATGAAGGTCTTTTGTATAGTATTAATACTAGAAAGACAAGTATTTTGGATACAGATAATATAGTAATATGTCGATGGATTTTTCAGTACAAGTGTCCGGGTAACAAACCTGACACAAAATTAAATAAGATTTTCGGTATCTACTATAAACCCAATAGACAAAAAAAAAAAAATCAATCGTCGTTGTCGAATATGAGAGAATGTACAATGGGGGGTTTTAAAGGGAATTTTTTAAGAAAAATTAATAAAGTATTACGGATCCCACATGAATAGTTAAGAAACGGGTTCTTCATGTGACGTGGCACATTTTCATTGATTACTTTTTTTTGATTTTTTTTTTCATCTGCAAAAAAAAAAAATATAATAATATTTTTTTTTTAAGAATTCCAAAGAGGGAGTAACACTATTGTACATGATACCCTTTTAACTATACACAATACCAAATATTCTAAGGGAAACAAATCGTTTCACTGGTTCAATAACATTCCAATATTAGACACGGACAAGATCTCGTGCGCGTTGGACTGACGCGCCCGAGATATTCTCTCTCAAAAGAAAAAGTCGCCTTGTCTCTTTCGTCTGTCGGTGCGCAAGCCTCCTCGTTCTCTCAGCGGTTTCGTCGGGGTCGAGTGAGGTCTCAGATCATCTTAAAGCTCTTCATGCATCAACCGAGGTCAGCGTAAGGCTAGAAGATGCTTCGGCACTGAGATTCCGGCAACGAACGATGGCTTTCTTTCTCGGCAACGCGGATTTCGACCGGTGAAAATCAATCCGGCTTTTCTTGTTAGTCGTCGGCTCTAGAAGCTGCTTGAGGACTGCGGCGGAAGAGCTTCGCGCGGAGATGGAAGGGGAGTTGTAGATCTTGGTTTTGGGTCCGCGGCGGTGTTGAGAAGTTTGATTGGGTGGCATTGCGAGCGGAGGAGGGTTCGCGAAGGTGAGGCTAGCTTAAGCGATTCCGGAGAGGTTTGTCGGTGGTGTCTGGTGAGGTGTCCCGACTGCTGCTCGTCTCTTCAGAGCTACTTCCTCCGCCGGAGTTTTGGTGTTTTGGAGGCGATCGTCGAGATAGTTCTTGAGACGGATCGAGTGTGCGCGGAGGAGACAGCGAGGAGCTCTAGCTGCGGCTGGGCTTGCCGGAAAGTCCGTGGGAAGCCTTGGAGATTGCGCTCCGTCGACGGGACGCCGACGACGGTGAGCGAGTCCGGGCAGTACCTAGCTGTCGGTGGTTTTCTCTTGGCGGCGTTAGATCTAAAGTTTCGATCCTCGTCGGTTAATTAGGGTTGTTGGTTTGGTTCAGTTTTAGGCTTTGAATGTTTGTAGTTTTTACATCAGTTTTTGGTTTTAGTTTTTCCAAAAACTATTTTTTTTTATCCAGTCATGATTTTAGCTAAATAGATTTCTTATTTTTTAGGGAAGCTAGATTTTGAGTCAATAACCAATTCTTACGTAGAATCCAAAATCTCTATTCTTTAGGTTTTTTCCCTTTGATTAGCGTGAGAGTACTGATTTTTTATTTTTTTACAATTTCTTTTTTACATTTTGTTTTACTAATTATAGATATCATATTTTTCCTATTTAAGAGACACTTCATTCATTGGTTTTTCATCATCTCTCATTCTGCACACGCACAAAAAAGTTGCAAACTCCACTTAATTTTTTTGACGTAAAGTTTCTCACCATCTCTCATCTCTCATTTTACTTTTATTGTTATTTAAATCAGCTGAATTTGTTAATTATAAGTAGTATACATATGTTTTATTGTTTTATATTTTATAATTATAGCTGTTAATTATTTTATGATATTTTGGCACATAATCATTATATTTTTTTATATTATTATCACATTTTTTATTCATCGTTTTACACATATAATATATTTTTTATTTTCTAATATTTTCTGTATATAATTTATTATACATTTTCTCATAGTTTAAAATAAATATATAATTTATTTTGTTTTAAAAATATAGTTACTAACTATGTTTTTACTATAGGAATGGCGAATCAAGGACAATCCTCGAATGGCAAAGAGGTATTTATTTAGTTAACATTTTATATTTTATCTTTTCTAGTATACAAATTCGTTGGTTAATTAAATATATAAATATTTGTTATTAAAGGGAAAGATACAATGGACCGATAGTATGGTTCATATATTTCTTGATGTATATGAGACTGAGATGGAGCATATTAGTTGGCGTACTGGTCCTCTAAAGAAAGAGAGTAAAACGAGAATAAGAAATGCATTTAAAGATGCAACAGGTCAAAATCCTGAATGGCTTCCGTTAAAAAATAAATATTACGCTATAAAAAAAGTTACGATATTTATCGTCGACTGATCCGTATGACTGGAGTTGCACTTAACCCTGAGACACAAGCTATTGAAATGGACGACGAATGGTGGCGTGATCGTATTCAGGTAATCTTTGAATATTATATCATATCAATGTTTTTAATTAGCAATATATAATAAACTAATATTTTTAAATTTTTAATATAGGAAATTCCTGATGCTTCAAAGCTTAGAACGCACCCTCTTACTGATCTCGATAAATTGGATCGACTTTTTGGAAGCAGACACATTTCTACTGATGATGGATACTATCCAGGGTCAGGAGTGGATCAACATACCGAATCTGAAACGGTTGCAGAGAATGATGATGAAACAGTGAATCTAGGAGATGATTCTGACGTGCCATCTTCCTACAATCAGAGTACCAAACGGGTGTATGGAAACACGTCGCGTACTTCATCTTCAACACGTAAACGAGGAACAACAAAAGCGTCGTATGACTTTGTGACGAATGAAGCCTACATGAAGCGGACCGAAATATATGAACAAGCACAAGATAACAAGTTAGAGCGTGCAATTAACTCATTACTAACACTCCCTGGTCTCCAGTATGACTCATCTCTATATTGGGGAGCGGTGACTGTGCTTCAAACAAACGAGACGCATGCACGTGTTTATCTCACATTACCAGATGACAATGCCAGAGTTAGATATCTTGAGAGGATGACGGGAATCGACCGAGCAGCTGAATAAATGAAATAAAATTTTTAGTTCAAATAAAATCTTATTTATTTTATGTTAGGAGTTTTTAATTTTCTATTTAACCTCTAATAATGGTTTTCTTTGTTTCAAGTTATTTTTCTGCATTAATAAATATTTTATTTTTAATAATTTGTTTGTTTACTTTTTTAGAAGGAAGCATTTTACAGAATGCTTGAAGATGACGAAGCAGAAGATGGTAGCATTAATTTTGGAGAATCATTCATGGATCCTCGCTTCATGAGTATAGAAAGGCAGCGGATGAACTTAGATCCCGAACGCGGCCAAAGATACGTCTACGAACTAATTCATGGTCATGAAGAACAATGCTATAACATAATTCGGATGTATCCACCAGTATACATTCATTTATGTGAAAAGCTTAAGGAGGATTATCATTTGAAGGAGACCGATAATGTAAGCATCCAGGAAAGCGTTGCAATCTTTCTTACCATTTGCGCTCAAAATGGGACTCAGAGGTATGTTGGAAAAATATTTGGCCACTCACAAGAAACCATCGGTAGAAAATTCCATGAAGTGTTGAATGCTCTCGAAAAAATGGCGGTTGATTTGCTTAGACCTGGTCCAGACGAGCTCACACAAATTCATCCAAAGTTATTATCAGACAACAGGTATTACCCTCACTTTAAAGGTTTTATTGGTGCAATTGATGGAACACATATTCCTGTCACTATTGCGGGAAGAGATGCAGAAAAGTATTGGAACAGGAAGAGCAACACAAGTATTAATGTTTTAGCTATATGCAATATGGACATGTTGTTTACATATGCATATATTGGTATCCCGGGATCAGCTCACGATGCAAAAGTTTTAGCGTTAGCGATGGAGGGGCCTCATCAATTTCCGACTGCACCTTTCGATAAATATTATTTGGGAGATTCTGGTTATCCTCTTCGGCCTGGATTTCTTACCCCATATCGAGGGGAAAGGTATCATCCTAGTCAGTATAATGGAGCTAGTCCGCCTAGTAGCTATAAAGAAATGTTTAACAAGCGACATTCTTCGCTACGATCTATCATAGAACGTATTTTTGGTATATGGAAGGCAAAATGGCGGGTTCTAAGAGAAAAACCAAGATATGCCATACATGTTCAACGCAGGGTTATTACAGCAACGATGGCTTTACACAATTTCATCAGGTTATCAAAATTACGAGATGTTGATTTTGATTCAAACCACATAGCTACTAATGTGGTTGAAGAAGATTCAGATGAAGATGAAGAAACCAATAATGCTCCGATGCAATATATGGAAGGGATTCGAGATAAAATTGCCAAATCTTTATGGAATTCACGATAATTTTAGTTTGTGTTCGTTGTCTTTTCCTTAGAATAATTTTATGTGCACTTTTTAAAATAAATTTTGTAATAGTTACTATTTTAAATAATATTTCTTAATAATAAATTTTGATTTTATTTTTGAAAATTCAGCATTATAAATAAAACTAAAAATATTAAAAATCCAAAATCCAAAAACTAAATAACTCAACATTCAAGTTTTTTAAAAACTAAAATCTACAGCAAAATCAAAAACCAAAAACTCAAAAACCAAAATCTAAAAATCAAAAACTAAAATCCAAAAACCAAAAACCAAAATCCAGAAACTACTTAAACATTCATGGCCTTACTTTTGTTTTTTTACGATGTATCCGGTTGAACTCCGGTTTGGGTTGATTAATTATAAATATATATTAAAAAAAAAATTGAAGGAGTATGTTTTAATACAAGAAGACACAGATATTTTAATCTACCAACGTCGTTTTCATCTTAAATGAGACATAGTAACATAACAAATCAACACATGTGCTTTTTGGTGTTGTCAGCAATACATGATACACTATCTTACGTTATTTTATTTTTTTAGATTTTCCCCATGTTAAAATCGAACGAATACAAAAACATTCAAGATTCAGAGCTTTATTGCTAGTTTATGAAAGAAACATGTACAAATGATGGAATAAATTATAGTATTTTTTGGTATTAGATGGAATAAATTCTTCTTAGAGAAGTTATAAAAATTATTATTTGCATCGATGCTGGTCGACGTTCATCATCGCATGTAATTTTCCTAGCTGGTGATGCTATCGTTAAGACACGTAAAGATCCCCCGCGCAAATTACAAAGCTCCTGTTGTAGCTACATTTTCTTCAGTTTCTCCATGGGTAGAAGCAGAGCCATCAACCCATGTTGCTATTATAGCTGAATTTAGTACGACTACTGCATCGGTAAACGACATCACTATTATGGCTCTTGGCTCATCTACAAATTTGGTAACATGTACTGCTGCTCCTCGAGGTTCATTTATTCAAAATGAAGAGAATATTTTTGGTACTCTTTTTGTGGCTTTCGACTCAAGTTCGTGATTTGAAATTGGTGATCCAACTTAAAGAACTAGAAGAGAAAGACCAATAAAACCTACTCAAAAAATTTAAGAAATGCAATGGAATATAGTAGAAGAACGGAAAAAGAGAGGGCATGACGGCCGAGGAGGTCGTCTACCACCTTTTTAGGTGATCTTAGAGCAGCAACAACGGTGAGATCCCCACATGAGTTTCTTAATCAAATTTTTAATGTATTTTTTTGTCCAGATTTAAAAAAACGAAAATAAAAAATAAAAAAGAACCAACGCGCAGCCGACACGTGTGTTGCACAGTGAAAAATGGAGAAGAAACGGTTCTTAAATTGGGTCTGCTGCATACGGTTTTGTAGCTGTACACATGGGGCCCGCTTCAGTTTATTATTTTTTTAATCAACTATTTTTTGGTTTTGGTGCAGGGTAACACCGTTGGACATGGTCTTAGAGAGTTAATTCAAGAACTCTCTATTTATCTACCATTTCTCATATGTTTACTACAACTAAATGTATGTTCTTTGAGTTGTAAGATTTCTTCTAACAACTGTAAACTTTGGTTACCTTTAATTAGAGGTGTCAAATGGTTGGGGTGTCTATGGACATAACCAGTTCAATTCATTATGGACGGTCATGGTCACGCCCAAAAGGGTCTAAATGGTCTTTGGACTAATTTGACCCGTAGTCCAAATGGGTAAGACCAAATGGACATTGGTCATATCCACATTATTAAAAACATAGGGTTAAATAAATTCAAAGATTTTTTCATTTCATTTTTTCACTTGGTCGACTTCAAAACAAAAATCAGTTTTTTTTCCGCCAAAACTGGGAAACCGTCAAAATCGTAAAATTGTTTTTTCCGTCAAAATCGCAAAATTAAGTTTACTGTTTAAACTGCAAAATCGAGTTTTACTGCAAAATCGAGTTTTTCGCCAAAACCACAAGAAGTTTTACTGCCAAACCCATAAACTCGAATTTTCCCACCAAAACGACTTTTCACCAAAACCACAAAATCATGTTTTATTGTCAAACCCACAAAATCGAGTTTTACTGCCAAAACCGCAAAACAACTTTTCCCGCCAAAATCGTAAAATCGACTTTTCTCGCCAAAACCGTAAAATCGAGTTTTCCCACCAAAACCGAAAATCGAGTTTTTCCGCCAAAATCGCAAAATGATTTTTCCCATCAAAACTATACAATCTCATTTTTCCGTCAAAACCACAAAATCGATTTTCTCTGCCAAAAATTGCAAAATCGATTTTTTCCGCCAAATCCGTAAAATTGACTTTCTCACTAAGACCGGAAATTGATTTTCCGCCAAAACCGTAAAATCGAGTTTTACCTCTAAAACCGCAAAATCGAGTTTTAAGTAGTATTGACAACCAAATTTAGATTATAGTAAAATGAGTTGTCCATGGTCTTATCCAAATGAACATGATCTTTATTGGGCATAGATATTTTTTGAACCATTGTCCATTTCAGTCCGACCAATTATGACCAAAAACGAAACGGTCATTTTATACAAGCCCTGGATGGACCATTTGACATTACTACATTTAATTTAATGCATCAAATTTAGTCAACAAAAAATTAATGTTAAAAAACTATTATAGGATTAAAAAGGTTTAACTTATTACATATAAAGAGAAAAACATGTTTCTTTATAAAGGTTGGAGCGGCTCTCCGACCGTCCAACTATACTCTGGGTTCTTCTTTCGGTTGCGTTGACACCTTTTCTAGTTATTGTATACTAGCTGGGCTTATTGAGTTATCTAATCTATTAAAACAGGAAGGTTTGCCATGGTACATAAATGTTGTTCCCAAAATTTGTCCTTGATATTATTAGGATTTGTAACCTTCATTAAGGGTAAAACTGTAAAACAATTTATATTTGATTTATTATCTCTACAATCCATGTTTCCAAACAAGACAATTATTAAACATGTAACCAAACAACCAAAATCTAATGGGTCCCACTTTCTTAATTAATTAAAATCAAAACAAATTAATTGATAAATATAATTAATAATTTATACATCAACTATTATATATAAATTAAGATTCTCTAATTTATGATTTAATTCAAAATATATTTATAATATATTTTAATATCTCTTTATTTTATTTCAAATATATATATATATACACACACATATTACGATTGAGGTTTTTATGATTGTACTTTTTAGCAGGTTTTTCCATCAAACTGAAAAATATTTAATTAATTAAACGGGTTGAAAAAATTAATTAGCCAATCTCGATTATAAATTTTCTAAAATATTAAAATGATTTCATACTTATATTATTCAAATATTTGAAGCGTCAAATTATGCTTTATGTTTGAATGAAGTTTTTAACGGATAGTTCCATCAAATTTGCAAATTATATATACGACTACAACATGTATTTTATAAAATAATATTTTAGATAAATAAAATAACAATCAAACATATACCACATAACTTTTACAATAGTTGTTTTCACATATATATATTTTTCCAAACTATGATCTTACGATACAACACAGATTAAAATATATAATGCGAAATCGTTATTTTAATCTCTTAATCCTTACGATATATCTCCTCCAAATAACACATAATTCATTTTAAAAAATTAAATTGATAACTGACTGTTTATAATGTTGGTTAAACAATTATAATCAAAATTAGATTATATAATTAAAAATCTAAACTACTATTAACAAAATGAATAAAAAGTAAAATTTGTAAAGAAAATTATACCCGCACTTAGAAGTGCGGGTCAAAATCTAGTTCCTGATTAATTTGAGTTTGAATTCGGAGGAGCTCTAAGCGTTGCTGGAGAAGAGGTTTTGATTGCTGATCTCTTCCAGCAACAAAGATGAAAATTCCAGCTCGTATAATCCCAAATTGGGGCAGAAATCCTTCATCTTGTGTCTAAGCTTTCGGGATGGTTGTTTTCATCCACCCGGGATGCTTCTATTGATTACTTACTTTGGTTTGTTTTTTTGTGTAGTTTTTAGTGTATACTCCCTCCGTTCCTTAAAGATTGATGTTTTAGAAAAAAAATTTGTTTCAAAAAGATTGATGTTTTAAGTTTTCTATGCAACATTTATTAATTAATGTTTACAAAATGTGAATTCCAAGAATTATATTGAATTATTATTGATTTATAGTTATTGGAAAGTGTTTTAGTGAAAGAAAAATGTGTATTTATAACTAAATATTAATTATTTCTTAATATGTGTGAAAATCCTAAAACATCAATCAATTAGGAACAGAGAGAGTATTTTTTTTAACTTTATTTTTCTGTTTCTTTGTATTATATGTTAATTATTTCTGTCAAAAGGAAAACTATGTAAAACCCAAAAATCAGATTATACAAGTTACAATCTGTGATGGCTGTTTCGTTAAAGACGAAACTAAAACGAAAAAGACGTTAAAAAGACCTGGCAATTAATATGTTTACTTAATCATAGTACACTAATGAGTATCCCATAAATATAGTATAACCGCTGGTCGTACGTTCCGATGTGATCAAAGGAGACAGAATCTTAAGGTGAAAAAATGAAGCTGCCTTTTTCCCCGTAAAAAATAAAATTAAAAAGAAAATATAGTAAGGAAGATGCCTTTTGGTGACAGCACACACGATACCAAATAAATGAGACGAAAAAAAAGTTAGCCAATGGTAAGTAGACACTGTAGAAAGTGATGATGATGGGGGAAGGATGCAGATTCAGAGGTAAAATCCGATTAATCATCGAATTCATCAATCATCATCGACTGATTCTTGAGGATTTTTAAGACCGAATCACAGAGGTTTGGGTTCTTCCGAAATTATAGAAAAGCTCCCAAAAAAAATCATAGAGACAAAGTCAGAAACAAATTGTGGGAGAAAGAGAGAGAGAGTGAGTGAGTGAGTGCAGAGAACGTGAAATTGTAAAATGCGTTTCCCACTTGCCAAGAGAAATAGATAGAGAGAGGATGAGGGCGAATCAAACCATTTCTCAATGCACTCTCCGAGGAGGAGGAGGAAAGAACCCAAATGTCCGATTCAATTGAACCCAAACCATTTCTCAGTGCTCTGATCCATTCTGCATGCTGGTAATCTTATGCATTTGCACTCTTCCTTTTTTTTTGAGATATCGTTTGGTGTAAATTAGTCTACATAACATCTCAATTTCCTGATCTGTTGATATTTTATAGTCTTCGGGCAAAACATTTGTCCTTTTTTGGGTCTCTGATTTTATCTTGTTTTGAATCTATGTTGTGCTTATGGGTCTGTGCTGTGATTACTCTGTGTCTTATATAATCTCCTACACTTGTTTTCTTCCCTCTTTTTTTGTTTGATTCTGAGAAATTGATGTCGATTTCCATCTCTCCAAGTAGCTTACACGCAATTTGTATTAGTAAAGTGATAGTGGTAATAAGTTTTAAGTATGTAGATTGGCTTATTATATCTCAAGTTTTTATTCTGTTTACTAACCTTAACCTTATATGTAAAATGACATGCTTGCATTCTTGTTCATTAACCTCTGAGATTTTGATTTCGGAAAAAAATATCCTTAACATCTGCGATCTGAGATGTTGAAGATGTTTCCCATATGTGGCGTTTGGCTGACAACTTCTTTGCTAAACTTATTAATTTGTCAATTTTTTACAATACATAATTGCAGGTTACCTATGCAGTTAGTTTAACGTGGAAGTGGATATGCAGTTAGTTCTTAAATATGCTTCGTGAAGCTGAGGTCGAGATGTCAGGAGAAGATTGCTTTGAGGGGTCATATGAAGAACATCAGATATTCAGGGAATTTTTCTTTGCAAGTGATGCCGGAAACATTACTAAAAGATGTCTTGTTACTGGAGCCATTAACTTCGAGTGTGATTCCAGTAAGAATGCCAACTCCTCTCTGAGTTCAAACAATGATAACTCTGGGGTAACAAGTGGATATGCATGCCTAGAAGGTTCTGAGCCATCATCTGCTTCAAAAAATGGTTCAGAATTCAACACAAAGGCTAAAAGAGCGAAACTTTCTGGTGGTAAGCATCTGGATGCAAGGCACGAAAAGGGATCTCCTTTGTTTGGTTTTCCCAATTCGGATTTCGCTAGAGAAACGATACCTCTCCATTTAGTCGAATCATCTAACAAGGGTGTCTCAACCAGCTCGTATTTGCTGAAGCAAAGCATAGAAAAGGGAAAAGAAGTTTATCTGGGGGGCATTGTCTCAGAAAAGTGCAATTCACAAAACGTGGAAAAATGTGATGGAAAGGAACTTAAAGCAATTGCGTCTCCAGTTTCTCAGGAGAGCTTCGCGACCAGAGTGATCTGTGCTGCTGCATCTACCCCTCATAGTGAGAAGTCTTACTTCCCACTACAATTGAAGGACGGACCTAAAGTATCTCATAATGAGTTAAGCATGCCTGAAACTTGTCTAAAGATTGATCCTAAACAGGACCCTCGTCCTCTTCTCTACAAGTATGTTTGTAAGTTGCTAACTTCTTCCAGATGGAAAATCATGAAGCGCCAAATATCCAACAGGAAATCCCTGGAAACAATATACGTATCTTCACAGGGACGGAGATTTCGTAACTTTGGGTCAGCTTGGAGATTACTGGGTGAGATCTTATTAGCTGATCATAAGTTAATGGATACAGGTACTAAGAGATGGACAGGTATCAATGACTTTTGGTCTGATCTCTCGCTTACATTGTTGGACATTGAGGAGAACATGAAACTATTAAATCTTGCCAACACACGGGCACTTTGGTGGAGTTCCTTAGAGCCTTTTGTGACTGTTGTCTTCATTGATAAGAAAGTTGGTTCTTTAAGAAAAGGAAACAAAGTTGAAGTTGCAAGGAATTCAGTTATTGACAAGTTTAAGCAAGAGGATGCAATTTCTGTGAACATGATCTCAGGCTGTCCTGAAAGTGTGCTGACAGTATCTGAGAGCAGTCTTCTTGTTTATGAAGAGAATGCTAACCAAGAGATTCATTCCGATCTTGAGGGGAAAACTAGCATAACCCCTGGAAAAGTTTCTTCAAGACGAGGGAAACAGAACATAATTAGTAAGGATATTTCTGGGTTTGATGGACAGGAGGTTAGCAAGGTTGTTGGTGCTTCAAAAATGATAGCAGAAGGCATCCATGAAAGTTCTCTGAGAAAAAAGTTACAAGGAAGATTGAAAAAAATATCCGAAATCAAACTATCTCCGTTGGACCCCAATAGCCTTGAATGCCAGGATAAAGATATGGGAAACATCCACAACATCTCAGAGGACAATCGAGATAAAAGGTTGAGGAATGATAAGATGAAGAATTCCAGTGGCAATTCAAAGAAGGGAAGAAAAAAAGCTAGAAAAGACTGTAATCAGGATGATGTTTTCAAAACCAAAGGTAAGGGTGGCTGTGCAATCAGATCAAGCCAGAAAAAGAAAGCTCAGAAATCAAAAGCTAGAACCAAGAAAAAAAATAACAGGGGAGGGTGCAGGCTACTTCCCCGAAGTACGAGCAATGAGGGAAAACATTTTGGTCAAGGAAATTGGTCTACCTTAGGTCCAAGAACTGTCTTATCTTGGTTGTTAGCTACCAAAGTAATCTCTAGGGACGAAGTAATCCAGTTACGAGATCCAGATGATGACACTGTTGTAAAAACTGGCCTCATAACTAAAGATGGAGTGGTCTGTACATGTTGCAACAGGACTATATCACTTTCTGAGTTCAAGAAACATGCTGGATTCGACCAGAGCTGTCCATGTCTAAATCTATTCATGGGATCAGGAAAGCCTTTCGCTTCGTGTCAGCTGGAAGCTTGGTATGCTGAGTATAAGGCCCGAAGAAATGGATCGAGATCAGAGGAAGCTTATGATGGTGATCCAAATGACGATTCTTGTGGAATTTGTGGTGATGGGGGTGAGCTGATCTGCTGTGATAATTGTCCTTCTACCTTCCATCAGGCTTGTTTAGCAATGAAGGTAACGTGTGGTATATAAATCTACAAATAATTTTTTGTAACTTCAGTAAGTTACACGGCATTAGTATAACCAGAAATTATTTACTTACTAAACTTTATTCTCAGTAAATTACTACCCTCTAAAGAGAATGGCTGTATTACTTTTGATCTTTTTTATTCAGGTGCTCCCCGAAGGCAGTTGGTATTGCTCAAGCTGCACATGTTGGATATGCAGAGAGTTGGTTAGTGATAATGCTCCTGCCGACCGCTCCCAGGATTTTAAGTGTTCCCAGTGTGCGCATAAATGTAATCATCTCTCCAACTCGTTCACCTGTTATAAGTTGCATGATTCATTTCTTTTTTTACGTGAAAGATCGCTTCTCCTGGTTTGAATGTCTTTGATCATGGCGCACAGAGATGTTATCATGATTGATGTCACTGTTCATCAGTTAAAGTTGCAGGTGTTGGTTTATTTGCCAGGCTTAGCTCTTCTCCAGTTTTTCTTTTCTTTAGTAATTGATTCTTTGCAAAACCAATTATTTTGATTGAAGTCCGGCATGGCTGATAACTGTTACATATTTTATCAGATCATGGTGTATGTCTGCAAGAGATAGGTAAACGCAGAGAACCTTTTCCAGCAACCTACTTTTGTGGTAAAAGTTGCGAGAAGGTAGTACTCATGCCTAGTTTCTGTGACTCAAATTGCTAAAGTTTATCATGAATAACTTTTTTTCCTTCCAAATGCTTTTTAGATTTTTATATTCTTCCTCGCTGTTCTTGGACTCTTTGACATATAACTAGAGAAGCTGTTAGACCTAGTAAGTTAGCAAATATCAAGTTTCTTAACAAGTAGCTGTAATGCAGGTGCACACTGGTCTCAATTCTCGCGTTGGGGTCATATATCCTAATGCTGATGGTCTGTCATGGACAATTTTGAAATGTTTTCAAGAAGATGGAAAGGTTCATTCTGCCCGAAGGTTGGCACTGAAGGCTGAATGCAACTCGAAATTAGCTGTTGCTCTATCAATTATGGAGGAATGCTTTCTGTCTATGGTAGATGCAAGAACTGGTATTGACATGATACCTCATGTGCTATATAACTGGGGGTAACGTACTTGTGTCTTTTGCTTGCACACGATGGTTTCTATGTGTTAATATTGTACCTTCGGTTCTGGTTTTCATATTTAGCGATCTGACTTACCCTTTTTAATCTATTGTTGCACTTAAAGGTCAAAATTTGCCCGCTTAGACTTTGATGGGTTTTACACAGTGGTTGTGGAAAAGAACGATGTGATGATCTCCGTAGCATCCATCAGGTTAGTATGAATAAGTTCAACTTGACGTTCCAAGAAAGTGTAGTTTCATGGCTATGACGTGTTTGGTATGTGTGTTTTAGAATCCTTCAGGCAGTGTTTTTGAAAAAACAAATATTTAACAGTACTGGCCAATGGATGCTTAGAACTTTTCTGTCCCCTCCGTACACCGGAATGAATTACATATGAAAACGCATTTTGCTGTATCCAGGGTGCATGGAGTAAGTGTTGCAGAGATGCCTCTTGTAGCTACATGCAGCAAGTATCGTCGTCAGGGAATGTGCAGAATCCTCGTGACTGCTATCGAAGAGGTACAATATTTAGAATTTGTCCATGTCGTTTGAGGCTCCATCTAAACTAATACTAATGTCTAAACTTAGTACCACGATAGACGCACAGGACCACCTGCTGAGCAGATAGTTGTACACATGGCTACTCAATAGCTCACATATATCTCTTCCATATATCTCTTGATTCCTCGGCTATCATAGGATAGTCTCACAACTTGCAATTTTCTCATGCTCTGATTTCTTCTCCGTTCATTGGTTTTGGCTGCAGATGCTTATGTCTCTCAAAGTGGAGAATCTTGTTGTCGCTGCGTTGCCAAGTTTAGTGGAAACATGGACTGAAGGTTTCGGCTTCAAAACCATGGATGATGAAGAACGCGATGCTCTCAAAAGAATAAACTTGATGGTGTTCCCTGGGACAATTCTGCTCAAGAAAACGCTATATGAGTGCCCAAAACCCAACACTGTGAAAGTTAAAGCCAACAAAGAAGCAGATCTAGACAAATCCGGGTTTGCCGTGACGACCCGACTTGAGAGCTGCGATCAGATGGTGCCAGAAGGATCAGATGGTGAATCTCCCCCAGGCTTACCCGTACCAGTTGGAACCAACCAAACAGAATCAACTTCAGAAACAGAGCTCTCAGCTGGAGAGAGCAATGCCAGGCGAAAGACAACAACGGTCTCCATGGGAGAAAAAGAAGATTGTTTGCAGAAGGAAGTGTCAAAGTTTTCATCAGAAGGAAAAGAAGAAGAAGTGAAGACAAGAGCTTCTTCATCCTCTGCAGCTGTAGAAGAAGAAAGGCAAGTTAGTGGTGTAGGAGTAGTAAATAATGTTAGTGATGAAATGTTGCTTTGTGTTGATGAACAACTCGACTCTGATAGCTCTGACGATTCGGATTAGTATTAGACTTACCATGTCTCTTTCCACTCTATTTTCTTTCTCTTTTTCGATTTATATAAGAACTTAAAATCAGCCAAACATTTGGTGAGTGGAGTAGAAGCCAAGCAAGTTAGCTTTCGTAAAGAAGGCAGATCATATGATGATTAAGACATGATCATCGTACGATAAAGACATACTATTATCGTGTGATTAAGACATCCTCTACAATGTCGTTTGGACACAGATTCAGTTCTTTCTTTTAACTCACTTTTCAAAACATTCTGGTGGAAGATCTGAAATCAAATCAAGTTAATAATGCTAGAACTTTACATACATTATTTTGGAAAATGAATCTCATTAGTATTATGTTTTGATCTAGAAACTTGCAACCCTTTTCATTAGTTACCAGGCCAAAAACGCTTTCACCATGAATGCTATATTTTTTTTTGGTAAATGTTTTCCATTGACTTTAATTAGTACATTACTGATAAGTAATGACTAATTTATTTTTATTTTCATAACATTAGTATTCATAATATGGCCAATTCACCTGCCTAACTTATGTTAACTCATTAATGTTCTAAAATTGTTTATTTATTAATAACTTTCATACACATAAGAATCTGGATCCTCCTGATCTGAGAAAACAGAAAATCCGTAGCCATTAACGACCGTTAAAACGAAGCAAGCTTGAGAGATTCCGATTAAGTGGATCCGTTAGCTGGTCCGTTACTAAATCATGCCACCTTCTCCGAGGCTGAAGCTTTTTCACGCGCGGCCATCACTCTCCACGCGCCGATCGACGTCTTTGATCGTCCTCACCTCTCTTGCGATTGGGCTCTTCGGATTCCTTTTCGGACTCTCCGCCATTATTTTTCCGGGTATCCGGTTATCGGGTCGGACCTGCCTCACGAACTCCCCTCCGAAGACGGTACGAGTCGTCTGGAACGTCGCCGGAAATAATCACGGTAATGGCATTGTCGGCGGAGTGAAGAGACACAAGGTGATGGGATTCGTTGGTATCCAGACCGGATTCGGATCAGCTGGCCGGAGACGAGCGCTCAGGAACACGTGGATGCCATCCGATCCAGAAGGGCTTCGACGGTACAGATTCATCCTCTCTCAAATCTCAATTCTTCTGACATTGTTCTTGCTATACATTTCTGCTAACTTAAAGGGTTCTCTGGAATCAATTTTGTCAGAATGGTTGAGATCTGGATTTTAAATAGCATTCCATATATAGGAATCTGATCATTGATCGTACATAATCTTAAACCTGAAAAAATCTGGAACCAAATGAAGCTGAATATATCATTGATGTTGTCTTCATTTATTCATGATTCTTGGGCAGCTTGGAAGAATCAACAGGATTGGCCATCAGGTTTATTATAGGCAAAACCAAAGATGAAGCGAAAATGGTTGAGCTTAGAAGGGAGATCGCAGAGTACGATGACTTTATACTGCTCGATATCGAGGAGGAGTACAGTAAGCTCCCATACAAAACGTTAGTTAAGAGAGTAACACTTGTCTCGTTCAAATCTTTGTTTTGCCGGATTACATGAAAGGCTTTAAATCCATTGGTCTTTTATATGTTTTTCTTGTTGTTGTATAGTTTGGCTTTCTTCAAAGCTGCATACGCCCTATATGATTCAGAGTTCTATGTTAAAGCTGATGATGATATATATTTGAGGCCAGGTAATTGATTACATTCTCTGGTTTTTTCACATGAATCCGTGTCTTTAGGATGGTTCTGATTTTCTAAGAAGCTGTTTTTGTCTTCACAGATCGTTTGTCTTTGCTGTTGGCTAAAGAGAGGACTCACTCGCAGACATACCTTGGATGCCTGAAAAAAGGTCCTGTTTTCACAGATCCAAAGCTAAAATGGTGAGGACAGCAAAAAGTTAAGAGTGAAGAACTAACCGAACATGCGAATCATGCTTTTCTTTTGAGATATGATCGGATGTGAAATACATACTCATCTCTTGCGATTCAGTATAGCTTAAATCGGTTTCGAATCTTGCAGGTATGAACCTTTGGCAGATTTGCTGGGGAAAGAGTACTTTCTTCATGCTTATGGCCCCATTTATGCTCTCTCTGCTGATGTTGTCACCAGTTTGGTTGCCCTCAAGAATAACAGGCAAGTTATGTCTCCTCTATTTTATTCGGTTTTGAAGTCATGATGGCCGCACGCATACTCTTAAAGAGATATCTGTTCCTCGGATACATATTCAGAGTCTTTTGCCTGTTAAGCCTTTTTGTTTAATAAAGAGAGATATTTTCAAACTTCAGTTTCAGGATGTTTAGCAACGAGGACGTGACAATAGGTGCGTGGATGTTGGCAATGAATGTCAACCACGAGAACCACCACACCCTTTGTGAACCAGAGTGCTCACCTCACTCCATTGCTGTTTGGGATATACCAAAATGCTCAGGTTCGATACTCACATTTTATTAATGCATTCAGATTCTGCAGAAGCATTTCTACAAGAATTGATGACATTTTGGATTGAATATATTACTGGTGCAGGCCTTTGTAACCCAGAGAAAAGAATGTTGGAACTTCACAAGATAGAGAGCTGCTCAAAGAGCCCGACTTTGCCATCGGAAGATGAGTGATCTTACCTTTTATATATGTATCTAATTTGATGGTCGAAGATCCGAGGCGACACTTCCGCCATTGAAGTTGCAGCTTCTCACAGATTGTACAAGACTTTCGGGCTTTTTTCACTTACACTGCTCTGTATTTTAGGTGGTAATGACGAGAGTTCATCCGTCGCTTTAACGGCTTTAGGGTTATAAAACTAGGGTTAGTAAATTTTGGGTAATCATTTGAGTGATTCCTTGTTGTACAAGTATAAGGTTGAATTTTGATCTCGCATTCTCGATGAGGAACAGGAAAAAAATCCCGTTACAGTGTCAATCTTTCGGCAACTATTTGGTTTTCATTAAAACCCAACTAGATTTTGATGTGTGATTGATAATTTTTGGTTTTTTTTTTTATTTAAGACTGTTATGTTGGTTTTATAATATTATAATTCGGTTTTGTAAAAATTATTTTTTGGATTTTGCTTTTAAAATTTTATTTGGGTTTACACAAAGATGTTAAAACGGAGAATAAATCTGTTTATATTTTAAATTCCATTTAGATCCGTCTATTTAAATCCGTTTAAAATAACACATGCTTATTTAAATCCGTTAAGATCTTTTTGAATCCAATACTTCTCATCTATTTAAAACAATTGTACTTTTTACAAAAATTATTTAGTAAAATATTTATTTTTTAGATTTTTCTTCATAATTTTTTTTTAAAAATTACATAGAGATGTTAAAAGAAAAAGATCCATCATGTTTAGATCTGCTTATATTTAAGACACATTTAGAATCGTCAGTTTAAACATGTATACGTAACACATACTTATTTAAATATATTTATTATAAATTTTATTTTATTTTAAATTTTAATACAATATCAGAAAATTTAACTTTGTATATTTTCTATATATTTTTACTTCGATTAAATCCAATATTTTCATCTAATTAAGACATTTTTTCTTAATTATTTAGTAAAATGTTTATTTTTGGATTTTGCGTTTTAAATTTTATTTAGTTTTACATAGAGATAAAATAGACAAATCTTGCTCGTTTAGACCCGTTTATATTTAAGACTCGACCGTTTAAACCTATCAGAATTAGCACATGCCTATTTAAATATTTTTAGATCTGTTTATAAATTTTAATATTTTTAATTTTAATATAAAATACAGAAAAATTAATTTTTATATTTTAAATTTAATATCAAAATACAAAAACTTTGAGAAGAGTGTGTTTAGGTCTGTCTAATTATATCTTGTTTTATGTACATAACAAATGATAATCAGTTTTAGATGTCTATTAATAATATGTTTTATAAAATATATTTATCTTAAATTTAGAGGTTTGAGATTAAAATATATTTAGGTTTTCTATAGTTCTATTTTGATTCTTCGTTGTATGTGATGATTTGTTTTAGAATTTGATTCGCACTAAAACTGACACTTATTTTTATAGCATATGAATTTATATTTGTAAAATTTATCTTATTTTAAAACACATATTCTATTGTTGTTTGTTAAAGATTCGAGCTATTTTGTTTTTTCTTATGTTTATACAGTAGTTAGTATAATATATAAAATTTATGTATAATATGATGGCGAAAAAAATATCTTGAAGCTTAAATTATATGTATATGATGGCGAAAAAAATATAAACACTCATCTCAAGGTTTTTACTTTTTGTATTCTGAACAAAAATTATTTTCTTGAAGCTTAAATTTTATGTATATAGACGACGAAAAATTATATGTATATTGAATGTATTCTTTTGATAATATACATAACCTATATTTAGTTAATTATCTTGAATATATATACTTAGAATCTAATTGTACACGTTTTTTGGAAGAAAAAAAATACAATCTAACAATCTAACCTATATTTGGAAGATTTTATTTCTAGTTAGATGGAAACTTAGATAAACTGCTATTATTTTGTAGATTTGCTTTTGATTACATTTAGTTTTGATTCCTTTTTCGATTTTATTTTGAGTTTTGTTTAGATTTTATTTGATATTTGGTTTAGATTTTATTCATAATATAAACCTTTCTCCAAGGATTACGACAGCTAATAGAATTTTTAGAATAAATGTAAAGATATTTATATTCATAATTAATTTTAAAATTAACAAAAAAAATAATAATAAATGGCGTATCTATAATTAAAGAAAAAACTACTGGCAGTTTCTATTTTGTACTTCTCCTTTAATAGTATAGATGGGCGAGACAAGGTGAAAATACAATAGAATCCAAATCCAAATCCGTTTACACTGATAAAAAGATAATACCCATTTAGGACCCTATGTATTGGTCGTAAATGTATATGAAAGGTCACATGTAACATGATACACGTAAGAGAAGGACGATTTGACACGTTGATACTAGCCGCTCCACGGAACTCCACGGAACGACACCGCATCACCGCCGGGTTCCATGGTGAGCAACACCGGAAACCTTCACTCCAGCTCCGTCCGATGCAATCCAAGAGAAGATTGTTGCTACCACTAAATGGAAAGTCAAGAACGGATTTAGATTTGCAGGTATGAAAGTTGGTTCATGAAGATTTGGCATCTGGATATCGTCAAATTTCTCTCGCTGAAGAGGATATCATGAAGACGGTGTTTCGAATAAGATATGGGCAGTTTGAGTTATTCATCTCATTTCTTTTCCACAAACGAAAGATTCATTTTGGACCAGTCAAAGGTCTGTCGGAATCTACATCTCCAACAGAACGATGAAGATATTACTTCGTCATGCGATGTGAAACAAGCTGCGGACACGCAAAGAAACATCACATAGATGCATGCAAGGATGAAAGTTGAAATTGATTGGAAGAAGGCGAGCAAAAAGGAAAACCCGAAATAAATTCGAAAAACAAAATCAGACAGATGCTGAAAAGCAAGATCCGAAAACAATCGGAAATTATTCAAACACAAAAGAAGAGATTCGAATGAACCCCCTTCGTATAGAACAAAAAAAATTAAAGGGATATCGTCGAGATTTATTTAGCGGCAAGAGACCGCATCGCTAACTAACCCAAAAGTAACATGATCGTTGCCATAGCCGAAGTCGACGCCGACGATCGAAAGCGGTGAGTAGATGAAGACGGTGTTAGAGAGAAGTCTCATTCTTTCTTTGTTTGTTTTCCATATTTGCAAAATATATTTTTCGTTACAGTGTCAAGCGATCAGCTATATTCCATAACTTATTTTATACCATAAAAGAAAATTAATTTATATTTTATGTAAGTATTAACGGCTTAAGCTCGTGGAGAGAAAACATATTTGAGGTTTTTTTTTGTATAATTAGGAAGGGTTTGGGCATTTGGTCTTAGTTTCTCTCTAGACCTGGTATCAACCGTTGATAATACCAGATTAATGGCGTAAACTCTATCGTAGTCAGTGGAAATTGAACCCATGTGGTAAAGGGCTACTGACAAACCTTTTTACTACTGAACTAATCTCACTTGGTTTATTTGAAGGTTTTTTGCAAGAAGATAATAAAATAAAGAATATATTTCTACTATCGAATTTGGTGATTTTGGTACAACATAGATACAACATGACAGTGGAATGTGTCTCTCTTTAGTCAGTTTATTAGTTTTGACACAAAAAACTGTGAATCTATACTATTAAAGGAGAAGTACAAAACATAAATTGTCCTTAATTTTCACTTTAATTACAATATATGCCATTAATTTCTTTTGATAGTTTTATATTCATTAAGGATAGCAAAGTCTTAAATAATTTAAACTAAATAACAAAAAATCGAAAATCAAATATATATTATTCCATATCCGAATGGGCTATTTTGCTAACGATTATTCAATGTATTTAGTTTCCTAAAATTTCGAAGGAACAAAACAATCCCAACAAACATATAATCAATACACGATTAATTATCCCATATTGGAATTGGCTAATTTGCTAGAGAATATTCCATATATCCATCGAACAATATAATCAATACACTACATATATATTTAGGCTCCAATTGGTGACCATAGTTTAAGAAAAGAATGATGATGAATTTTTAATTCCTCAAAATTTTTACCAATTAAAAGGAATTTTTTGTCAAAATTCAGACATATGGGTCCCACAATATTTCATATTTTTCTTCATGTTTAAGGAATGAATGAACAAAAAAATTTCCCTGCAAATTTGATGAGGAACAAAATATGAATAAAAATTCCTCTACATTCCTATTTTTTTGTTAATTCAATTCCTCAAATGACATTTTGTCCAATTCCTTTTGTTCATTTTAGTGGTCACCAATTGGATAGTTACCTAAAACTAGGAATGTATATGGCCATAAATACTTTTAATTAGCAAATCTATCATAATATCAAGATATCACTCCAACCATAATCTGCCTATGATTTTATGTTTTACCTAATATATATTCGGAAAAAATATTTGAATGTATATTCTAAATTGTTGTGATCTTCTCAACTCTAGATCATTACTCGACTATATATATATTTGTCATCATTCATTTTTCTCTATTGTTATGTGTGGAAGTGATCATAATAAATCTGGATCCTTTGGTTTTCATTCTGCAGGTCATTCGTAAAGGGTTTTACGAGACGGAGCATGTTGAACACAAAAGCCAGGTTTCTATTTTGTTTCACTCTATTTCATTGTAGTGTCGCTTCTCACTCATCCAATTGTTTCCTTAAAAGTTGGCATGTCTTCTGATTTTTCTTTTGTTAAGGTGGATTTTAAACTGAGGATTTTTATGTGTAACAGGCTTTGAAAAAATGGGGTTGTCCTTTGGAAAGTTATTCAGCATGCTCTTTGCAAAGAAAGAGATGAGTAGCCTCATGGTTGGTCTCGGTGTTGCTGATAAGACAACCATCCTCTACAAGCTCAAGCTTGGAGAGATCGTCACTACCACAACCATTGGTGAGCTTCTTAGACCATGTGCATTAGAGGTTTAGGGAGAGTTCTTAGCACAGTTTCTTAGAAACAGTTAAGAAAAATATTAATATTTTAAGTGAATAGTTAAGAACCGGCTCTTATTTAAGAGTTTTTAAGAGCCGGGTTTGTCACTGTTCATGTGACGTGGCGACCCATGATTGGCTCTTTTTTGTTTTTTTTTTACCAGCTGCAAAAAAAAAATTAATAATAAAATATACTTAAGAACCCTCAAGAGGGGGTTCACTAATGCACATGCTCTTACTTTTCCTATTCTTGAATTTGATATGTTGTGCATATATCCCATCAGATTGGCCAGCATTTTCATGTTATATGATTGAATTGGTGTGTTTCATGTGGATTGTCGATATATAAAGCAAGTATTTGTCTATTTCATTTGTGACTGATTTTATATATGACTATGATTAATAGAGTTATAATGCCTTAGTACTATGTAATTGACGACAAAGGACAGTGGTTTGAGTCAGAACGATGGAAACTCAGGGACGAAAAATCGTAAGTGATTGAAAATGTTCTCATGTTCAATGAAAACCTGCTTTGATATTAAACAATTATGATATAACCCACTCATTTTTCTTTTGCATATTATGTAGGTATTTTCTTCATGCCGTTGGTTTGCTTATAATACTATCCAAGAGTTTGGCTCAGTATATAAACATAAACAGGTTCAGCTCACAATCTTAAATTCCCTTGGAAAGAGTAAGTTGTCAGCGTTGTTCAATGTCCGGTTCACACTCATCACAATGTTCTCTTTTATAAATACAGTGGATCATTGAAGACATGTTCATTTGATGATATCTCTATAGGAGCTTGGATGATTGTGTTCATGCAACGTATATAGACGACATCCTCCTTTGATGTAGCAGCATTAGTCAAGGTATACTCGAATACATAATTCAATTGTATCTATTAGTATGTACATTTTCTAATATTTATACATTTAATATTTATATTTTTATTTTAAACTAATTTTAATATAAATATTATAAAATTTTAGTATAAGAAGGTTGAATCTCCTTCCCAGCTAAGTATTATTAATATTTGAATTTTTAATATGGCCTTGACATTTCCAAAATTTTCTGGTTGTTAAACGTAACTAAAAACTATTATTCTTTATTAGTTTAATAAATCAAATTATCATGAAATTGAGGTTTTAACTATACGCTAATAATATACAAATTCAACATAATAGGTAAAATAATATTAACTATTCAAACTAATATAAAATTGGAAAATCTATTAAAAAAATATAACTAATAAATACCTACATAATATTCTCATAAATAAAACCGTGATTTTATAGGATTTCTGATTTTATATATGTGTATATAATTTTTAGGATTGATTATACTTATACCTAAAACAATTTTTTTTACTAAATAATTTTTTTGGTAATTCCTATACATGTGTGTTATTATTAGTAAAAATTAACTTTTTATTATTTTTTGCTAAACAATTTTTTAATTAAAATAATTGGATTCATTCAGAGTAAAGTGTGAGAAATATACAAAATTAATTTTTATTATTTATATCTAAATTTTAAAGGTTAAAATCTTTAAACATGCCTAACAAATTTTAATAGGCATGCATGACTTCTAACGAATTTAAAAAAGCGGATATAATTGAGTCTTAAATATAAATAGGTTTAAACGGCCCGAGTTTGTCCGTTTCAACATCTATATGTAAACCCAAATAAAAATTTTAAAATCAAAAAATATTTTACTAAATAATTATTTCTACGAAGAAGAGTTGTCTTAAGTATACACAGTTAAATTTTTTGTATTTTGTATTATCTAAATAGATTTAAATAGGTATGTATTACTTCTCAGTAAATATAAATGAATCTTAAATAGAAACGAGTATGATCTTTTTGTTTGTATTTTAAAAATTGGGAACAAAAGCAAAAACAGAACCAAAACATATAAATTCAACATTTAGATTAAAAAGATAGCAATAATTAAAATAGATAGCAATAATTAAAAATAGATAGCAATAATTAAAATATTAGTTTTTGTTTGTATTAGTTTTGCTTAAAAATAGATAGCAACTTATTGTTCCTTTTATGTTGTTAAATTAAATTCTGAAAATTAGTTACTTAAAACAAAACTTATAAACTATAAGATTGATTCTCAATTTTAACATATAAATTTGTAATATAATAATTAATGTTTTTATAATTTTACTATCTACTAATATTACAAAACAAATATAAACTATATAATAATAACGTCAGTTAGACAACCAAATTCTCAACAAAACTCAAACCTCTGCATCTACTTATGAAACTATATAAAATAGAACATACTAGCATTTATAAATATATATTACACCCGTCAACGGGTAAATGAGAACCATTATATTTTTAATATTTTGTCATAATATGCTCAATAATATACATTTGTATAAATCAAATATAATCTCAAGCCATAAACCGATAATTTAGAAACTAAAATTAGTTTAAAAAGAAGTTGTTATTTACAAGTAAATTAAAATTCATTTTTACAATAAAGTATAAAACTAATAGACATAAATTTTATAAGTTTTTATAAAAAAAATTGTAAGTCTAAAAATATATTCCAAACATAAATAAAAATATACATAACAAATTACTTATATTTGAATTAATAATATATATATTCACACCATATTACACATACACTTTATATATTATACTAACTATTTCATAAAAATAAAATTCTCAAATCTTTAAAAAACAACAATAGAATATATATTTTAAAAATAAGATAGATTGCTTTTACAAATATAAATATACATGCTATAAAAAAAATTGTATGTCCTTACCGTGGATTATTATCATTTACAAAAAATAAACTATATAAGACATATATATATATGTTCAAAATATCTCAAACATCTAAATTTAATATTAATAATATATTATAAAAACATATTATCATTTAAAAATATAGTATTTATAAACACACAAAAATATCAATAAATATCAAAACAAAATTATACCCGCTGATTGGCGGGTCAAAATCTAGTAGTCACTTTATAATATAAGCATGATTTCGTGATTAATTTACTGATAGTTATGGATAACAAAAAAAATTATGACTATAAATTTGTGGATATCAGTTAAATATAGAAATATGTGGCAACACTTCCACGAATAGATACAATATGATGGTTGAATGTGTGTTTCTTTAATCAATTTATTCGCTTTTGATTGTGTTCGTATGATATATACTTGAAATTAAAAAATTTGAAGAATATCTTACGATTTTTATGCTCACTTAAATGAATCGGGAAAGAGAGTTATTCTAATGGTGCACATGTTAAGATGAAAAAAACTAATAAACCCATAGGATTCTAAAGTATTTTACAGGTTCGAATGGTAAACAACCGTCACAATGGACTAATTTAGGTGCAGACTAAACCATTCTCTTTTTAGGGTGGACAACAATCCCCTAAAGACCAAATTTATTTATTCATAAAACTGGTTCGCATTTGATATGCAACGGACTGTTTTATTTATTTTTGTCCGCAATTTTCTAAATTAATTATTGCGAATGGTAAATAAAAATGGTCTTGGCCACTTGCAGACTAATCCACCTTAACCGTTGTTACCATTCAAAACCTAAATATTTTAGAATATAGACGAATTGTTTTATAAATTGTACATGTAGGGTCTCTTTTATATCATATTAAAAGCATTTGTATCTGTTGATATTTTAACATGGAATTTTTAGCAATATTAAATTAATATTTTAATTTAATTTGATTATATAACTAAAATTTAATTTTGAGAAATTATACAACAAATTATAAGTTGGCACATGTGAAAATGTGTATCTTATTAAAATATCAAGAATTTTTATATAAAATACTAAGATTTCTTATTTAGAATCTCTTTTACCCAACAAAAAGTTGAATATTTACCATCTTCGTGTAAAAATGTTCAAAGCTGTCAAAACCCATAATAATAATTAAAAAAAAAACCATCCTTCACCCATTCACTATACTGTAACTGGTAATCATTTTTAACAATATACAGAATTAAATGAATAAAAAACGATATTAAAATGAATGGTATAATAGTTTTATCCCTTTTCATTCATACCTTTCATTCATATATCTTTTGTTCATAAATGATTTTTAATGTTGTTTACAATTTTTCTCTATTATTCTACAAATATATGTGGAATTAAATATTTTTATATATAATTAGTAATTTATTTATGGAATTCACATTAATGACTAATTTCACATAATTCTATTCATTTTTGTGTTAAAATGCACATAATTCTATTCACAAAAATAATATTCCAATTGCAGCCTATATGTTTCTTCTTAATTGGTGCATCCTTTATATTTTTCTTTTGTCATATTACGGATAAAAGACGAGAAAATGGAATCTCTATGCTGCCTAGAATATACATTAAGAAGAAAGAAACATTACTAGATTAGGTATTAACAACAACAACAAAAAAGACATCACCAAATGGTCGTTCTGCTGTCAAAAAGGATGATAGTAAGTAAAAAGTGAGAGAAGATTTCTGGCAAAAAGAAAAGACATTATAATCATATAATACGTACCTTCTGCCACGCCCTCTTATCTATGTCAACCAAAGACAGTGATGATTAACCTGGCGTCATAGTTTGGGATCCAACGTCATCATTTGACGATGACCCATCAGTTTGCATGAACATGCCAATTAGTTTTGGCGTTAGAAAAATTAACATCATATTAGAGCATGTGCATTAGTGAACCTTTCTGTTGGAGTTCTTAAGATTTTTTTTTATTATTAATTTTTTTTTTTTTTTTGTATCTGGAAAAAATAAAAAAAATAAAAAACGTCAATCGCAGATCGCAACGTCGCATGAACAGTAATGAACCCGGCTCTTAAAAACTCTTAATTAAGAATTTTTAGAGAAAAGTTAACTGTTCACGTAAAATCCACAATATTTTATTATTTTTTTAATAACTTTTGCTAAGAACCCCTTAAAAACCCCTAATGCACATGGTCTTACATTTGTTTGATGCAATGCAATGTATGTAGTTACAAACCAAAGTAACCTTAATTAGGTCTTACATTTCGTGTGAATGTTTTTGCTCTAAAATTTAACATCAAAATAAAGTTATAAAGCATCAAATATACTTTTTCCGTTGATATGTGTCTTTACATTCCGAACGATGTTTATAACACTATTTTATTTTTATTTTATTACTAGGATTATCCTAATCCAAAACTCACACTAATCTCAACCCATAAAATTTTAGATTTTTTTGCCATTGAACGTTTACGAATGGTCACATCTCTTTGAAACAAGGGATGCTTATAATTAATTCTACCGGTGTTTGAAACAATTTTATTTTCTCCATATTACTATATTTCTAAAGAATAATATTTTATATGAGAAACTACTAAATTCAATCACTTTCTGTCATTATTCTTCAGTTTTCTGTTGATGTTATCATGTAAAGATACTCAAATTGGATCAGTGAAAATGGTTAGACAATTCTACATTTTAAAAGAATCGATTTTTGACCTATATTAATAAAGTGAATCTTCAATGATATAACACTGTTTGGTTTATTAACACTGTTTTATTGTTTCCAAACAATTAGTGATGATCATGTAAAACGTGACTGCAAAAGTAGGAATAATATATGTCACAGTCATTTCGTGTAAAATGTATAGATCGGTAGTATGTATTCTATTAAAACATTATATAGTTTGAAACAGATGGAATATTATCTTAGCCAATTAAGTGCGTGTTGTTTTTTTTCGTAAAAGAATTAAGTGCGTACTTACCTACTCTTACTACAAAATATGGACACATTGATTACAACCACCAACATATAATTAGAAGTAGGTCCTTGGTCCATGCATGCATGAACCTACCAACCAAGTTAATAATATTCATGGTCTAATATTTACCAATAGTTTTTATAGTAGTGTTTTGCATTTATCTTTACACATCTCATAGCCGCAAATATGTATACAGGATTCTATTTCTAGGAAACACACACCACATTCTTTGACAAAAAAAGAAACACACACCACATACATATATATATGTCTGCACGAACGTATTTTTACATATCTGGTATTGTGATTACTTTATTCAATGATTTTACATATCTGATATTATGATTACTTTATTCGGTGATTGCCTCCAAATGTCAGTATATTATAAGTGACAAATAATTAAAGTTTTTTTGGTAAAACAAATAATTAGTGTTTATTAGTATATTATAATTAGTTTTTTTGGTAAAACAAATTAAAGTTATTAGTGTTTCACGGTCGAAGACGAGCCTTGTGAATACATAATTAGTATTATAAAAAAAAATAGTATTATAAATATTAACAATTACAATCTTAGGTGATCGATCACACGCATATACAGATATTATTCTAATTGTTAGTAAATTTATGTGTATCTTTTGGTTAGTGTCAAGACAAAACATGGTATAAAATTTTATTCATCGTTTTAGATAAATCCTGAATTGTTACATGTATATTTATTTTATATCAAAATAAAACGTTGTATAGGGTTATATACATCATTTTATATGCATATCCGAATTTTCCGCACAGTCAGATGCATAAATGATGAATTATATACATACAATTTTTTATATACATCCCAAATGTCTAAAATTATAAAATGATTCCCGCCAACAATTTCCATGAACTTAAAAAACCAATAACTCGTTTTTTGCGATCTATAAAAAAACATTAGTCTAACAAAAATAACAGCGATTAGAATATATTAAAAATATACTAAATGTTATTGAACACTTATGTGTAAACAACATTTTTTGTTTTCTTTATTGTTTTTCTTTTTTTATTTGTGATCAGTATCTTTAAACCAGTTCTGGAAGTTACTCTTAAAACGACAACGTACAACTGACCATGAGTAAAACATGTCTTGGAAGATACAAACCAGCTTTCTCTAGTGTTTGTCCTTGACTGTTGTTTATAGTAATTGCAAAAGCAAGAGCCACATAAAACTGTATACGTCACATTCTGAAAGGAAATCTTGTTTCATGGGCATCACAAACATTTTATGCAATGCAATTTTACGACCAACCCTAGATCAATTTATTATTCTAAGCTCCAAAATTTGATTACTCAACTGAGTAACTTGTAACCTAGTGTCATTGATTAAACCATTCCTCTGATTAATATTCCTAACCAATATAATAGGAGCACTAACCTTTAATTTTAAATCATGGTTCGTCAACCCAAATAGCTTGATGTTGTTTAGAAATTCTTGGGAGTATATCATATCATCATTTTCTCTTGATTTGAGATATCAATAATGTCAAAACTGAGGTAAAGTTTTTCTGCACCTATTATCAAACAAACATAGCTTTCATCTTTGTACCATACATAAACAATGATTGACATTAAATTATATATATATATATATCTACTAAATATCCACTATTTATATTATATACAAAATAAATCTTCTGTTTTCACTTACCATTTCATCAGAGAGAACATAATTCTGGTAGAATCATTGAATATGAATGCAATATTCACATGCCCTTAGCATTTTAACGCTAAAATGTCAATCATTTGTTGATCGGTTAACCTCTGAAAGAAGATTGATTCGCTCCATCGATTTTTTTTAGCTGAGAAGAAAGTTTTTAAAACGGTTTTGATTTCTTTGAGAGAAGAGAAATGGTTTTTTGTGAATAAAGAAATTTCAAGAGACCTTTAAATTTAAAAGCAGTTCTTAAAAATAAACCGCTATATTCATTTTATAAACACGCTATCTGTAAAATATTTCGGTCATTATTATATTTTTCTAAATGATGATAAGAGTGGCATCATATCAACTAAAAGATCATTTATTCCCATTAATTTTTACATAGCTAACGCATGCAAATTATATAAGAGTAGATATATCGATAACCGTAAATATAGCTCTATTAAATAAAAAAACAAAACACAATATAATGTATGCGCTTCATATCTTGTTCTTATCATTTTATTTAACGTAAGAATGCAATACAAATGTTTATCAATCAAAAACAGAATGCAAATTTAGTATTGATAACTATAAAAATACTATCAAATTGATATGTTTGTTATTCTCTTTTGCGCTTGCATTCATTCTCTTCTCGTTTTTTCCTCTTCCACTCAACCGTATCTCTTATATGATTTGGCAGATTGTATGCCCGAAAGCAATGCACTCCAAGAGATGAGATATCTATAAATTTAATAAAATGTGCATGTAGTGAAAGTATTACATAATATTAGAATCAAAACGACAAAATAAAGAACTTGATAATAATACAAGCCTTAATACTTACATTCAAGATCTTCCACTTTTGCATCTCTCCCTTCCACTAAAACTTATTTCATAAACGATCTTGGAGATTGTATGACCGAAAGCAATATTCTCCTTGACTTAACTTCATTTTCGGTGTCTACAAATTTAATAAAATATACACATATACACGTAATGTTATATTTACCACGAAAAATAAAGAATTTGTTAAATAATTCAAATCTGAATACTTACATTAAGAAGCTTCTATTCTTCAAATTTCGAAAGTGACATAGTGTCTAGAACGTGTTGGTAGTTTGGAGATTCAACCTATTAAGCATAGTTTGGCTAATAATTTAAACGCAAATTCATATCTTATTTCAACCATGGTAATGATTAGAAATCAATACCTTCTCTCAATGCTTGGTATGAAACACACCTGCAAAATCATGAATAGCAGAATATAAAAATTAGAACCATGAATAATTGTAAGAAATAATACATATTCGTTTAGAGTGGAATGAAACAAACCTGCAAATTAGTCAATACCACAACACAAAATTAAAATCATGTTAATTTCGATAGAATATAAATAAATCTTTCGATATATGTGTGTTTTTTGAACGTGGTAGCAGCTCTATTTATAGAATTTTATAATTTATGGTTGAACTAAGTTCTCGAAGTCTTCTGTTAGAAGATTGGTATATGCCATACAATATTTTAAAAAAACCAAACTATTAAAATATTCAAAAAGATACTGTGATATTTTTCAAAAAATTAATTAATGAAATGAAGAAAAAAAAATCAATGGCATTGGTTGTAAGTCCAACTTCAAACCTTTTTATTTATTTTTAGGTTATCTATATCATTATTGCATGTCACCATTATCCTTTCCAAACTCACTCTCGTAAAAACACATATGATTCGACTTAAAAATTACTTTTCATTTATATGTATATATACATATATATAGCATAAATATACATGTAGACACAGAAGTGTGGTAAATAGCTAAGAAAAATGTGTGGTCAATCAAACTAGTTTTATGTTAAAAGAATAATAATAAAAAATCCTCTTAAACAAATTATGTTACAAAGTATTATTCTTTTAATCATAATTTCTAAAAGTTAATTTCATAAAAATATGAATTTAAGGTTTAAAACTTTCATAGTCTTTAAAAAAAGAATTATGTTATTAAAGTGTTTGTAGTCTAGTAGTAATGCATGAGATTAATGGTTCATTTGTATTTTAGATCCAAATCTCTTTTGATATATAATCTTATATTTTTAATCAAAATTTTCAAATAATTACTTTATATTTGTGAGAGATAATGGATTTAAGGCCGGAAATTTATATACTTTTTTTAAAAAATGTTAAACATATACAAAGATATAAAACATTTTCTTATATACCGTTGGTAACTTGGTATATAAAGTTTTTATTTTATTTGTTTATAGCTAAATGCATGGTATTATTATTATATAGCTGTCATGATGTATCCCTGCGAACTGGGATGATTAGATTAACTAGTTAATGACAATTAGTTAATGTCTTAATGTTATTAAGAACTACAATTGCATGCTATTAGGAGGCGTGGACGTCACTTCTCACGGTACGCGAGTTGGCTTTTAGGGTGCAACTGGATTACTGATTTTCTGAATGGAATGTTGTGGAATTGGTCATTCATGTGAATTACACAAAAATATTACCAGTTATGTGGAATAGAAATTATTTTTGATTCCACAAATACCTGTGGAATAGGTGGAATAAATTATGAATCATGTTAAAACTCATTCATAATAAAAAAAGTAGAGGAATAGAAAGGAATCAATGGGATAAGACAGTACTATATTCCCTATAACATTCGTTTAAAGACAAGTCAGCAGATTATTTAACATTTTTTTATTACTTCAAAAGTTCAAATATTTATTGATAAGACAGTACTATATTCCCTATAGATTATTCATGTAAATTACAGTCTCAGCCTATTAACTAAGATCATGAGAAAATAAATACTATAGTAATATTTATTATGTGTATAGTAGAGTGTTGCGTGGACATAGTCGAGCGCAATCCACGATAAGGATTCAGTCAAGACTTAGGATTTGAACATTAAAAAAAACAAACTAAAACTGAATCTTAAATTAGATACTCTATAATCGTAAAAGTTTAGATCATAGTGATCATTTGTTTTCAATTTGACTAGGCAAAATCTGGTGAAATTCAATGATAAATAAACACAAAAATTCATTTTGTTTTTTCTCTCAGAAACTCGAATTTAAATTTTATTTGTACGGTGTAACCTTTTTCTTCAATTAAATTAGTTCTTAATGTTTTTTTTTTCCATTTTCCACAAATCTGACGCGGAAAAAAAGAGATCAGTTGCGAAAATAAATCACTTTTTTTTGTTGTTGTTATTTTGTGTGTGTGTCTGTGTGTCAAGTCGTAAATAAAAATAAAATAAAATTATTTTATTTATTTTTTGTTTCACTCGCTCTTCGTCTCCTTCATTGCTTCTAATTCTTTCTCTGAAACTTTTCTTCTCTCTCCAGAATTAATTTCTCTCTCTAGAAATCACAATCACATTCATTCTTTTGCTTCGCTCGAGATCCCCATCTTTCCCTTCTCTATCCTCTCCCGTCGATGCATTGATCGGAGTATGCGATCGTACAACTCTATCTTATTCAGCCATTGACGGTCATTGTTCTTTAATATTCTTATTTTTAGAGAATCTATAGGGAAATTTGGGGATTTTAGACGATCAAGCTATCTTATTTTCGTCACAATGTGGAAGCCTTATAAACATGTACCGGAACCTGACACTGTCGCCGATAAGCTTCGTGGATCACTGAATATGGATGTCCATGTCGATCTTGGATCACCAATTACTCCTCTTCAGACTCAACCGAGTGGACTCACCTCGGCGGCAACCACTACTTCCATTAGTAGTTGCAGTTCTAGCTCATCTGGATCGGTAACGGGTCATGCTGGACATACTCCGGTTACCACAAAACCCGATTCCGGTCGGTCAAATACCTCCGCCGCGCAATTCTCTAAGCCCACCGCTGTACAATCTTCTATGGCCACCGCTCGCTCCCCCGCTCACTCTTCTAAAGCCAGCATCCCCTCCGCCGCAACATCGAGGTCGAGCAGTGCCTCCGCCGCTCAATCTGGGTCTAACAGTCCCGCCCACGCTAGAGCTGGGTCGAATAGTAGCAGCTCAAAGACCGCGAGTGGGAACCCGAGATCAGGTCGGGTCTCTTCAGTGTCGGACTCGGCTTCGGGTACAGCAAAACGATCGGGTAAATTATCTACCCCGCCGCCTCCGCCGGTCAAAATTCATCCCGCCGGGAATCTTTTCCCAAACGGGAAGGTCCATATAACAGGGATGACTCAAGAAGTTCCAAAACGCATGGTTCTTGGACCAGGCTCCAAATCATACGGATACGGTAGCTTAATGCGAGGAAACAGCTACCCTTCAACGGCTGCAAAGCCAACGATGTCTGGTTCTTCCTCTCGCTCACTTGTAATCGCCCGTTGCTCGAGCGGTGGCTCCGACGCAGATACGTCGTTAATGAATAGTTACAATCCAGAGGAATTAAAGAGAATTGGAAACGAAATGTTCAAGAAAGGTTGTTTCAGTGAGGCTTTAAAGTTTTACGACCGAGCATTAGAGCTCTCACCGACCAATGCGACTTACCATAGCAATCGAGCAGCTGCTTTGTCCGGTTTGGGTCGGATTGCTGAAGCTGTGATTGAGTGTGAACAAGCTATTCAATTGGATCCTAGTTTTGCTAGGGCTCATCATCGTCTAGCCACATTGCTTCTTAGGTAAACTGAACTGCTTATAGAAACTTGTTCTTGGTTGGCCACCGGAGCTTTTACAAGGATTCTCTGTCCCAAAGATTAGTTGGTTAAACCGATTAATCATTTTAATAAATAAAAAGCTTGTTTTTGATTAATAAAAGAATATCTAATCATTTGAATCCTTATTTGGTTGCAGATTAGGTCAAGTTGATAAAGCAGGGAAGCACTTATTTTCTGTGGAGGAACCATCAGATCCCATGGTGGTGAAGGTGCTTGAACAAGTTGATAGACACTTGAACAAATGCGCAGATGCAAGAAGACGTGGCCAATGGAATATTGTTTTGACAGAAGTAAATGCAGCAATGGAGTCTGGAGCTGATATGTCTCCTCAGGTTATATTCTTGTATTACCTTTTCGAAGAATCAGAATCAGAATCGGAAGCTTTTAAAATATGTTGCATATTTCAAATTGATCTGCAGCTAGCTATGTGTAAAGTTGAAGCACTACTGAAGCTCCTAAGGCTTGATGAGGCTCAAACAATACCAGCATTTGTCCCCAAACTAGAACTATTACCATCCTCTTTCTCACAGATTCGTTTTTTCGATATGATCTCTGAAGCTTATACATATTTTGTAAAATCTCAGATGGAGTTGGCTCTAGGAAGGTGATTGTTTGATTGTATATTGGTTGATTGTTATGTTCATAGTAAAAAATAGAGTATAAAAGGAAGATGACGAATCCTTGCAGGTTTGAAAACGCAGTTACATTTTCACAGAAAGCTTCAGAGATCGATCCAAGAAACAGTGAAATTGCAACGTTGTGTAGAAATATTAGATTGATTGTTCGGGCTCGTGACCGCGGTAACGATCTTTATGACTCGGAAAGATACACTGAAGCAAGGGCAGCTTATGCAGAAGGCCTTAAGTTTGATCCATACAATGCCACTTTATTCAGTCATAGAGCAGATTGTTTCTTTAAAGTTGGGATGTGGGAGAGCTCAATAGAAGATTGTAACAATGCATTGCTCATTCTACCAAGTTACACAAAGCCTCGTCGTCAAAGGGCTGCATCATATAGCAAGGTAACACCTATATATATATGTATATGGTATGATGGCGTTTTACTTGTTCTAAGCTTCTTCTTGTGTTTTAAAAATGTAGCTGGAGAGATGGGCTGAAGCAGTGAGTGATTATGAAACCTTGAGAAAGGAACTATCTTATGACAGAGAAATTGCTGAATCTTTGTTTCACGCTCAAGTTGCATTGAAGAAATCTCGTGGAGAAGTAGTTCTAAACATGGAGTTTGGAGGTGAAGTTGAGGAGATTTTTAGCCTTGACGAGTTAAAAGCTGCATTGACCCGGCCCGGTAAGTGAACTTGTCTGGTTCTTTACAGTGGAGAACTTTACTTATTAACTTGTTGTATACTTCAATGGTGGCAGGAGTTTCCATTGTACTTTTTATGAAAGACTCTGATCAACAATGCAAAGAGATATCTATTTTCATGGACGCACTATGTATTCGTTACCCATCTCTGCATTTCCTCAAGGTTATAAAGAGGGCAAAACTTTAAACATCTGTATGTATGTGAACTAGTAAACTTACTTGTGATTGTGTCAATAGGTGGATATAGAGAAATGTCTTGCAGTGGGTGATGCAGAGAAAGTGAGAGTTGTGCCAACGTTCAAGATTTACAAACTTGGGATTCGTATGAAGGAGATTGTGTGCCCTAGCAAGGAAGCACTTGAGATTTCTGTGAGGCACTATGGCCTTTAGCATACTCAAACACGTTATTATGTCCATATTAAAAGACTTGTCAATAATCTCTCAGAGTTAGGCGTTTAGGGTTTAGAGAATTGCTTCTGATTTGATTCATTCATTGCTCTGTTTCGAGAGATTAATTTGTGCATAGAGAAAATTTTGCTTAGGTGATGAAACCATAGACAATAAAAAGAGAGGCAGCCATTCATTCATGCTGTCAAAACATTTTTGCCATGAATAAAAAAGTTCTTACTCAGAATCTCAAACTAATTAAGTAATTCCTGAAATCCATAGATTTTTTTTGATTTTTTAATGGTTAGATAATTCCACGTTTAGTAATGAAGAAGTTTCTAATTGAATCTAATCGAAACTTCAATTAGTAACAATTTTATATATGTACTTGTATATGGTTTTCCTCTCAACAGAAAGGTTTAAACCGTTTAAGGACGCGTGATTAACACTTCTGTATGCCATAGATGTAGACGAAATACGTGCCATGTGTTTTAAACAGAATAAAAAACCCTGTCGTTTCCACGATGCACCTCCCTGCCGTTCGATTAAACATGTTCAGGGACCACATCTCAGACTTCAGATGACGTGTACTACACGTGTCGTGGAAACAAATCAACAACTGTTCATGATTCTGGTATTGCAAGAAAAAGACAAACAAAAGATAAAAGTTTAAGATTCACTCTCTTTGTTTCCACTTCCAGAAACAGAGCAGTTTCAATGTTTCATACAACGAGAAGAGTAAAAAACTTTTAAACGGTGTGGATACATAAAGTAAACTGTAATCCGGCCGTAATTAACTTATTTTTCTTAAAAAAGACAGATAGAAAAAGAGAGACTCAAAGTTTGGTTTTTCTCTCAGTGAGTCAACTCACTTAACCGGTGTTTTGCAATCCTGCGGCGATACCCTTCATGGTTAAGATAAGCGTGTCCTCAAGTCCAGGCGCGTATTCACTCGTTGGGTTAAGCTTGACGAGCTCTTGTGCTGATTTACTTGATTGCATGATCTCCTTGGAAATGTGTGGTCGCAGAGTCACATTGTAGTTTGGATCACGGATTCTCTTCAGTGTATAGGCTTGGCAAACGTTGAGGGTTGTAATGTAAGAGTCACGCAGCCTAAGTCTTTGTTTCAAGTAAGGGTCTCCTTCAAGAAGGTCTCTGTGTCCAGCAGTCTGCAACAAATGGAATTTAGTGGGAATGCAAGTGAAAGTCATAACGAATACGAAACAGAGGACTCTGTTTTTTCTTTTCTTTTTGTTTATACCTGGAGGACGAGGTTCTTGGTTTCTTCAAAGTTGGTTCTGAGTTTCTCTCCAAAGGCCCATAAATCTTCTGACACAAGAAGTTTGTCGTACAATGCAGCGATCCCGGGGTCTCCCTTAGCGAACACCATTTCAATAAGATCGATGGTGACTCGGAAAAACGGCCAGTGTTTGTACATATCTTGCAGCATGTGGAGGTTCCTCACATCCTTCTTGATTGCATACCTGAAAGCTGCTCCGAACCCTAACCATACAGGAAGATGGAATCTTGTTTGTGTCCATGCAAAGATCCATGGGATTGCTCGGAGAGACTCGATCCCACCGCTAGGTTTTCGCTTTGAAGGTCTGCTTCCGATGTTCATACGTCCATACTCCAGCTCAGGTGTAGCCTACAAACCAAACCAACGGTTAAGGTACATCGAAATATAAAATTTGTTGAATTTGGGATTAATGTGAATGAATGAGTACTTACAAGGCGGAAGTACTCGACAAATCGAGGTTCTTGGAACACGACAGATCGATATTCCTCAGTTGCAACAACCGCCATTTCGTCTAGCAAAGCACGCCACTCGGGTTTTGGTGAAACCGGAGGATTCATACCGTGCTCAAGAGTAGCTGCTGTGAAACGCTGAAGTGTTCTAAAGCACAAGTGTTCCTCTCCAAATGATTGCTCAATGACTTCACCTTGAACTGTGACTCGGAGTGAGCCATTAACTGTATCTGGTGGCTGAGACAATATAGCAAGATGGGTGGGACCACCTCCTCTTCCGACTGTGCCACCACGGCCATGGAACATAGTTAGCTTCACTCCATATTGCTTAGCAACCTTCACAAGCTCTTCTTGAGCTTTGTATAGCTCCCAAGCAGCTGAGAGACGCCCGGCGTCTTTCCCTGAATCTGAGTAACCAATCATAACCTCTTGTTTACCGTTAATACGGTTTTTGTACCAGTCTAGAGAAAAGAGTCTTGAAACAGCGGCAGGAGCTGCTTCGAGATCAGCTAGCTTCTCAAAGAGTGGAACAACTCTAAGTGGCTTTTTCACGTGGCACTCGCGTTGTAAAAGCTCAACCGCAAGCACATCACTGGGTGAAGTTGCCATAGAGATAATGTAAGCTCCAAAGCAATCTGAAGGCAGCTCAGATATGACTTTGAATGTATCCAGGACATCAGAAATTTCTTCAGTTTTGGGAAGATCAGGTCCAAAAAGTGGACGCTTGCCGCTTAGTTCAGCTAGAAGCCATTCCTGTCGGCCTTCTTCAGACCAGTCTCTATAGGATGAACCGAGGTCCAAGTGCTTGGTGATAGCATCCAAGACATCGGTGTGGCGTTCAGATTCTTGCCTAATGTCAAGCCTCACAAGGGAGAGTCCAAAGGTAGAGACTTGCCTCAAGAAATCAAGAAGGCTTCCATCAGCTATTGGGCGGTCACCACATGAACATAGTGATCGGTAACAGAGCTCAAGAGGCTCCAAGAACTGCGTACATAAAACAAATAACAGTAAACACAAATTGAATTCCATGACTTTAACTAATGGCATTTTGCAGAGTATAGAAGTTTCTTACCTGTTCCACATTGGTGAAAGTAGCTTCTTCAGGGATGTCTGAGATTCCGTTACTCAGCAATTGACGAGAGCGTTCACGTGTGTGATACAGCTTATCCCTTACATCACCAAGAATCACACGGTATGGCTCAGTTGGAGGAATTGTCTTCCAGAATTCTGCATTGAGTAAAAATTAGAAACTGACTTAAGAATGCAAAACCAATACCATTCTGTTACTCAGCAATTGACAAGAGCGTTCAAATAAGAAAAAAAAAAATTCAGAGAAGGTTTTCTGCTTCAAACCTATGTAATGTTTTGCTGCATCTTTCCTTGAGTTCCTGTGGATTTCATCAGCCTTGGCACGGAACTCATCAGTGCAACGCCACATAGACAACTGCCAAGAAGAGAAAAGAATGAATCAAGAGGATCTTGTTGAAGGGAAACCGGAAAAGTGAGGAGATTTCAAAAGAGATAGAAAACCTCAAACATCAGATTCTCAATTTGGTTATAGTAGAGATTGGCAGCCATCATTCTAGCCAACAAGCACACATCTCTAGTGACCTCAGGTGTGACCCTCGGGTTACCTGGAATTCAGGTAAGTTGGTGAACAAGAGGAAACAACAGAGAGATTCGTTTGTCAGTAATGCGAAAAAGCGTTTGTACCATCACGATCACCGCCCATCCATGAAGAGAACTGAATCAATGGGGCATTGTAAGGAACACGTTCATCAATCCCAATGTTTTTCAGAGCTGTGTCCACACGGCGAAGGAACTTAGGGACACCGTTCCAGATTGTCTCGTGGAAATAGCTCATTCCAGCTCTCATTTCATCTTGAGGGGTTGGAGGTGTTCTTCGAATCTCATCTGTGCGGAATGCAGCTTGAATCTAAACAAAAAGGGAGAGTTCACTCTTTTGAACATCAAATCAACATGTTACATTCAGTGAGGTTGAGTAACTTACCTCTCTTTGCAGAGACTCATCAAGCTCCTGCTTGTCATCAGGAGTAATGTCCTTTGCATACAGTTGAGCAAGACAGTCCCTTATCCTGAGAAAGCATATTTAAGGTCAATACACAAGCAAAAAAGAGCTGTCCCGCTCTCTCCATAGAAAGTCAAAAACTAACCTCCCATGCTTCTGAAGCAACGATCTACGCACAGATTGAGTAGGGTGAGCAGTCAAAACCAGATCCACAGTCTGATTCTTCAAAGCATCAAAGATCTCTTCAGGAGACTTACCAAGATCCGAAACGAGCCTCTTGAAAGTCTCTTCGATATCAGATTCAGTAGTCGCAGAGCTCTCATCAACGAAATCACCTTTCTTGAGCTTCTTGATCCTGCGGCGGTAAGCAATCTGAACCTCCTCAGCCAAGTTAGCTAAGTTAAGCATGTGAGAGAAAGCCTTGGAGATAACAATGGAGTCACCAGGATCCAAACTCGTTAGGACACTCCCAAGCTCCTCAAGCTTCTTAGGCTCACGGTTGCCTTCATACTCAGCAGAAAGCTCGTACAGCTCTTGAACCTGTACAGTAAGATCATTTTACCAACTTGCCAAATGAATCTAAACACAGTGAATCAACAACAATTCATATACATAACTAACAAGTCAATTGAATATGAAACTAAAGGTTTGACATTTTAGGATCCGAGCAGATGGGTAATCGATAGGTGAATCATGTTACCGTTTCGCGGAGATCTTCTCCGTGTAGATCCTGGAGAATGTCGAGAAAGCGATCGAGGAGAAGAGCATCATACTCAATAAGCTTATCGTCTTCGCTCACTTTAGCAGGAACCAGTTGCCGAAGCTGCGCATCAATCGATGCCATCTTCTCTATGTTCCGACCCGCCATTATCGCCGATCAATCGATCTACACTAGCCCACACGCTTTTTGAGTTCTCCTGTAATCATCAAATCAAATGAAGGATCTTTTTAACTAAATCAACAAATAAACAAAAATAAAAAGGCAAAAACTGTTGATCACTGAAACAAATCTCGCCGACGGAACCGGGAATCCGATAGACTGACCGAAAATCACGGAAAAAAACTTTAAAAAAACGAACTTTAAAAACAGAATTCTCAATCGATTGAGACAACAAACCTGTAAGAAGAAATCTGCGGATAGTATGGGAGGAAATCAAATTAGAGAGAAGGTTGTGATGTTGGAATCAGATTCAGAGATGAGAGCGAATGAGAAAGTACTCTTCCTATATATAGAGGAAGTGCGAGTGTGAGCCTCAGATGCGCGCTTCGTAACTGAGATTTAACTTTTCATTATTTTCTTTTCTATATTCTCAATTAAATATGTTATTTTTCTTTTCTTTTGGTTATTTGGCAGTGTTTTTAGTTCTATTTTGTGAATGAATTTGTTTTATTTAACACACACTATCTAGTGAAAGCATTATTTTCTTTTCTATATTCTCAATTAAATATGTTATTTTTCTTTTCTTTTGGTTATTTGGCAGTGTTTTTTAGTTCTATTTTGTGAATGAATTTGTTTTATTTAACACACACTATCTAGTGAAAGCATTAGACTTCAAATCCATCTTAATTTTATAGTGAAAAGGAATACTACTCACAAATATTCTGCAAATTTAAAATATTATTACAATCAGATTTCATAAAACAAGGAAATAGAATCTTTTCATTAATTCCAAGCCATTTCATATGGTAAACTAAAGTTTGTTACTTGATTTGTAATTTGTATCGATCGTCTGAATTATATATCACAAATTAAGTAAGAAAATGATTTGTAATTTGCATCGATCGTTTGAATTATATATTACAAATTAAGTAAGAAAATGAAACTATTAGTGATAGTAGTTTAATTGGTTATATGGTTTGAGTGGTTTCGAAATATAAAGCACTAATTAAGATTCGTTTGAAATTAAGTTTTTGTGATCAAAGGCCTAATGGATCTTGATGTCTTAAGTTTTTTCTTTTGATAAATTTCTTATTTGCGGATTTGATTTCCTGTAATTGTAAAACGTAAGAGTATCTATATATGGATTTCTTATGAAAAATCTCAACTACAATAAAAATAATATTATATTAAATACTATTATTATATTAAAAGAGTTTCTATAATGTTTTGGAATCTTTATCCATATTATATTAAATACTATGAGTGAGAATTTCATAAAATTATATAAACTTTACTAATATAATAATAATATGTAATATAAATTATTTTTTATTATTGTGGAGGTTTCTCATGAAAAAAAATTCTAATGTAGATGTTCTAAGTATAACAGTTATGGAATTACATTTAATAGGGTTTCATATCAATCTTAGCTTATTCTTTTTTCTTTGGGTTAAATCTTAGCTTTGGTACAACATAAGATAATTTATTTTAGTTAAACTTATTAAAAAAAACAAGAGGATCGTGTGAGCTCGTGCATGCATCTTGTAATCTTGTCTATGTATGAAGATGCAGAAATCTCTGACTCTTAACTTTGAGAGATGATCAAGTTGACTTTTAAAAAGATTAATTGTTTCCAAGACCCTTTTTTATCCAGCTTATTACTCGAATAATACATATATAAGAGATACACAATCAATACTATTAAAAAATTAGAGTCAAAAGAAAACTAACCTTTAGTTCATGTGTTTATTACAATTTATGCCATTACATATTAATGATTTAATTAAATTTCATTAAGAGTAATTAGAAAATATAACATTATCTCTACGATCCATGTTTCCAAACAAAAGAATTATTAAACATGTAGCCAAACAACCAAAATATAATGGGTTCCACTTTTCTAATTAATTAAAATCAAAACAAATTAATTGATAAATATAATTAATAATTTATACATCAACTATTATATATATAAATTATTATTCTCTAATTTATGATTTAATCCAAAATATATTTATAATATATTTTTTTATTTTTTTATTTTGTTTCAAATATATATATATTACGATTGTACTTTTTAGCAGGTGTTTTCATCAAACTGGAAAATATTTAAATAATTAAACGGGTTGGAAAATTAATTAGCTAATTTTGATTATAAATTTTTTTTTAAAAAACTTCGCATGATTTTAAAATATATATACATATATATACATATAGTAAATAATTTCAGTTGATATATTTTAAACTTAATAAAAATATTAAAATGATTTCATATTTATATTATTCAAAGATTTGAAGCGTCAAATTATGCTTTATGTTTGAATGAAGTTTTTAACGGGTTGTTCGATCAAATTTGCAAATTATATATACGACTACAACATGTGTATAATATTTTAGATAAATATAATAACAATTAAACTTATACCACATAACTTTTACAATAGTTGTTTTCATATATATATATTCCAAACCATGATCTTACGATACAACACAGATTAAAACATATAATGCGAAATCGTTATTTTAATCTCTTAATCCTTACGATATATCTCCTCCAAATAACACATAATTCATTTTAAAAAAATTGCTTATAATGTTGGTTAAACAATTATAATCAAAACTAGATTACATAATTAAAAATCTAAACTACTATTAACAAAATGAGTAAAAAGTAAAATTTGTAAAGAAAATTAAATCCGCACTTTCTAAGTGCGGGTCAAAATCTAGTTAATACATAAAGTTCTGTATTCTCATGGCTTAGTAATGGAATATTCGAATCATTGAATACGTCATTATAATATGTACACAAGTCAACCAAGTTTGTGATTTTGATCTGTATCGCGACGTGGGTTCTTGTCTATCTGTTAGAATATTCGACTCAAACTTACATTCATTTTCTTCGTAGTATTACACTTAATCAGATCCCATACATTTCAAAATATACGATTAAAACAAGTCGTTTCATACTGTCGAAATATTATATTTTGTCCTCTAAAATGTTATATATGGAGTAGACAAAGTGGATGGAACTTTTAACAAGAAAACAAAAGTTTGTGAATTTTAAAACACTCATTAGGAAAATGGCTCTTGGGTAGACTGATTCGTTCGAACATTTATCATTGACCCTTTTGTATTTCTTTATGGTCTTGATGAATCATGGCATCTTTTTAATTTTGAAATTTAGCAATAATGCTGAATTAGTTATACGGAAACTCTATAGTTTATAGATCACTTTATAGACTTAGAAGAAATATCAAGGAGTTTCAATTATTGGATAATATATTAGATGATAGCTACATTTTTTTGGCATCAGATGATAGTTACATTACTATTAAGTTGTGCATAATGGCTTTGTGTGGGGTCAGTGTCGGTGATAATTCGGTTGACGTATTAGATGATAATTAACAGTATTTATCAGAACCATTTGGGGAGGGCAATAAATTAGTGTTCGATTTGTATTTCTCTATTTTAACTTTTGACAAAGAAATACAAGTGGGGTGATTCATGAAAGCAATTTGGTTAGGCCATCGTAGTGACTATACACTTATCAAATAAATTAATCTTATTTTAGATTTTGACTAGCCCGGAAGAAGCGTGTATATTTTTTATAAGATAATAATTTTAATTATTTTTTTTGTTTTTACAATAATTTTTTAATCATCTAACACAATTTTTTAACTGAATATATAATGATTAGATGTTTAACAAATAAATTTTTTCGTTATCAGAAGAGATTCTTAAAACGATTATAACCGTATTCAATACAATTTTTCCATGATTATTTTCCGGCTGGCGCTAACCTCTGGCGTCGGTCGGTCGGCCATTCTTCATGTATTTTCTTCCCCATCTAATTTTTTCATAATTTTCTGCAATTATTAGGGTTTAAATCATGAGAACTAGTGTTTCCCACTATCATGCCTTTCGATTATCTACAACGATGAGTATGGTTGCATGAATCCAATTCTATGTGCAGTGTCGCTTCTATCAAATCTTCCGATTGAGGCTTCGGTTAAGTATTTGAAATCACCATTGCTAATGGAAGAGAAAGAATTTTCCAGTGTTTTTGGCCAAATATATTCTGGCATTTTTTGCCGAGCGTTTATTCATATTAACACATGTTATTAGATATGTGATTGTTCTCGGACGTCAACTTGATCGACAGTGGACGTTCGAAAACTAAGACAAATCTTTTAGGATTTGATGTATAGACAATGCCTGGTCGAAAACCTCAATGGAATCAACACATTAAAGTGGTTTGGAAGACCAATATGGTGAGAATCAGAAGGCGGTTTATACCACAATACCAATCTGAAGACATCTCCTCAAGCGGGAGAGTTCTTATCAATCTGAAACTTTGGCGACGCAACAAATGGATTAAAGCCTCTGATTTTCGAATGCGGTATATGATTTTCATCCGTAAAAGAAGATAATAATCATGCAAGAAAGTCACACAATATTGAGAAAAAGACGAAGACGATCAAGTACTTGACTAAGATGATTCAAGATACAGAAACTTGCATAACGACATTAAAAGCATTTCTATTAATCAAGGTAATGCCAAATGTATTTTGGAGTCTCAGCTATATGATGATAGCCAATATCAAGTTTGTGAGAAAGGGATATAAAAATTTTATTTTTTTAGCCTCTAAGTCTTTCGCCAAGAAAGTGTGGTTAATATCCACTTTTTTACCAAAATTGTTTCAATTTCGCTTATATGTTTCAACGGTTGTATTCAAATAGTCTATACATCTTGTAAACTTCTATTAATATAAATATATTGATTTTTCGAAAAAAGATGCTCAATACGGAAATGCATTTAATAAGTTTTTTTTTTAAAATATAATATTTTATTTTTAGTAAAATAGCATTATAAAAGTCATGTGATATAAGTTTAATATGTATTGTGTTGGTTTAAACTATTTACTATGCTCATATATGAATTTTTGTGTTTTAATATTTTAATAAATAAATTATAATTTTATATACATATAATTATCAGTTTAAAATCAAAATATGATAAATCGTTTATTTGACATTATTGGATTGGTTTAAGTTGGTGTTAAGAAAATGATTGGTTTGAGTTCATTTTAAAGTTTCTATAATTAAATTTTGTTAATTCAATCTTTTTAACTTGTATAAATTTTCAAAAATATTTTATAATAAAATTAATATATATTTCAACTCATCTTATAATAATATAGATGATTGAAATTAGTTAATTTATTTTTTAACCCGTCTTTCAATATAATTTTTTTTAATAATACATCAATTGAAATTGGTTAATCTATTTTTCAAGCCGTTTTCCAATAGACAAAGTTTGTTTGTAATAGTATAGATAATTGAATTGATTAATCTATTTTCAAACCCAATTTTTGTCACTAACTCAACCCGTTTTATAATAGTCTAAATATAAAAAATTTAATGCTTATTTTATAGATTAAAATGTAATTAAGATTATTTTTAATAAATTTTAATAATAAATAAAAATTAAATGGTTATTTTATTAAGAAATCAAGAAATTTAAAATATTTTTTTAGTATAAAAATATATATGTATATTATAATAGACAAATTTTGTTCTTAATAGTACTGATCATTGAAATTAATTAATCTATTTTTTAACTTGTCTTTTAAATGTAATTTTTTAAAAAGTATAGATAAGTAAACTTGATTAATTTATTTTTCAACTCGTTGTCACAATTCAATTTTTTTTATAATGGTTTAAACATTTATGTATATTTTATAGACCAAAATATAATTAAGATTATTTTTAATAAATTTTAATAATAAACAAAAATTTAATAATTATTTATATTTATATTTCAAACAAAAATAAATATTAAAATATATTATGAATATATTTTGAATAAAATCATAAATTAGAGAATATTTAGATTAAATATAATTAAAATTATTTTATAATAAATTTTAGTAATAAATACGAAATTAATAATTATTTTTATGAAATCAAAAAGTGAAAATAGTTTTATAAGATTTTATTATAATATATATATATATATTTAAAACAAAAAATATTAAAAATATTATAAATATATTTTTGAATAAAATCATTAATTAGAGAATGCTTAGTAAGATCTACATATAGTTTAAATTTACTAAATTCCAAATAATATTGATGTTGAGATTTCGTTTGATTTTAGATCATATAAATTATCTTGTAGTCATATAAACAAAGAGTTCGCCCTAGAGAGTTTCTCTCGGGCACATTAACCAAGGAGCCGCATCTTCTCCAACTCGCCATGGCCTCCGGTAACCGTGCTCCCTCCGGCGTCTCTCGTGCCTGAAGACCGATGATTCTCATTCTCGGGTCCTCGCCGAGGATCACCCGAAGATCTTTCACTCCGCCGCGTGAAGAAACTCCGCTCAGTCCCATACGATGCAGCTCAGCTATACCATCTTCATCAGTTCTCCTCCGCCCATCTCCTTCCCTGAGCTCCGCCGTTACCATAATCTCGGGATCTCCTCCTTCCCGAAGAAATGTCTCCCTTGCTGGGAAGAATCTTACCGCCGGTGATACTGTGTCGCCGTCAACTTTGATTTCCGTTCTCAGATCGATGGACTGCTCTGCTTTGGCCAACCCAACCTTGACTCCACCGGATCTGATAACGAATCCCTCTCACCTTCGGGTGTTACCTCCTCCGACATCACCGGAGCCCCTTTCACCGCTGGAGCCACCGGATCCACCGGACCCTCCGGACTCGTCCAAGTCTCAAGATTCAGATCTGCCGCCTTCCTCTCTCTCGGTCGCCTCTGTCGACAATAATAGGGGTTTTAGGCTATTCATCTTCGAGGATTTGAATCGATTTTTCCGGCGAACGCGCATCAACCTCGTATCTGAAGAACTCCATCGCCGCCGGCATGCCGTACTCTTGGGTAGTCCCCGAAGATTGTTATCATCTTTTCTTGGGTCGTGCGTGTGTTTCCGCCGCTTGTTTGAACAAATCTCCGACCCTCTTATTCTCCCCTCCGCCGACTCTGCTCCATCCAACAAATCTTCCAGCTTCCGTCATCGGAAGCCACCAGGCCCACTCCTCACCGGCGGAGAACATCTCACCCTTGGTCAGGGTATCTTTACGGGCCAGAGCCAAGAGGCTATTTTAGTGGGCCAAGTCTTCAGTATAGGCCCAATCTCATGCAGTATAATCGTAGTTATTCAAACCATGAAGGGTTCACTTTTGAAGGTATCAGACCGTAACCATAAGGCTTTATCAAATTCCTCCTCAGCCTGGGAGAGATCACTTCCATCCCTTTCCTCTCTTTTTTGGGAGAGATCACTTCAAGCTTGTTCACCGGCTGCGATATCGGGAACACTGCTTAACTTCTTAACCGATTTGCTATCTTGTTTAATGGTCTTCTTGGGACCAAAAGATGCATCCGGGTTCGTCTCAATGACTTCCCGAGGTAAAGATTGTCTTTCAAAGTCACAATATAGGATGACTAAAGTTTGCGATTCCGGTTTTACCGTGAGTTTCGCTTTGACGCATTTGAGCATAGCTTCATTTTCGCTGTCACTCTCCTTCGGGATTGTATCCATTAGCTTTATTTTTATTTCGAGTTGTAGTTTTAAGAGGATGGGAAATTCCCTCTGTTGTACTGTTGAAGGTTTAAGTGTATGAATGGAAAAATGATTCGTGACAAAAAAAAAAAAAAGTCATATAAACAATATGGATGATTTTTTTTTTTCCAAAACAAAACAATATGGATGAACCCTTTTAAGTTAACCGTGGCATAATTTTATTTTACATATAGAATCGACGAGATATTTGTCAACAAATTTTTTAACATAGCATATCAAGTACAGTTTATAAGTATGTTTTGAATGTCTCTGAAATCATAGTTTAAGATCTATAACTTTTTTTTGAAAAAAAAAAAAGATCTATAACTTTTTAAAATGAAAGTTCGAAACTGATTTTTTTCCATGAAATAATAGTTCGGTTACTGATCCAACTATATTGCAAAGAATCGACGGTCTGTTTCTCTACAAAAATTATACTATATAGCATCAAGTGCAGTCTATAAATATGTTTTGAATGCCTCTTCAATCATAGTTTAAGATCTATAACCCTCCAAAATGAAAATTCGAAACTGATTTTCCGGTTACTAACGCAACTATATTTCAAAGATTATTTTTTTTTGTGTGAAATACTTTGGGGGTTGACTCTTTTTTTTGTTGTTGGAGAAAGCTCATTTCAATCAACCAAATATATTATTACATTCAGGGAAAAGATCTGGTCACAGACTTTGAGGCTGATTAGCTAGTGTATGTGCTATCCTATTGTTTTCTCTTGGAATAGTTACAAAAATAACACTTTGAAAACTCTCGAAGATTGTGAGGATATCCTTACTGATCATCTGAATTTCCTTTGGTACTCGTCCATTCTTCAGAGCTGAGATGACTCTTTGTGTATCTGAAGTTATTCTGATCTGTTGAACCTGCATCTTCTTTGTCTTAAGGAGAACCTCTCTTATCGCTAAAGCTTCTACTGTCAAAGGAGACTTTTATGAAAAACGTTCTTTGTTGTGTTCCGAGTAATATCTTCCATATGCCAGCCGATTCACAAAAAGATTTAACTTACCTTTCACAGAAACATATAACTCTCAACATGATCGAAAAAGACAAAGATAGAATCAGAGCCATGTCCAATTCCTTCAAGCACAAATTTCTTGACATTTTTTTCGTTGGGATCGTAACAAATAACAAAGTACGGGTTATGGGGTGAGTGTGGGGGTGGTTGGAATATGAACTCGCCAGTACGAAGTATACCCCTGACATAGAAACCATGATGCGTCCCACATATATCTGCAATAGAAGGAGCCACAGCAGCAGCTTTTGACCATACTCCTTTGTTGGAGTCTTCAAGAACCCATAGATCAATTGGACGGTCATATAACTGAGAAGCTATAGTTATCTTTTCAGTGTGATTCACCAGTCTACCATAATCTAGAAGCATAGAATCTTCGGGTAGCTTAATAACATTAAACTCTTCAGAACTCAGATTGAAGCTCATTAGAGTTCGTTTGTTCTTGTAAGAAGCTAAATAATACACAACACCATCTCTGCATATCCCTTGAGTATCAGATTCAAGTCTAGGACTATGTGGATACTTACATTCAACCATTCTCCATTTTTGTTTAGCTCCTACAGTGATAACATGATGCTCAGCTGACTCATTAGCCTCACAGGCCAAACCATCAGTAGTTATCATCATCGTCAAGCACAACACTTTGTACGAATCATTAACTGGATCATATCCAAGAACAGAGAAAGTGATTTTTCTCTTAGTTTTGACTCTTGGTAACGATACAAATTGACGGGTACTAGGGTTTCCAATCATTATTTCATCATTATCTTTTCGACCACAGATCAAGCCGCGGATTGGTGGAGAAAATATATACCATTGACCCGGAGCAAGAGTAGAACTAACCATATCATGATGATCAGAATCCGACGGATCCTCCTGAGAGCAGGAGTAAAAGTGCATCTTCTTGTCGGAGGACTGGTAGACTGAGAAAAGATAACGTGGCTGAGCCGAAGATCGAGCCATGTACAGGTCGGTGAATTCTTTGCCGGTGATGATCGATGACAAGTGTTTAGATGCGAGACGGAGTCTGGCTATGGATCTCGGCGGCAATTTCATGAGAATCTTTACTATCACTTTAAGAGGAATGCTCTTAAACGGATCGTTCATGGCGATTTTCAAATCCGCCTCACTGTTTCATTCTTATGACAATGAACCCTAATCTCTTTCTTATATACTAACCCTAATAGTATAACTTTCAACGCCGACGATACCAATTCCTTTTAATATTTTAGGGATTTGTATATAAAACCTTATATTTTATAATTTTAACAGAAAATACTCTTTAGTTTATTTTGGTGCAATGAAAATCTTTATATATGAGTAAGGACAATAAAATTAAACAAGTGTCTTAGAAGAACATATAATTATGGCCTTTATCAAGAAATAAATGTCTTTTGCATCAATGTCTCTTGCTTCTTGATCAAGTAACAGTAGACTTATTTATTCACAGAAGTTGATACGCATTTAGCTTCTTCATTTTCTCCCAAAACAAAACTTTTCAGCCTAAAACAAAACTTTCATATGTAGACAGATTCAGCATACCAAACCAGTCATGGTTTAGCCGCTAACAATGACCAAGAATGCTGAAATTGTAAGGTCCTGTAAGTGGGCAGTTCAAGCTTTACAAACCTAATATGCAACCATGAATTTTGCTTCTTGAATCTTTGATCAAGTAGAAGTAGTAGACTGACGTATTCACAGAAGTTTGTATCATTGTATGCTTTAGTTTCTTGCTTCTCTCCCACCGATGCTAAACCGATGTTAACCGAATTATCACATGGGTCTGACCAGATGTCCCGGAAGATTTGCTGTGGTAGTTTGAAATGCGGAAGTCGAAGCAAATGTCATTGTTCCAAGAAAAGGTTTGTCATTTTAGTTGTGGCAATGTGACTTGTTAATTGCTTTGTATCCCTTTGTAAATGTTTGAGTTTATTAACAAGAAACTTAGGGTGAAACGATCAATCAAATTGCCTGCAATCAGCAACAAGATTGCGGATATTCCTCCAGATGAGTATTCTTGGAGGAAATATGGGCACAAACCGATCAAGGGCTCACCACATCCACGGTATTATATTCATATTTTGTGGTGGAATGATCCTCTAAATGTGTGTCTATTTGATATAGTTTCCTTTCATTTGCAGGGGATACTACAAATGCAGCAGTGTTAGAGGTTGTCTGGCAAGGAAGCATGTGGAGCGATGTATAGATGAAACATCGATGTTAATTGTGACTTATGAAGGGGAACATAACCATTCAAGGATATTGTCTTCACAATCACCTCACACCTGATGGAAACAGAGTCTTTGCCTGTCCTTTTTTTGCGTCTACACTCTTGGATTTGAAGAACAATGAATTAGATTCAAGAAACTGGTCTTTGTAGATGTGATTTGCAATTATTGTATATCCCACTTTATATGAGTTATAAGAGTACTTCTTTGCTTGACTCTAAATTGCATGATGAATTTTGTTTCTTAGACTACTAGTAATACTAGTTAGCATATCAGGGAACATAGGAACTAAAAGCTTTGTAAAATTTATTTGCATCCATGCCTCTTGCTTCTTGGTCAATGTAACTATAGACTTATGTATCTACAGAATACATATTCATTGTAAGAACGATTTTGATAATCTCTTTCAGCTTGAATTACTTGTACATATCAGTTAATGTTCCATTCATTGTAAGAACGGTTTTTTTATAATAAATTTAACATTCATTCAAATATATATATACTAGATATGTGTCCGCGCTACGCCGCGGATTTATTCAAAATATTTTTTCTAAAGGATTTGTACAAGTATTTCTTGCCTTATAATATTTTTTGTTTTATAATAACACTACGAAGAGAGATTAAAGCAATATTTCTCGGAAAGCAATATTTTATCATATTTTTACTTATTAATAAAAAATAGAAAAAGTAAAAAAACAAATGTATGTATTCGAGATTTATTCGGTTTTTCGCTTTTCTTGCTCCACTTTCTCCATTTATGTCATTCGTCGAGGTCTATATGGTATTTTTTCCTATGTATTTTTTGTCTGATTGTTTTTATTAAAATTTTATTTTCGGATATAACATATTTTTAAGATAAAATTAATATTATATATCTTTTTATTATTTTTTGGTGTCATATTTTGATAAAACAAAAAATCGATATAAATAAATATTTCTAATATGGTATTTATTTTTGAAAATAAATATCTAAAATAGATAAAACCAAAGCATAAATAAAAGTAAATATGTGTTTTATAACACAACCAAGTACATGTTTGTGTTATTTTTTATATTGTCTCAATTTTTATAATTAGTTTAATTTACTTATAACTCATATCTTCCACCAAAAAAAAAATATTATTGTTTTACTTTCAAGTTTTGCAATTTATATGTCACATTAATTTTAAAATCATTTCATATATATTATCTCATGTTTATATATTTATTATAAAGAATTGAAATACCTCAACCAAATGAAAAACATTCTTTAATTTGTTTACTATATTTTTTTACTAATTCAAATTTTCCAAAATTTCATAAAACCAATGAATAAAAATATTCTCACCACTCATTCAAACACAACTTTTTTTTAATCTTAATATCTATGTATGGTAAATAGTTCAATGTTTTTCATCACTCATGATTTTATTTTAATCTAAAATACTATATAATTTATTTATTTTAGACCGATATCTAGTACAAAATAAATTTGAATAATTTCACACGCATTTTGTCTATGGTCTCAACCTTGGTCTAATACAAACTCTCACTTATTTTGGTTACACCATAACAGGATAATGGTTCCATAAACAATTAGGAATTTTACAAAATACAAATGAAAACACATTGATCGCATATGATGCTTTTACTTTGACCATACACCTCACCATATAAACCAATATGTTTATCAAACTCTCTTGTTTCTTCTTCCTCTTCTTCGCTCTTTCTTTGTTCGTTTGACTAAATCCAACATCGATCTCATGGTCACTACTACAAACCAGAGCTTCTCCTATCCTTAAAGTGCATCCACCATCTGTCTGTAAATACACATATGCATGTACCTGTTATACAATACCAATGATAATGTGTGAGCTTGCGAACACCAAAATTTGAAAAAGTTACAAACTTTATCACTAAATAAGCAATTCAATTCCTACTTTCATTTCACAATTGGTGAACCAGCTGAACAAAATCACGTTCAACCAAATGAGATCAAAATCACAAACCAAACTTCTAAAAACACGACCTTGAGCGAACATATGCATAATCATCACAAAAATATGGGGTTTTGAGTTGTTAAAAGACATACTTCTACATCGCCTGGATCACTTCCCTCCATTGAAGCTATATTCCTCTTTCTCGACTCGTGGGTGTTTTTGAAAATACTTGGCTTTATTCGATTTACCGGAGAACAATCGTGAAAGGGGATGGATCCAGTGAGGTTTAGGACGGAAGATCCATCCCGATAGTGATTTCTCGTTGACCACTCACAGAGGACCTTCTGCCGAGAATGTTGTTCCTCTTGGTAGATGAAGCAGCAAAACCACTGTGGGACCCCACACCATGGCTTTCTCGATGTGATAATCAGAATGGCGATGCTGAAGACGGGAAGTCAAAAAGAGGATTGTATGAGGGACCTGATGAGGACTTGGTTGCTATGCTTGAAAGGAATTTGTTGGACTCAACTCATGGTGTCCGTTCAGATGATGTTGCAGGTCAAACTAAGTTCCTAATAAAAAAAAACTACTCTATCCACGACTTTCTACTTCTACTGATCCTCATTTCCTATGTTCATAAACTCTGTTCAGCTTAACACTATCTAGACATTTAAACCTAACTGGAAGAACTCAAAGAGACATAGAAAATTGCGGGGGCATTGATTATTAATAATGTAACGCTTAGATTAAAAGAAATCAAAGTGGGGAGAAGAGGACAAGAATATACATTGGTGTTTTCTTTTTTGTCTCCTTTGTTCTGATACTTTGATTTTACAGCAACCCAACAACACAACTGAGATGTAATATATTCTTCAAACCTCTTAAATGATGTCCCAAAAGCATGCACCTAAAATGGAACGGACCATCAAATGTTTGAACAAGCTCTGTTTGAATTGTTTGTGCATATAATTCGGGTAACAGGAGTTAAAGAGTTACCAGAAAAGGAGCTTTGTGAGGTAATCCCTGGAGGTGAAGATAGTTGGGATAACTCAGTAACCTGTAAATATGATTCTAGTCATTAAAACATAGGACTGAGATTGAAAATCAAAGAAACCTCAATTCTTAGTACCATCTCAGGATCTAAGGAACGTAAATACTCCAACAAATCATTATGGTTTCCTTTCTCACATTCTACATGTAAAGCTTTCTTCTTTTGTGAATCTAGCTTTTGAAAGATAATACAACAAGGAATAAAAAAAGTATCACAAACCAAAGGTACCATCTTTCATGGGTGATAGAATAGGGATATTCTGTTACTCTAGTTAAGATACTGTAAAGATAGTTTCATATTTGAATTCCTGTAATATAGGACTGTTGTAACCACTCGGCCTATTTAGGCTTGTATCATCGATCAATAATAATCAAGAGAGATTCAGTAACTTTCATGGTATCAGAGCTGTAAGCTCCTGAACCCTTTTCGATTTCTCTTCTCTTCTTCTTTTCTATTTCGTTTTCTCTTCTTCTTCTCTCTTTCATTCACTTCTTTTTTGTTTTATCAATGGCGGCCCCTGCTCCCGTCGTGAAAGAACGATGCTATGGGATTACCAATATCAAGTCCCACATTCCATTGATTCTGGATCTAAATGATCACAACTACGACGCGTGGCGTGAGTTGTTCTTAACCCATTGTTTGACGTTCGACGTTCTAGGCCATCTCGACGGTTCTCTACAGTCGACTGGTGCCAATGATCTACCCTGGCACAAAAGAGACGGTCTCGTGAAGCTCTGGATCTACGGAACATTAGCCCCAACACTGTTTCGTTCTTCCTTCAAACCCGGTGGTACTGCTCGCGACGTCTGGATTCGCATAGAGAATCAATTCAGAAATAACAAGGAGGCTAGAGCGATTCAGCTCGACAATGAACTCCGGACAACGGAGATTGGTGACCAAAGCATTCAGGATTACTGTGCTAATATCAAATCGATCGCTGACCTTCTGGAAAATGTTGATGCCGGCGTCAACGAAAGAACGATGGTGATGTGCCTCTTGAACGGTCTTAATGAGAGGTTTGATAACATAATCAATGTTATCAAACACAAAGATCCTTTCCCGACCTTTGACAATGCTAAATCGATGCTCGAAATGGAGGAAACACGGCTGAAGAAACCTCATCGCGCGGTTGCATAACACACGGACAACTCGTCATCAGCGACTGTCCTTACTGTCTCGGCACCTGCGGCTTCAAATGAACCTGCTCAACAATCAAATCAAGGTCGTCGAAACTATAACAACCGAGGAAATCGTCGCAACAACAACAGATTCCGTGGAGGAAGAGGCAACAATCAGTTCTACGGCAACTCACAGTGGTCCGGTCCACAGCAGTTTTGGCAAGGACCTGGTCAGTTCTATCCAACACAGTACGGTAATTGGGTGCAAGTTCAGAATATGGGAGGTTTCAGTCGACCTCACTTTGCTCCTCAGCAACAAGGACAGCAACAAGCCCATCTCATGGAACTTCAACCTGCAACTCAATTCGGTCAGGCTTATACGACAGAGAGCTTGACTCCGACTAATGGCGCGGACTGGTACTTGGATTCTGGTGCCACAGCGCATCTCTCCAATACGGCAGGTAATCTCCATTCTATTTTTAAGGATAACATCAGACAATCAGTCATCGTGGGAAATGGTTCTGATATTCCGGTAACTTCAGTAGGCTCTTCTTTCCTTCAAACTCCTACAAAAAGCTTGTCCTTAAACAATGTTCTGGTCGCTCCTCAAATTGTTAAAAACCTTATTTCTGTTCGTAAATTCACAACAGATAATTGGTGTACTGTTGAGTTTGACCCTCTTGGTTTTTCTGTGAAGGACATTCAAACACGGAGAACTCTGCTCCGATGTAACAGTTCTGGTGATCTCTACTCCATTCCAGCTTCACTGAATAAAAAGCCTCCAAAGTTCACTGCTCTTCTTGCCTCATCGCCAAGTCTATGGCACAAGCGCTTGGGGCATGCTAATAATTCTGTTATTCGATCTTTGTTTCCTTCTGATTTTTCTGCTTGTAATAAAGATCATTCTGATCAACTTTGTCAGCCTTGTTTAATGGGAAAACAAACTAAACTGCCTTTTCATTTATCAAAGTCCATTGTCACAAAGCCTTTTCAAATCGTTCACTCAGACATCTGGACCTCACCAGTCCCAAGTCTGAGCAATATTCGATACTATGCTCTGTTTCTCGATGATTTTACTCACTTCTTATGGGTTTACCCCCTTCGTCGAAAGAGTGATCTATTCTCTAAATTTCTACACTTTGAGGCATATATCAAAAACCAATTCGATTCTCAAATTCAAACTTTTCAGTGTGACAATGGTGGGGAATACAAAAACAGTCAGTTTCAAAATCACTTTGATCAAAAGGGCATTGTGTTTCGGTTTTCATGCCCTCATACATCCCAACAAAATGGAAAATCAGAACGAATGATCAGAACTATTAACAATGCAGTTCGATCACTTCTTTTTCAGGCCAAACTCTCGCCTATGTACTGGGTAGAGGCTCTACATACGGCTACTCATTTGTTAAACATTCTGCCTTCATCAGCCATCAGAGATCAAATTCCCTTCCAACTCCTCTTTCAAAAACAGCCAAGCTATGATCATTTAAGAGTTTTTGGGTGTTTATGTTTTCCCAATTTAAATCACTCAAATCTGCATAAATTGGCTCCAAGAACAACACCATGCCTCTTTCTTGGCTATCCTTCTAATCATAGAGGTTATCGTTGTCTTGATCTTAAAACAAAGAAAATCATAGTCTCTCGGCATGTTTCTTTTGACGAGGACACTTTTCCAGCTGCAGAAAAAGAGCTAAACACAGTGTCTCCCTACTTGTTCTTAAACAATGTAGACGATCAATCTCCAGCCTTCCGAAAAATTCTAGAGTCTCCTGATCAAATCGTCCAGCAAATCAACATTGTTCCAACGATAAATGATCCTGTTGTTCCACCGATTCCTGATCCCTGTCCAGTTGATGTACCACGAGCTCGACCTTCTCGCTCGGTTGCTCGTGTGTCGTCAACATCTCAAGCTCCTCCTATGCACACCAGATCGAAATCTGGCATCAGAAAACCAAAGAAAATTATATCTCTTATCACAAGCTCAAAATCACCTGTTCCTAAGGGCCATAATGAAGCTTTATCTGATCCAAATTGGAACCCAGCGATGACTGATGAACTTGATGCAATGCTTAAAACTAAGACATGGACTTTAGTGCCAAGACCTTCTAAGGTCAATATTGTGAGATCTATGTGGTTGTTCAAACATAAATATGATGCAGATGGTGTGTTAAATAGACACAAAGCAAGACTTGTGGCTAATGGGAAATCTCAAGAACAAGGTGTGGATTTCACAGAGACTTTCAGCCCTGTTGTAAAGCCAGCAACCATAAGAACAGTTCTCAACATTGGGGTTTCTATTGACTGGCCAATACACCAATTAGATGTCAAAAATGCATTTTTACAAGGTGACTTGGAAGAATCTGTCTACATGTTTCAGCCTCCAGGTTTCAAAGACAAACAACATCCTGATCATGTTTGTAAATTGCAAAAAGCAATCTACGGTCTGAAACAAGCGCCACGGGCTTGGAATTCAAGGTTCACCAAGTTCTTGCAAAGCATCGGCTTCGTTACCAGTCGAGCAGACACTTCACTGTACATCTACAAACATGGCAGAGACATGGCTTACCTCTTGCTTTATGTAGATGATATTGTTCTGACTGCTTCTTCTTCACAGCTTTTGCAGCGAATAATCAGTAGGCTCAAGGGAGAGTTTCCCATGACAGATATGGGACAGCTTCGGCATTTCTTAGGAGTCAAGGCAGACTTCAATGCTCAGGGATTGTTTCTCTCACAGTCGCTTTATGCTAAAGATATTATAGACCGAGCAAACATGACGGAGTGCAAACCGTGCACAACTCCTGTGGATCTAAAATCCAAACTCTCGGCCAATGAAGGAGATAAGGTCTCTGATCCCACGGCATATCGTAGTCTCGCTGGTGCATTGCAATACTTGACGTTCACACGTCCGGACATCTCATATGCAGTTCATCAGATATGCATGTTTATGCATGACCCGAGACTGCCGCATCTCCAAGCCTTAAAGCGTATCATTCGCTACCTAAAGGGAACAATGTCGTATGGTCTTCAGATGGTGAGAGGTAAATTGGACACATTAACAGCATACTCAGACGCTGATTGGGGAGGCTGTCCAGACACACGTCGATCTACTTCAGGATATTGTGTCTACTTAGGCTCCAATATTGTATCTTGGTCAGCAAAGAGGCAGCCAACAGTGTCAAGGTCCAGTTCGAAGCCGAATACAAGGGCGTAGCGAATGCAGTAGCAGAGTTAACTTGGCTAAGAAACCTACTAGTCGAACTCCACATCAAGATATCAAAGGCCTCAGTTGTCTACTGTGACAATGTAAGTACTGTTTATTTGGCTAACAATCCTGTCAAGCATCAGCGTACAAAGCACATTGAGTCAAGCATCAGCGTACAAAGCACATTGAACTTGACATACATTTCGTACGCGAGAAAGTAGCCATTGGAGAGGTAAAGGTATTTCATGTTCCTGCTTCTTCACAGTACGCTGATATCTTCACAAAGGGGTTACCAACATCATTATTCAATGAGTTTCGAGCCAGTTTAACCGTCACGACAAAGGACGCTTCAACTGCGGGAGGGTGATAGAATAGGGATATTCTGTTACTCTAGTTAAGATACTGTAAAGATAGTTTCATATTTGAATTCCTGTAATATAGGACTGTTGTAACCACTCGGCCTATTTAGGCTTGTATCATCGATCAATAATAATCAAGAGAGATTCAGTAACTTTCAATGGGAACAGGTTCAGACTTGATTAAAAAAAAGCATGGACAAAGAGCTTCACAAGTCTGCACCGCTAATACGAAAAGTGAGATACACACACGATGTTTGACTATTACCTCTTTCATGGTAGATAACTCAGACTGCAAATGCTGAATATAACTCAACGCTTCAGGTGAAAAGTCTCCGAACACTTGAGGGCTCATACCCTCTAATTCCTCAACACAGTTCCCTAAATCCTCGCTCACTCCCTTATGTGATCCAAATCTGACATTATCTTTCGAATATTGATCCTCCTCCTCCTTTCTAGGATCAGTCGTTATATCGTAATTCCTCTTCAGTGACACACGATATTCAGCATTCCATAACGTATACCTAAAACCATGACCAATGAAAACGCCAAACAGATGACGCAAAAGGAAAAACGCAAAACACTAAATTCACAGTGTTTCAGACTGGGGATAATGAGATATAGAGAGATCAAAATCAGTATAACTTACCCGGTGATGATGGAAGAATTAAGGACAGGCGATACAGAGGCTTCTCGGAGATGGTAACGGAAACGGAGAACTAATCGGAAGGAAGGAGTCCGAGCATAGACAATATCGTCTGCTTCGTGTATAGCTGACATCGGAAAAGAGAATCGGGAAAGAGAAGCGATTGTGTATAGCTGCTAGGGTTAATAGTTTTCAGATAAATGATATAGAAAAAATGAAAAAAAAAAAAAAGAATAAAGATGACTCATGATCAGATGTGGAGGATTGTTTTAATTAGATTGGCCAGAAGGATTTTTTTTATTTATTGATATGTCAACACCAGAAAGCTTAAGGGAGCTGAGGTGTCAACACCTTGAGAGACCTTAGCTCTATTAGTGTGTTGATTCATTAGCTTCCTTTTTGGATCAATGAGTTTTTTCTTCTTGATCAAGTAACAGTGACTCATGCTATCATGACACAACACAGAAACAGCTGAACAAAATAGGGAACAGTAGCTTATATAACTAGACACATTCAGCAAACAAAAATGGTCATATATAATCAAAAAATAAAATCAAAGCTTGTTAGCTTCCACAAAACCAAAAATTTAACCAAGTCATATTTGCATATATATAATCCACAAGCATACAACACAAGTGATGAAAAGACTGAATAAATTATTGAAGTATATGTCTCAATTATCCAAGAACTGAAATGGAACTTGAACCCCCCCCCCCCCCCCAAGAAAAAAAGAGAACTTACCTTTCACAGAAATATAACTCTCAACATGATCGAAAAGGACATCAATATAATCAGAGCCATCTCTAATTCCTTCAATCACAACTTTTCTGACATTCTTTTCATTGGGATTGTAACAAATAAAAAAGAACGGGCTAGGGGACAGAATGGTTGGAATATGATCTCGCCATTACGAAGTATACCCCTAAACACGAAACAATGATCACTCCCACATATACCTGCCATAGAAGGAACCGGGGCAGCAGCTTTTGACCATACTCCTTTGTTGGAGTCTTCAAGAACCCATAGGTCCATTGGTCCAACATATGCCGCCTTAGTCGATATGGTTATCTTCCCAGTGTGATTCACCAGATTACCAGAATATTGAAGCTCATAATCCTCGGATAGCTTAGTAACACTAAACTCTTCAGAACTCAGATGGAAGCTCATTAGAGTTCGTTTCTGCTTGTAAAAAGCTAAATAATACAAAACACCATCTTTACATATCCCTTTAGTACCATATCCATAACAAGAAGGACGATGTGGATACTTACATTCGATCATTCTCCATTTTTGTTTAGCTTCTACAATGATAACTTGATGCTCTTCCGACATACTTACGTTCAGTTATCATCGTCATGCACAACACTTTATACAGATCATTAACTGGATCATATCCAAGAACAAAAAACATTTCGCAAACACTTTTGAAATTTTTTGAAAACACAGTTTGGAAAAACAACGAAAGTTGATCCCCCAGTACGGGACTGGGGGACTTTAACCCAGATTCTTAGACCACGTCCATCGGGGTATTTAACGGGGTTCTTAGCATTAATACCTAGGCAAAATTAAGAAATCCCCCCCCCCCACAATAGTTCCTTAACTAAGAGACTTTAAGAACCCGGCTCGTCACTGTTCATGTGACGTGGCGAGCCGGGATTGGTCAATTTTTTTTTTTAAGTTTCGCAAAAAAAAATAATTTAAATTTTTTTAAGAAACCCCCCTCCCACAGGGGTTCACCGCTGTACCTGCTCTTATACCAAATTGTAACACCCGTTTTCCGGTGAATCGGAAATGCGGCGTTAGGGCACCCGTTGAACCGGAACGGTCCGACCGGTCTTCCTTCTCAACTGGTCCCAGGAATCCTCCCCTCTTTCTTCGATTCAAATCTACAAATAACATTGATCGATCGTTAATCCTGCATCCGGACCTGCGAGGGAAATATGAACGGTGAAGAAAAAGAGAGGCTTGAGTAATTGTTTCAAACACAATTACCCAGGGAGGGCGGTTCAAGGAATCCACGATCCTGGCTTACGTCACACAACTACGAAACAAGTTCTAAGATAATATCACCTTGCACTCAATGCCCGAATACACATCACAATCAACCTACAAATAACTACTTGTCTATGGCTGCGGACCTAGAGCTCCCAGCCTTAACTCCACCCCACAGACCGGCCATTACGCCCTTTCCACAGCAAACAAATGGTCCGGACCTTCGAACCATAACACACCACTCGGGAGGGCACGTCAGGACCCCTCCTCCGACGATCAAGGACGTCCCACGCCCTACACGCAAGCCCTAAAGCAGTTCTACGGTTCTACCACACATAGCCATCATACACAAGCAACATTTTCGATTTAGTGATAACCTAGCCATTCTACATTCAACAATCAATCACATAGTGCACATTACCAATCCTAAACTACATAGGAAAGATGAAATTAATGAAGGACTTGCGTCCGGAATTGAAATGGAATAGGCAAGGGATTATGTTTGGTCCTCACCTTGGCCAAGAAAAGGGAAAAAGTGTAATTTAGGAATCCCTGATGCCCAAACAGACTTTAAATATGGAAAGAGAACGGAAAGGCAAGTGGATTAGGCTTTCGTTTCGCTCAATCCAGGTTAGAAATGGTCTAGTTATGGTCAATTAAAGTAAACCAGCTTAAACCGGATTAAACCGAATCAGACCGGTCAACCCAACCCGACCCGGTCAATCCGATCCGGCCTGGTCAACAATCAATGGTGGCCGCAGACAGCGGATCCGGCGACACAGTGGCGGTCCGACGGTGCAGCTCCGGCGGTCGGGCGGTGGTCCGGCGGTGGAGCTCCGGCGACTGGTCAGCAGTCTCCGACGGTGGCTGACCGGCGACATGTCGGTGGCGGTCGATCTCTGGCTGGTCGTCGGTCGGTCTCCGGTCACGAGTAAGACTTCGCTATTTGGAATTTTTGTGACAAATGAGGAGCTACCCGGAACTACCCTCCTCCTTTTATAAGAAAAAGAGTTAGGACTTTCTTCTTATCAAATTGGACTTTGGATTTAAATCATAAAAAGAAACATATTAATGAAAAAATTTGTGAATAGACTTCACTTCTTTTCTTCAAAAATTTTGAGCTTTCTTTCGGACCATTACAGATTGACTCCCATAAAGTTTCTCTCGCTACTCTCCCACATTAACAATTTGATTTTTAGTGCCGATATTCCATCTCTTGTTTCCACTTAAATTTTTCGAATCGATCAACTTGTTCTGTCCCGGCTTTACTTTCCAGTGCGGCATAGTATCCAGTTTTTTTCTCTAAACGATTTCTATGGAGCTATCATTGTAATTAGTTTTGTGATTTAATTAAAATGCATTTATTCATTATTCGTTGATTCATTGACTTCTCTTTACGCATTCTCTTTTTCTTTTCTTTCAGTTTATGATACAAACAAGCTTGAATGGTTTCACATCGAAGTGGGAGAGAAGATACATCAGATATAGATATCGAGAAATCAAACAGGGGAAAATCCACAGATCAACTCAAGACATTGTTAAGAGTTAAAACCAGGACAGCTTCCAATGTCTCTCATAGCTACTTACCAACTCTAGGATAGATTACAAGTCAGAAATGTGAGTTTTTCTCTGATTCCTGCACCAAACTTAAGAGATTCAAACTTATGTTCACAAAACTAAAATACAATGATAGTTTCTTCGGCATGGGGATTGTCTCACCTGTCTGTTCAACATATCTCAAGCAACCAATTCAGATTCAGCTTTTTCTGCAGGAACATGATTTTGGAAAAATGTTTGGTAATCCAAGCTCCTAGCTGTTTCAAAGAAATGAAACACGGCTTCCTCTGGTGTCCCTACCAAGACACCATGACCTAGGTTGAGTATATGCCCTTTTGGTCCAGCACTCCTCACAACCCTGACACGGAAACATATATTTTCTTGAACTGAATATAAAGCATTACTATCTTCAGCTGAACAAAATAAACTACCTACCTTTGAATTTCTTCTGTTAAAGCAGGAAGCGTAGAGAATAGGAAAGCTGGATCAACATTTCCCTGCACGCTAACATCGCTTCCCAATCGCCTCCTTCCATCAGCCATATCTACAGTCCAGTCAAGTCCAATAACATCAGCTCCGGTTCCTTTCATCCGTTCAAGAAGGCCACCGTTTCCATTGATGTAGAAAACTATCGGCGTGTCTGGACATCTTCTCTTTACAGCATGAATGATCTGGCAAAGCCCATATGACAAAAAACAAAACGTTAAAACACCAAAAAAAGAATCTTTCAAGTCCTCAAACTATAAACTATACCTCTTCGATGTAAGGTTTGGACCAGCGCTCCCACATCTCGGGAGTCAATTGTCCACCCCATGAATCGAATATCTGTATGCAGTGAGCTCCGTGCTCTACTTGGTAAACAACATACTCCGTGATGGCTTTGGTTAAATGAGATAAGAGAGCTCTCAATACATTTGGTGCGGTGTGGCACATACTCTTTATCACTGTATACGTCCGAGTTGTTCCTCCTTCAACAATATAAGTCGCGATTGTCCAAGGCGCTCCAACAAAACCCAGCACTGCAGCATGTTCCCCAACCTTTTCAAAACAAAGAATCCATTTTCAACGCATTTGGTTAAAACTCTAGGTAAATGCTGAGAGGAATAGGAAAAACCACCTCTTGTCTCAGAATCTTGAGAGAATCTCCAACGAAGTGAAGTTTCTCAAGATCAATAGGATGCAGTTTCTTTAGATCTTCTTCAGTTCGGATGGGAGACTGGATCACGGGGCCTTTTACTTCTTCGATGTCAAAAGGGACACCGAAGGCGGGTAAAGGAGTGAGGATGTCAGAGAAGATGATGACACCGTCTGGTCTGAATGCTTGCCAAGGCTGCAAAGAGATTTGGACGATTAGATCAGTGTTCTCTGATCTCTCTCTGAAGGAGGGGTGTTTCTGGGCGAGCTTTTTGTAAACAGCCATATACCTTCCTGCTTGCCTCATCATCCAAGCTGGAGGACGACTCACGGCTTGCCCTTTAGCAGCCTTAACCAACAGTGGATCTGATTTTAACATTTTTGAACAAAATCTTTTATAATGTAAGGAAGTTTCTTTTAATTTACAAAAGGATGAGGGTACAGATTCATTTATCCTTTATGATCATTAGCTGAATGACCTAAAACTGGATACGTTTCATCTTCTATACTACAAGCTCGACTGAGAAAGAAACACCATTTCAAGAGTGACTCAAATATGATATTCCAATGAGCAGCTAGATGCTAGAATCGACCAAAATCATTTCGAAATTGAATTGCAGGAGATACTTACCGGAAGAGGAGGAGGAGGAGCAAGCCACGACGAACTTCCGAGCGGCGGTATTGTGTCTTCTTGGGTAACAAACCAATCCCACATTGATGGGACTTGATCGAAACCCTATCGGCAACGATAAACCCGAGGAGTAACAGCTCGACGAACTGCAGGCACTGTATATAATCGCCACAAATTGCACAAGTCTCCGATTAGCAAAAGATAACTAAACGGGCACAACTGAAATCGAAAAATTGAAACTTCATCGGACCTGGTTGGCGATGATAAACTCATTCTCAATCACTGAAGAACCTAAAGTTTGGAGAACAAATGCTGTCTGATTTTCCCCGCTCCTTGTGCCGGTCGGGTCAGGTGTGTCCTTATCGCCGAGAAGACGAGAGAGATGCGATTTAAGGTTTGACCTTCTAAAGTCAATAATCTCGACGGCTGTATTGTAGCCACGTCTGATATATCTGGATAATAGTAGGACCCACCATCCGGATTTCCTTGCTCTTTGGTAAGACTCCCGGTACAATTCGCTGGTTCGGTATACAAATATCTATAATACCGAAATTTGTTTACTATCGGAGCTAAAGTAAAAAACTAAAAATGGTTCGGACACCGGTTAAATCTGATATCTATTCAAATTGATGGGTTCTACTAACCCAACCAGAGTGTCTTGGAGAGAATTCTTCCACTTTGAGAAGAATCCATATTAATCGGTTTATCAATCATTAACATGATAACCCGGTTCTATTTGCTAGACATGGTTTATTTGCAGAGAAGACAGAACATGATGAGCCTTGTTGACGAGGAAGACAGTTTATACAGAAAATCTGACCAAGACATTGTCTGAAACTTGAAATAACAGAAGAAACATAAGGGAACTTTGTTTACTTATTTGTGATGTTTCTTTCTCCACTGTTATCCACAGCAAGAGCGAGATCTCTCTCTGGTCAATATATTATGTCAACAAGGGTTGTCTAGTTAAATGCTCGAGTCGTGGGGGCAGCTTCAGTGTTTTCTTCTTGCAAACAGTTTCAAGCTTGTCATATATAATGGCGTAATTGGAGCTACTAATGTTCCTGAAGTAACACTGGTCACTTCCAACATAGTTATACACTTGTTGTGTGCTTCCATATCCATTGACCACCAAGTTATTCTTCACCACCATAACCCCTTGCGCTTCTTGCTTGTTCTCCAGCTTGCTCTTGAACGTTCTCATCAATCCATTTTCAGTCTGTGATCTCTCCTCGTTGAATCCCATCGTGACATTCACAACCTCGAGAGATGTGTTATTCCGTTGCTCCAAAGAGTCAAAGTAGAGGTAAAAAGGAAAGCTCTTAATAGATTTTGCTCCGTAGATTTCTCTCGAGCCTCTCTTGGCGTGAACACGGTCATCAACTTGGATCAACTGATCTATGGTCTGCAAGTTCCCATCTTTACCTAAAACCATCGTGTTTTCATAGCTGAATCCTTGTTTGACACTGGTTATGATGTCCCCATGAGAGGACTTGACCAACCCGATCGACTTTATCGACCTCCTTGCCTTCGTCGTGAAGTTTCCATTCAAACCCTTGAAGTCAGAGACAGAGCCTTCCCTTGGACTATCTCCTTCTCATGATCCAACCAAAGATGCAAATTCCCATCGATATACCAAACATTCAACGCATTGGTCACACTAAACTCCAGCTTATGACTTTTTCCATCTAACAAGCTTCCCAAGAAGGGCGTGATCTCGATGTCATAACTTGGCAAATCAAAAGAGCCAATAACTGTGATCGGTCTCCAGAGTAAAGGATTGATCCCTCCGGTGAAAACATCAGGGAAAGGCCAAACCGCACCGGCGATCTTGCCAACCACAACTTCTCTGAAAGGTCCATTACCAGCAGCACTGAGATTGTTTGCAGTAATAAAGTCACTGGGAAGATTCCCATACCAAAACTCATCTTTTTCATGGAAAGAAACATAAACCTCAAGAACAGCTCTATACACATTCCTAGGGATGGAACTTTGAAACGCGCTAATGTTCCATATCCAAACCCGTCTCCTTACCACTCGACCGCATGTCCCTCAATTCGGTATGTTCAGTTGGTAAATATGATTACTCGGTTACTTTCCATGAAACTTATCACAAAACGTAGCATATAAAGGTCGCAAAACAATTTGTTGAATCTTTGAAGCAAAGAATAGACAGTATCTTAGTTACAACTTACAATCAATATGGTCAAATCCAATTATAAAAAAAAAACATAAACACTGACTACACATTTAAGAATCACTGCAAATTTCTGGTTCTTGATTAGAAAACAGAATATAGATCAATTGCTCTTAAAATCAATTCGAGCCTTGGCTTAGCCTATGCACAAAAGGTTTGCGGGAAACAATAACAAGGTTAAGACTTAAGAGATACTTAAGATAGAGATCGGTTAAGCATAGAGACTTGGCCGGAATCTCCATTGAGTAAGAAGACTTCAAGAGGAATGTAAGGAGAAGATGAAGAATTTGATCCAAACCTGTACGCAGGCTGCAACAGTTTGCTACCTTTCGCACATTGAATCGTTAGAAGACGCGGCCCTGTTCTCATCTGCCACACCTGGTTTTAAATTCCCGGAGCAAATCAATCTCACATACGTTATCAAAAACAACGACAATGTTGTTGTTGAGAGAAGACAATCCGTTACCTCGATGATGCCTTTGCGTGGCGCGTGAATGGCTAAGCATAGACAGTAATCACTTTTCACCGGTTCTGTGTGAATTACAGATTTTCCTTTATCCTTTTTAGCTAACATCTCCATGAACACGCAGCTAGCATCACGATAACCCTTCCATAGTCGGACAACCACGAGAGCTTGAGTGTCTAACAGAAGTATTCGACCAAGAGAATCTGTTATAGCAGCTAAAGTCCCACTCGGGGATAACGTGAGCTTCTCGCCTTTCCTTGGGTAGTCCTTTATACATGTCAAGGATGATGCTGAGACCAACATTTTTAAAAGTTTAAGCCATAGATGGATGCTCAAAAAGTGATCAGAGAAGTATGAGATCTACCTCGAGCGAATGACTGAGCCTTGGCTTCTGGCTTTCGCTTTGGTGATTGATCATTACTTCTCCAGAGCAGTTTAGAAAAAGAAGCGATGGTTGAGGCAGCTGCAGGCACAACTTTTGATAGAATCGCTCCAACAAGTGATCTACCTCTGTCTTCTGAGAGCCTTTCAAAGAAACATAACATAATATCTGTAATCAACAAAAGTGATCGATCATGAAGAACTTTCTTTGATCAACAGGAGAAAGCCATGAAAGTAACCTGTAAGCCGAAATTACTGCATCCTCTCCAATGGTCACTGCACAATAATAACGTTGACTTGACTGTCAAAGAATAAAATCAGCAACATTTATAAACCGGATTAAACTTCAAAAAGGTCTTTGTTATCGTTTTTATCCGACAGGAGAAACATAACATAAATCAGGATTATTGCTCATGAAAACCTGCTAAGAAACAATCAAATAGGCACTACTAGTCACCTGATGTTCCAGTAATGGAGGAGGCATTATGCCGGTGATAGTGGCATCAACGCACACACCATTCTTGTTGACATTCCATATCTGATACGGTAATCGTTGGTACAAACTCCCAGTATCTTCTTGATCATCCTTTCTATTCTTTTGGTCCCAAAAATTAGAATTTTTTTCTTGAAACCATTTCTGAAGCATACTCTATAAAGACAAAAAATAAACAAATCTCCGAACTTAGCCAAACTTCCAGACAAAAATGAACACTCAAACACTTCTCCTCTTGTCAGAAGTTTTCCTACCTGAAAGTTGGAGCCATCAAAGCGGGCAATAATGCCAGGCAATACAATGATAATCTCCTCAGAGGATGTCTCTTGCATCAAATCTTTCTTAGTTCCTCGAACTCTTAGTTTCAAGATACGGCTCGGATGTACCAACTGTAATTACACACAAAATTAAGTAATTTCTTCATAAGATCACTTGAAACAATGTGAAGCACTCAGCCAAAGAACGGCCACAACGTTTTACGGTTCTTTGAGACAATACTGTTTATAAAACCAATGTTTCAGCAGTTCAACCAAACACCAGTTTAAAGTTCTATGCTTCGAATTCAAAAGACTAATATGAAATTTGACCTGCTTATGAATCAGATCACCGGCAATAGAGTAAACCAGGATATATCCACAAGATGTCCCGGCGACGACGACTCTGACGTCTTCAAACACTAACCACACGATTGCTGTAATCGATTCCGCCTCAATAGGAGAGAGATCGGGTCTGATCTTGACGCGAGGCGCATCAGGATCACCCCAATCCACAATCAGGATGAGAAATCGATTGGCTAGGGCTAAAGAGTGTGAATCAAGTGCGCAAAGAAGATTTGGATTGTTCACAAGCCATCCTTCCTTACCCGCACCGAGCTCACTAAGTTCCTCGCACGCGATGCAACCTAGTTCCGTCAGGTGAATCCTCTTCGCCATCGCAAATCCTAGCGGAAGAAACAAAAAACAGAAGTTTTAATTTTTTTTTTTATTACTAATGGCTTGTCGGGGAACAGCGATAAAACGTCGTCGTATCTTTCGGCTTATATTATTCACCATCTCTCTTCGATGTTTCGCGAAGGAAGAAATGTTGGGGCAAGAGTTATCCTTCTCTAAAACCCTGAACCCTAGCTTCTCCATTTTCCCTTCCTCCATCTGTAAATATCCACCCAACTCAGTCGCACGAAGGACTGTATCAGTTTTACCGGTTACTGAGAGAAATTTTCCGTTCAGGGTTAAAAGTTCCGAGCTTTATGGTGAACTCCGGAGAGACGTGCGGGCTTTGGCGGGGCGGAGTAAGAAGAAGCCTGGGGGTTCATCAGGCGGGAGGATAGAAGGGGATTCGGATATGAGGAAGCAAGTGAAGCGGAATGCTCGTGAGAAGTCGAAGAAGCTAGCGGAATCTCTGTTTTACAGATTGTATAATAATCCTGACAAGAGTCGAAGCAGCATTCTCAGTAGCCATCCGGATAAGTTCACGGAAGACGAGCTTGAGATGATTGGGCTTGGTTACGATAGGATGGTCCGGTTTATGGATAAGGACGATCCGAGATTGCGTCATCCTTATGACTGGTTCAAGTACGGAGAGTTTGGACCTTACTCGTGGCGTGGTGTTGTGGTTGGTGATCCAGTTCGTGGTACTATCTCTGATGAGTGTGTTACTATGATAGGTGAAGTGGAGAATCATGAAGAGTTTGAGAAGATTGAGCAGCATGAGATGAATTTAGCTTTTCAGAAAAGAGTCAAGGAGTTGGATTCCAATGTTGGTTTGAGGTACTTTTGGGTTTTCGTTAGGCATCCTAAATGGAGGCTCAGTGAGTTGCCTTGGGAGCAATGGACTTTGGTTAGTGAAGTGGTTGTGGAAGCGGATAAGAAGAAGAGGATAGACAAATGGAATCTGATGGGGAGACTGGGGAACAAATCAAGGTCTTTGATTTGTCAATGCGCGGCTTGGTTTAGACCAGATATTGTGTATGTGAAGAAGCCTGTGTTTCAGTGTAGGTTTGAGCCTCAAGAAGATTTCTTTAACTCGATCATCCCTTATTTAAACCCGGTAACGGAATCTGGATTCGTGTTTGAAGTGGAGGATGATGAAGGTAGAGTGGATCTGAGTACTTACTACGGAGGGTTGTGTAAGATGTTGAAGGTGAGACAGACAGCTTTTGTGGATGACGTTGTGAATGCTTATGAGAAGTCGAGCGATGAAAAGAAGTCGAAAGTTTTGAAGTTCTTGCTTGGAAACCACCCGATCGAACTGTTGCATCCGTATACAAAAGAGTGGAAAGCAAAGCTGGAGGAGATGGAGCTAGGGTGTGATGCTCCAGATGAAGACGAGGATGAGATTAACAAAAGTGGAAACTCAGAGAAGGCTGAATTCTCTGAATGGGTTGAAGATGAAGGTGACAATGATGATGAAGATGATAGTGAGATGGAGGAAGAAGAAGAAGATGATGATGATAACATGGTTGTGGATGTGGAAGGAAACGTGGAAGAAGACAGTTTGGAAGGTGAAATGGATGAGTTGGATCCAGAAGAGGATGAGAGGTATTGGGAAGAGCAATTCAAGAAAGCGACAAGCAACGCGGAGAGGATGGAGAAGCTTGCGGAGATGAGTATGACAGTGTCAGATAAGTTTTACGAGAAGCAGTTAAAAGCAATGGAGGAAAGAGAAGAGAGAGATGATGTTGGAGGAGATGAGTTGGAGATGAGAGGTAAGAAGGCGAAAGTGAAGCCAGAAGAGTGGAAGACAGTAGGGTATGGAAGGTGGATGAAGAAGATTAAGAAGAGTAGGATCCCACCTGAGTTGTTTCTCCGTGCTGCTGTTAGGCCTTTTGTTTACAGGAACTTGGTCAAAGAGATTGTTCTGACAAGACACGCCATTCTCGAAGGCGAGATTGGTCAAAAAGAGTGATAACTTTCAGTTCATATAATGTCTATTTTGACTGTTAAAAAGAATGAGACTGAAAGAACTTAACAACCTCATGTATGTAAAATCAGTCTGCAACTCTGCTTGACAAATTTCTTGGTTTAATAAGCTCTGTAACGTTCATTCATGAGTTGCTGCTTAAATGGCAGTCACATACAAAAGAGCGTTGAGTTAAATACATACTGATGATGATCTGATCACGAAAGGCATTCGTGTCTGACAAAAAAGTTGCAAACATAACGCACAAGACTGGTACAGCTAAGTCCCTACCGATGTACTTCAAGAGAGAAAGTACTCCTCCGGGGTAAGAAACTTCAACCCACTCGCCTGCAACCAAATAAAGTAGCTGGCCTATCAATACAGTCGAGCGAATTATCTTGAGTACTGCTGAGATCCTTATGTTTGTAACAAATACCTGCGCAAATTTTATGTCTGCATCGCTGTGATCGCCTTTTCTTCCGGCTGCATCCCCAACATAGAACGATCTGATGGCACAGAAGTTAGTTTAAACCAAATTGAAGTGCTATAAGTTTCAGGTAAATCCAAAAGTTTAAGAGCAAGTTGGGAGAAAGCTAACTTATCCATATCAATATCAATTCCAGAGTTAAAATGCTTCTTCATAAGTTGCCACATTCCAGCCCTGGGTTTGCGGTAAAGGTCATCTTTACCACCAGAACTTCCGACTCCGCAGGCTATAAACACCTGCTTCCGGAATGAAACCATTAATAAGCTTCAGATACCAACATGTCAGGGAATTAACACTTTTGAAACTGAAAATTTCAAACGTTAGCTTATGAGAACCTGCAAGATATAACAATCATGAATTAACTTCAACTTACCGCTTTTGCTAGCGAAATAGTTTCTTTTAATTACTCTTAATAATAATAATAATTCAGATTTGTTGAAGCAGTGTTCTTGAGAAGATAAAATAACGTTGTTAATTATGAAAAACCAAACCACACTTCACCTGAATGGGGACCTCCACGCGCTTGATAAAACTGTTGAGGCGTCCAATTTTCGAGTCCACAGCAGCTTGTCTTTTGTTCTTCCACCGATCAATGTTGGACTCATTGGTGAAAATGACCTGATGAACATTTAAAATCAGCATCTCCATACAAACAAACTGAGACAATTGAGTTACATGGCTTAGTGGGAATTCAAAATGAAAACAAGGGTACCAGTTTATAGCCTTGACTGTAAAGACTTTGCAGTTTCTCAGGAATAGAAGGATACATAAGGGACCATGCATCTGCACCTACTCTGAGAAAAAGGAAAATGAAAACAATATGACCCATAAAGAACCAAATATACTAAATCTGCACTGTGACAATACAAAAATATTGTGCGGTTGTTTTTCTGGAAAAATGTAATCACTGAAGTAGACACACCACAGATCCAGAGATCATAAATGGCCACAGCAAGAAGCTGTAAACCGAAAAGAACACAAAAATGAGTAACCAAGTCGCTTCTTACATTTTCACAGATGTTTTTGCAAGGCATCCATCAAAATCAAATGCAGCTATCTTCTCTGAATCATTAAGACCATCAACCTGTTAAGATGCAGCGAATGAATAAATCGTTAGGACATAATATATTACCTTATATTCGAAAGTAACATCAATCTGAAGATGATTTCTGACCCGCTCAAGGAATATTACAGTCTCAAATGCTTTCCACTTTGGTAATAGACTGGCATCCTGAAAAACAATGATATTAGCAGCCCGAGATATAATGATTGGGAAACGAATACATATGCCAAAGCTGCAAAGTCTCAACGGTAAAGTAAACGCGGAAAGACAACGTTGACCTAATAGACACTATGAATGCTTACCCTATACTTGTCCTTCACATCAGAAGCTGAAAGAGAGATTTCTGCTTCGGCTACAACCTGGGAAGTTGACTCACTGGTGTTCATCTGCAGAAAACAATTTTTAAAATCAGTTGGGAGAATCTCAACAACATAAGTAAGACATTTTGCAAATATTATCAGGTATTCAAATACATCTCATTGCCTGCATACCTTAAGTTTTCTAGTGGTTGGTTGGTTCGTGTTGGTTTGCATTTCATCTTCTTCCACCATTTCCCCAATCTTCATTGGAGACACCAAATTAAAGGATAATGAAAATTCCTTACATTAAAAGACTTGATTATTCCTATCTAATAACCTGAGAAAGTTTTCTTTTGTTTGTCTCCTCCGTAAGCTGGTTATCAGTTCCAGATTCATCATTCTCTTTGTCCATCTTCTGCAACCCCGCCAGGAAATGAAGTAAGAATTTAGTTTGGAGAGGCCTCGAATACTAAGGGTTTGTAAAAGAAGACAAAATATTATGAAAAAGGGTTTTGCTAGTAAACCTACCAAGGTCTTGTTCTCGCATTGTTGGACCAATTCCTTTAATGCATCCTGATCACCATCCTGTTTTATTGTAAAAATGAATCAAATATAAAGGATGTGTCAGCACGACTAAGGCTAGTCATGTGTTTGGGTGTTTATTCAACATGACACTGGTATATTTGAGAGTCAACGTGACAATACTTTTTCAATAATATTCATGACACATCTATATTCAAAATAACATTCTGTTGCATTTTATGATCCTAGTAAGCACACGACATATGCAATCATCCAAAAGTTACATCCCCTTTCTTAATTTGTAAATACAGACTAACCTGCAGTGATGAAAATCCACCAATGTCTTTTACAGAATCAACTGGATCTGATTCAACGGGAAAACAACCCAAATGGTGCCACTTTGTCATATCATATCCCCGAAAGTCTCTGGTCACCAGCCCCAATCTCAGTTCTTTTGCAGCAATCGGCTGAGAACACTTCTTACATGATGATCTGCTTGATTTCGCATACTCAGCAATAACTTTTGAAGAAGCAGAAGAACCTTTCGTCTCCTTAATCTTTTGCCCAGTTATTTCATCTGATCCAGGATGTTTAACCTCTTCTTCCTTCTCATCAACCTGCTTTATCTTAACAGGTACAAGCAGTGAAGAATAATAACTTAGTCTACATTCATTCCAAATCTAGATTAGAAAACGATAGTGAAGTTACGCTTATACAACTATCTTACTTCTTGAGCAGGCTCACCACACTGTTCCACCAGTTTCGCCAAAGCATCCTGGTCATCTTTCTGCGACCATAAACACATGCATTAACACACGAAAATAGAAACAAGTGAAAGTCTATGAACAAATCCGGAACTTGTGAAACTATTCCTAAGTAGTCGGCCATGGAAAACTGATTAATCTTAACAAAAAAAAAGCCTTTGAGATTCCAAAATACCCAAATGAAAGGGCAATGATGAGAAGAGCTCGAAGCTGAAGAGACCCTAACCTGTAAAGCGGATAATCCTTTGATATCGTCGACGGAAGCAATCGACTCCGAATCGGTAGGAAAACAGTCCAAATGGTGCCATCTGGTCATGTCAAACCCGCCAGGTCCCTTGCTAATCAACCCTACCCTTAGGGTTTTCGAGGCAATCGTATTCGAACATACCTTGCACGAAGATCGGTTCGACTTCGCGTACTCAGCTACGATCGGCATTTTTCCCGGTGACAAGTTCTTCGCCGTTATTCTCCAAAGGTAACGATGGTAGAAATACTTTCCTCCTCGTTCTCGAAAAAAGAGATTGGAACAGTGGATAATCGAAAAAGGGGAGGATTGGGAATGACGAGACACGAAGGAGGCTAAAACCATACGGCCATTGGGGGAATATGGAGGGGAAAAGGTAATTAGGGTTCAGATCACATTCCCGCCATTCTCAAGTAGAAGAAGACTGTAGAATTGTAAATGTTATCGAAATCTAGGGACATAAACATAAATATATAGACTTTAAGGCTCAAACAAAAAATAAATTCGGTTGGTTTTCAGGTCTAGACTCGAGAGATGGCTCCTCGTTTTGTTTATGGGGCCGTCTATTAGATTTCAAAGCCTGATTAATGACTTTTTGGGTTGGGTTTCACATTTATTTTGTAGTTGAGTGATTAATGTCCTAAGTAACAAAAAAATAAGACACATTATGGCTGGGAAAGAAGTTTTTACTGTGATGAAACCGCAGATGATGAGGAAGGTGGAGAATCAACAAAAGTTCTGTGAGATATGTTGATCCATTCGTTAACTTCCGCAAAGCAGATGCCCATCTCAGATGATACATTGATTACTTTATTCTCAAACAGAAAAAGATTACGCGAAATCCAAATGTGCCACATGATCCAAATAGGTAGAAGCTTTCGAAGTCGGATAGATCTGGAATGTGAAACCTGTCCAGAAGTAATGAGATATTCGAATCCACAATATCGTTTTGCTCCGGGACCCAAGCAATGTGAGTCAAACATGATGAATTCCAGAATTGTTGTGAAGTCGGACAATCAAAGAAAAGATGAGAGATGGTTTCCGGATGACTTCCACACCGACGACATAGAGGTGAAATATTCAAACCCCTGGAGCATAAGCGAGTAGTAGAAGGTATAGCTCGTGAGAGAATCCTCCAAAGGAAATGGTGAAACTTGGGTAGGATCGGGAGCTTCCAAATTTTCTTTTTGAGTGCCAGATCGCCATGAGGAGGAACAATAATAGGGATACCCGGATCTAGCTGTCTTGCAAGATGATAGCCAGATCGAACAGAGTAAATACCATTATTGTTTAAACCCCAGACAACAGTGTCATCATGATTCAAATTACTCAGATGTATCGACTTTACAAGTAGTTGGTCTGCCTCCGATAAATGAGTGTCTAGAGCCTGTTGGTTCCATTCTTTCCTGTTGTTCTGATAAGTTATAAGTGAACTGACTCTTAGAGACGAAGCTGGATCACCGAGCGCAGGTCGTGGATGATCACCCGGCAACCAGTTATCATCAAACACCCGAGTTGAATGACCGTCACCAATATTGTAGGAAAGACCTTTTTTCAAAAGTTTTAGTCCCACCAAGATGGAAGACCATCCAAAAGACCAAAGGCGTTGAGATTTTGCTTCCAACACAGACCCCTCTGGATAGTATTTGGCTTTGAAAAACCGGGCAAATAATGAGTTGGGATGTTCCAGAAGTCGCCAAGCTTGTTTAGCAAGGAGTGAATCATTAAACTTAACTAAATCTTTGAAACCAATCCCTCCCATCTCTTTTGGTAATTGTAGTCTATCCCAAGCCACCCAAGGGATGCCGCGTTTGTCTGCTTTTTTCTCCCACCAGAAGCGACGTAATTCCGCAGTAATCTCATCCACAATTTCCTTAGGAATTTTGAAACACGACATTGAGTAAACCGGCATAGCGATAGCCACTGTTTTAAGCATGATTTCTTTACCAGCCTGATTCAAATGAGAGGCAGTCCATGAATGAGTTCTCTGTTTGACTTTATCCACAATATTATGAAACATCTCTTTCTTCCTTCTTCCAAATTGTTCCGGAAGACCCAAATATTTTCCTCCCCCACCTTGATTGTGTATTGATAGAATCTCCTGGATAGATCTCTGGACATGACTGTACACTTTTGATCCAAAGGTAATCATCGATTTCGAGACATTTATCTTTTGACCGGAGCAGACTTCATAGAGGTCGAAAACCCTTTTGAGAGCTCTACTGTTTCGTTGATTTGCTTGTAGAAAGAACAGTGAATCATCTGCGAAGAGGAGATGACTGATAGCAGGGACTCCAATCCCAATTTTGATACCTTTGATCCTGCCTGATCTTGTTTCTTTTGCAATTAAATGACTGAGAACATCAGCACATAAGATGAACAAATAAGGAGAAAGTGGATCTCCTTGCCTAATACCACGTTCCGGTGAGAACTTCCCATGAGGAGAACCATTAATCAACACTGAGAACGAAACATATCGAACAATCGCCATTATCCATGAAACCCATAACGAAGAGAAACCAAAAGCCAGCATTGTTTCTTCTAGAAAATCCCATTCTATGCGGTCATATGCCTTTGATATGTCTGTCTTTACTGCCATGTAAGATTTCGCTACTCTCTTGCGACTCTTTAAAGAATGCATCAATTCATTTGCAATGAGGACATTGTCAGAAGCCATACGACCAGGAATAAATGCAGCTTGTTCTTCTGAAACTATTAAATGCATAGACGACTTCAAACGAGATACCAGGAGATTGGAGATAATCTTGAAAAGGACATTGCACAATCCTATAGGTCGATAATCTGCAAATGAATCAGGATTCTGTACCTTAGGGAGGAGACAGATGTTTGTGTGATTTAGTCCCGGTGTCATGATACCTGTGCTGAAAAACCTTCGTACTTCCACACAAATATCAGAGCCCACAATATCCCAGCATTCTTGATAAAACCTAGCAGTAAAACCATCACGACCCGGACATTTATCAGCCCCAATATCCGAGATTGCCATAAAAATCTCCGCATCGCTGAAATCTTTTGTTAAAGACTGATTCATTTCAGCCGTAACTGTTGCTGTGAAATCCTCAAAAATCGACATGTCAACCGAGCTCCTAGAGCTTGAATAGACACCCTTAAAATAATTCTGAGCAGCAATACCAATAGCTCTATCTCCTCTAACAATCGATCCATGTTCGTCCTGAATGACAGTAATAAGATTCTGAGAGAATCTCTTCTTGGTACATGCTTGAAAGTAACTCGTGTTACGATCTCCCTCAACTAAACGACGATGTCTACTCTTTTGATACCAATACTCCTCCTCGTCTCTATATGCAATTTCAAGTTGTTGTCTCAGAACTTGAATCTCATCTCGGTTACCAATCATATCGTGCATAGCAGAGTCCAGATCCTGTGTAATTTCCATGATACGACGATTTGAATTCATATTTGACTGTCGTCGACACATAGCAAGTGATGATCTGCAGCTTCTAATTTTCTCCATGATACCTGAATTTCCGGCTGTAGAAGAAGAGAACCAACCCGAGGTAACATAATGTTTGAAACTCGGATGGTGTATGAGACGTTTATCAAAACGAAAGCATTTCCTTCGTCGTATAGTGTCAGCTTTAATCGACACTACAACAGGACGATGATCAGATCCCGGTAGCGCAAGAAACTCAGCCTCAGAGGCAGGATAAGTGGCTAGAAACTCTGAATTCCCAGCTGCACGATCAAGACACTCAGAGACTGTCTGATTACTACGAACACCAGTCCAGGAAAATCTGTTACCCACCGAGCGTAAATCTGACAGGTCACGGGCTGAATACATGCTTCTTAAACGTCTGAAAGACCAGTCTCCCCTAGTGGCACCACCTTGTTTCTCTTCATTAGACAGAAAATCATTGAAATCACCCAATAATAACCACGGTCCCAAACGGTTTGTTCCCAGGTCAGTGAGTTTATCCCAAAGTAAATGTCTGTAACTCTGAACAGGATGCCCATACAAGCAAGATAAATAAAACTCCATTCCACTGAACCGAATTTGTACATCCACCAATCTTACATCTTGAGAAATACTGATAACAGAAACAGAATGCTTCCAAAGCAAAGCTAAACCTCCACCACGACCCGATGGAGGGACACAAAGAACATTCGGAAATCCTAAGGAAATAGCAACATTATGTACAACTGGAGAAGGGTTCATTGTCTCTATCAAAAATAGAATATTCGGCTGATGTTGACAACAAATCTTCCGCAGTCTCGGTTTCGTCAGCGGTCCCAGCAGACCCTGACAGTTCCAGGAGCAGATCTTCATGGAGACTGTGGGGGGTACCGGGCCCCCCGCGCCTCTGTCTATTGGTTGGTTGACCGAGTCTGAAGTCTGTTTACCCGGTGAAAAGCGTTTCCTCGCTGGTCCTGAGTACATCGGATCAGGTGCATTGCTTGGACCTGCATTTTCTTCTAGCTCCCAACGCTTACGTTTCATGTTGTCAATAGCTCTCTGAAATTCATTAAGGGAATCCACTTCAAAGTCCTGGCTGGATTCTGTGGTTACTGCATCTATCGGATTAACCACAGCAATACGACCATGAACCGGTGATGAGGAAGCAACTTCTTCGACGTTATCCATGTTGCGTTCATCATCTGCACGGGGCTCAACATTATTGAGTTGGTTATTAGGACCTTGATTAGCAGCCGGATGATCTTGGAGGACTGCTTCTGCAACTTGAACAACTTGTTCTTCATCCATCATTGGAGCATCGAAGTGTTGATCAGGACCATCAGGTCCATCATGGTGACCATCATCAAACCCATCATTGTCATCATCAAACCGATTTGGACAATCCCGAGCATCATGAGACAGTAGGCCACAGACAGAACAAAAGCTACGCAGGCGCTCGTAATGAAAAGACAGAGTCGTTAACTCATCAGGGTGGAATTGAAAATTCCGTTTGAACTGCAGAGGAGTGTCGATGTTCCACATGATCTGGATACGCACGAAATCCACTCGGATTGAGTTTTCATCGTAATCCACATCAAAGACCTCTCCCAATTGCTCACCAATGAAATCCACTGTTCCGCGAGACAGAAACTCGAGAGGAATGCCACGCACTTGAATCCAGAAAGGAATGATCTTGACTGATTCTTCGGACAAATTTGGATACCAACGAGTGACAGTAAGCATCCAGTCCGAGAATGACCATGGTGAGCGACGGAGAACCATATTGAGACCTTCTTCCGATGGGAAAATGAACTGCACTTTGTTTGGTGCCACAATTCTTCCGTTAATCAAATTCTCCATACCCCAGAGACGAGGTAATGATCCTATCATCGCTCGAAGGTTCTGCTTCTTGGGGTTAACCGCCATAACCAGTAAAGCAAAACGGTTGGCATCAAAAGCCTGTTGACGGATGGCATTTGGTAGTGCAATCGGTGCTTCATTGAGACCGAGGTTGATGTTCTGGAGACGTTGTTGCAAATTTGCACCCATGGTTGCAGATGAGAGATTCAAGAAAATAAAGGGCAAGTTGGTTTTTATTGGGATTGAGAAGTAAAAGCGAAGTGATAATCCCTTGATATAGGAAGAGAAAGACTCTGATCGTGGTCGATTGTGGGTTGAGGTCATGGAAACCAACCCTAACTGCCGATAACTGCAAATCTGACATCGTGGGTTATGGGTTGGAGAAAGGAAACCGCATTCCTGAGATCGCGGACAGAAGCCGAGACCAAAACCCTTTTGAGACAGTGAATTGATCGTCGGAAAACACCCCCGTGATGGAGGACGGTGACGGAAGTAAGAGGTCGCAATAAAAATCGCCATTTCTTTCTTAATCGCAATAAACCCAACCTTGCCCATAAACATTGTACTTATTAGTAGGAAGCTGGACTGAACATGTAGAACGAACTTGCAGGATCTGTTGGGAGAATACGAGTTCAAGAGCAAGACACACCAAGACGAGTTTAGCCCAGAAGGATTATGTAAAGCGGCAATGTATGCTCTGTATGTGAAGGAAGAGCTGGACTCATGGCCGGAACAAGAGACAAGAAGTAGGACATGGCTCACAATTCCGGAAGCAGTAGAGAATTGTCGGCATGCATGGATGAAATGTGCTTTGGAGGAAGGCTTCTGTAAATGGCACCAGGACAAAGGACATCAATTATTCCAATAAGCCCCAAACTCTCTTTTCTTTCTACCAAACACTTTCAAAGTAAATTTTGATGCATCGAGAGATCCTTCTACGGGACTTAGTTTTGCGGACTGGCTCCTTCGTAATAGTTTGGGTGAGGTGGTCACTTGGGGATCTCAGGATTTAGGTTTCACCTCATCTCCAATCGAAGCTGAAGGAAAGGCCCTTCTTTATGCCATCTGGGATTGTTTATCCAAAGGTTTTCAACGACTTATATTTGAGGGAGACTGCGATTTTCTGATCCGATGCCTGACTTCAGATTACATTGACTGGAGAATCTATAATCTGATGATGGACATTATTGCTTACAGTCAGGCTTTCATGGAATCTCAATTCATTTTCACTCCCAGGAAGAACAATGGAGCAGCTCATCTGATTGCTTGTACATCAAGGCAAAATTTCTCAAGTGTTTTTATTAATCCTTGTATCCCTTTATGGCTCTCTGCTACTGTCAATTCGAATGCTGAAAACTCTCGTTTATCTCATTAATAATATCATATTTGTCGGGAAAAAAAAGAAGTTTTTACTGTACAAATTTATAAATAGCCAAAATGTCCTTTAGAAATGTTGTAGTTCAGTTGATATTTAACAAAAAAAAAAAAAGGTTATGCTGATGTAATTGGAAATTTTTTTGGGAAAAAACGTTAAGAGAAAGAGATTTTTTTTTCATCTTTTGTTTATTTATATAATGTGAGGCCATAAAATCTTTTAGAATTCATTTAGTTATTATGAGTTTTTTTAAACATAAAACTATATTTAAATTTTTTTTATAATTTGATATTCATTTTGATATACTTTTGCAGATTTTCTTATAAGAATTTGTATGCGTTAAAAAGTTATAGCTTGAATGCATTAATAAAATATCATGGACAAAAGTTTTTGGACAAATCGACATGGATATTATTTTGGTAAATTGTCCTATTTTTCGATCTTTGTCATTCGTTTTGTGTATGTGTTCATATGGATGGTTTAGTTTAGGCATGGGTAAATAACCCGGAGCCGAAATACTGAATCGAACCCAAACCAAAAAAGAAGAACCGAATCCGAACTCGAACCGACAAAATACACCTGAATAGGTCCTAAACATCTATATCCGAAGAACCGAAACCGAAATCGATCCGAACCGAGAACCGAATGGGTACCTGAAATATCTAAATTACAATTATATATCTAAAATATTAATTATATTTAGACTTAATATAACATAATTATCTAAAATTATAATTAGAAACCTAAATATATTAGTTAGTTTTAGACCAAAATAGCTAAAATACTCAAAATAAACGAAATATGCAAAATTTCTTGCTATATTTGTCTAAATTTAATAATTTTTTGTTCAAATTAACCGATTTTATTTTTGTTAATGATTTTCCGGGTACATGAACCGAACCCGAATGGAACCAAACTGATCCCGAACCGAAATCATTAAATACCTGAATGGGTCTTATATGCATAGACCTGAAAAACCCGAAAGACCTGAACCGAACCCAAACGGATACCCGAACGCCCATGCCTAGTTTAGTTTATAATTTATTGTTTCTTAACTAACTTCATATACATGTTCATAACCGAGAATTGTGGAGGAATATAGAGATTCATATGACCATTAGAACTTATCCACAATAATGTATTCATGGACGTGCTAATATTTTTAAACGGAATATAAATCAATTGTCCATTTGCATATGTCCATACACACATAATAAAAGAACACTTTAATAAGTTATATATGTATCAAGTGTCAATTGAATAATGAGTACCTAAATGACTATCTAAACGTAATAAAAGTAAATTGGTGTTCATTAACATATATACATAAAATTGATATACAATTTCCACTATATAATATCTACACGGACTTATTCATACTAATATCGACTACCATTTTATAAATATTGAATAACATTTGAATTTGTCTACATGGAAAATGCTAAACGATAAGTTCGAGTAAGTTATTTATAATTGACATAATTTCTATTATTGAAGAACACATGTTTTAATGTCCATTTAACTGTGTCCATACAACCATTTATGATGAACATGAAAACGATTATACGGTCTAGCCATCATTATATTTCCAATAATGACCATTATAGTTTGCCCATATGAGTGCGATGTCCTAGGAATCTAAATATGTGTTCGTAATTGAAATTAAAAAATCGGTGATACCAATAGATATATACTTTACATTGTCTATTATACTTATACATTGATCTGGAAAAAAATTATAGCCTAAATGCAGTGACAAATTGACATGGACAGTATTTGGGTAAACTCTCGCATTTTACGATTTCTGACATTCATGCTGTACATGTCTATGTAGATGTTTTGGTTTGGAATTTGTTGTTTCTTAACTAATTTCACGAACATGTTCATTTACCGCATGGACGAAATAACTGAAATAAACAAGACATAACATCTTAATATCCATACAACATATAGCAACAATGATGTTTATAAAAATCATTTACACGAAAAGACGTATACAAAACAAATGAGTTTCCATTAAAACATTTCTACACAAATGTAACTTAAATGGTAAAATTATATTGTAAATATATGTCCATCATACAAAGTCCATGAAACTTTATGTAATACTGCTAAAACTTGGTACTTAAATTCTAATAAACTACAATATTTCAAAATGTGTTCATGGAAAACTGTATTAATAACAAAAATGTGCAAAACCTTGTGGATATTGTAATAAACTAATAAGACAAAATTTATGTCAACCAAACGTTGTCCTAAATGATTATGAACTCAACATAATTTCCAAGGGTATGATGAATGAATGTGAAAAGGTCTATATTTAAGTATGAGTTTAGCTTCTTGATTGGATATTTGTTTATAATAAACAGTCTTTGAGAAAGCTCTACAACATAACGATTTGATAATGTCCATCATCTATTGTCCACCAGATGTGGACAGTGTTCACAGTAATACAATGTCTACAAAGATAATAAGTAAAATGTTCCACATGGACGGAAATATACTAATCTTTAATTACATATATAGCTTAAATGGACATTTAAACTTGTTCACACAAACAAACTAAATGATAAGATTTAAACTATATATTTTTATATAAGATGTTCATACAATCACGTCTATATGTCTGTTTAGGAGAGTTCTAAACGAAAAGTTTATATAAGGTGAAGAGATAAAGAGAGAAAGATGGGAGATTTTTTTTAGGGTTCAATTTTTTTTTTTTTTGTGAAAAGTGTTAAACTAAAAAAAGTAAAGAGTCAAAAGTTTTTCAAAAGTAAACAAGTAAAATGGTGTGAAGAGAAGAAGTAACGTTTAATTAAGAAAAAAATAGGGGTAAATTTGTATTCTCTAATACTAAAAATGCTATAAAACATACATGTGACTATGGTGTAATAATCAAGTTTAGAAGTGACTATATATGTAAATAACACTTTTTAGTTATAACTAATGTAATTTATAAGTATTTTTGCGTAATTATAAATGGTTGTTTATCATTTTTGTTTTTATGCGTTTTTGTATATATTTCTTTTGGTACATGTAGATCTTGTTATATATTTTTATAATTATAATAATTATGACTAAATTAATATACTAAAATGTTTGGTTAATAATTTTTTATCTCATATGCAAAAAATAGTTTCATATAAAATTTTAGATCAATTTTTAACTACATAATTTAATAATGTATAAGAATTAGTCTGTACTATATTATTTGTTAAATCTCACACTAAAAACAACTAATTTATAAATCTTTATATGATTAAAATATTATCTTTTGGCTTGAAAACAAATTATTCAAACAAGTAATTTTATTTTCAATTTATTTATTCGAGTTATAATGTACAATTTAATGTATATTTAGAATATCTGCTAAATCATTTTATAATTATATTTTATTATGCAATCTATAAGCTATCATGTTGTATCATCAACAATCTTTATATTAATTGGGAAGTGCTTTTGGCCTTATATTCATCCTCAAAACGGTTGATTACTTAATTACCCTTAATGAAATTAGGTTTTTTACTTTGTTAACCTTAATTTATATTAATAATTTTATTATTTATTGTATTAGTTTTAAAAATTATTTTATTTTATTTTACTATAGAGATAAGTACAAGCTCATATAAAAAAATAAAAACCAAGATGATAAATACGAAACTATTTTTGAAATAAGAGATTTAAATATTGATAAATATGATTGTTGTAGATAATAAAAATTTATATAGTAAATTCATATTATTTATATAAACTTTGAATTTAAATAAATATAAATGATAACTAATATATATATATATATATATTGATTTATATATATAATTATTATAATTTATTAGAACTAATATGAAAATATGTTTACAAAGTAGATATAGATATTATATATAATATTATTTTAAATAATAATTTTTGTTTTATTAATTAAGTATAAAATTTTACTAATAGGTTAACTATAATTATAATTAATATGATATAAATATTTTTTAATAATATTATTATTGCTAAATTAAATTGATGATTTAAAAAAAATATTAATGGTTGTGCTCGCACATGGTGCGAGCAAATTATACTAGTATATAGTAAATAAAAGTATATTTATTCCTGTAAATTGTCATTTTGAAAATAATAAAAATGATGCATATATAAACCATTGCAATATTTTATAATTATAAATTTCATTGGTGATCATTATATTAATTTAAATTTACATACATATGTTAATTCACAACAAACATAAATATTATTGTAAACATTTTTCAAGTAGACCAAATTTTTATTTCCTCCTATTAAGATAAAACTGTAATTACAATATAATAAATAGATAATTAATTCAGATTAAATATTCATATGTATTTTTTTAATCAATGTATATTGTAAATTATATTTTTATTATAATTAGTGATATTAATATTCTAGTATAGGTAGATACTTATATTAAATTAGTCAAATTCTACAATATATTATGTATAGTAATATTTAATATGAAAATATTTGTAAAAATCAGTAATTTTGTTTCTATCATAGTAGTTCAAAATAATGAAATTTAAAATTCGTAAGAATTCTAGTATTTTAAATATGGTCATTTTTATATGCTATTTATAGTTGAAAATAACTAATAAAAATTAAAGTATACCTTTTATAAATAAATTACTATATGTTAATGTGTTTAATATTATTGGTGAAATATTCAAATTATAATTGCTGCATATTTTTGTTTTATATTTTTTTTTTACTTTTTAATCGTCTTTTTAAATGAATATTTCATTTTAATACAATTATATAAGTCATATTTATTTAAATTTAATAATTTATATATTATGTGTATGATTTTATTTATGTGATTTTGAGAAAATATATCTCTCTCATTTATTTTCAAAATAAAATGTTTTAGTTATTATCCGTGATAAAGTTTTTATTTAATTGTTTAATAAACTTATTTGATGATTTATCTTTTGATTTAAGTAGGTTTTAACTTTTAAATATATCAATACAAAGTTAACTTATTATGTGATATATATAAATATGTATGTGTATATATATAATGAATATATTAAATAAATATGTATCTTTATACCCCTACAAACTTTATTATTCTCAAAATTTATCTAATATTATTATTATTATTATTATTATTATTATTATTATTATTATTATTATTATTTTTATTATTTAATATAATATAAATATATATTCCACAATTGTGTCCTTATATCAGGATAACTTTCAACTATTCTCAAATATTATCTAATATATATACTATTCTTAAACATTATCTAATATCTATACTATTATTTGAAAAAATATTTTGAATGACTTGATTTTTTCAATCATTTTCAAAATACAAATATAATTTTTTTAATAAATTTATTATACTATGATTTGGACATTATACTATTATTTGGAAAGTTATTTTGAAATAATTGATATTTTAATTAATTATCCAAAATAGATCTAAAATACTTTCAATAAATTTATGTTGGTAAGAAATTTAATAAGTTTTTGATAATTTTGTTTCTTACTTTCATCGTTTAAAGATAAAATTAATAATAACATAGTATTTTATAAGAAAAATAATTTCACAGAAACACGTGATTTTACAGTTTCAACATAAAATAAGATTTCACACGAAAATGTTAGTATTTTGTAAAAACACGGTTTTTCAGTTTTTACAGAAACCTATGATTTAGTTTTGCGGAAAACACAATTTTACAAAATAATCAAATTTGGATGGAAAATCACAATTTTAGCGGACAAGATAATTTTGCAGAAAATTTGATTATGACGGAAAACGTGGTTTTGCATAAAATACAGTTTTTAACAAAACATGATTTTACGTAAAAACATTGTTTTGACGGAAACAAGATTTTGATGAAAACTTGATTTTTACGGGAAATTTAATTTTGCGGAAAACGCGATTTTAATAGAAATGAGATTTTATGGAAACACCATTTTGAGTGACTATGCGATTTTGATGGAAAACATGATTTTGTGTAACAACACGATTTTAATGGAAACATTATATTACATAAACATACGATTTTAATTTGAAAACACGATTTTAACAGGAAATGTGAGTTCGCATAAAATGAGATGTTGATGAAAAATATGATTTTAGACTAAAACGTGATTTTAGCAAAAACGTGATTTAACGGAGAACAAAATTTTTGAGAAAAAGGTGACTAATGGTAAAAACGTCATATTCAGTATTGATGGAGAAATGTGGTTTTAAGAAAAATGTGATAATATGATTTGGCGGTAAAACCATATTTTGACAGAAACACGAATTTGCGAAAAACACAATTTTTTATTTTAACAAAAATATGATTTTGTATAAATAAGTTTTATGATGAACAATGGAATATATTAATATTTGCACAAGGTGCATGCCAATCATCTAGTATTTTAATATTAAAAATGTTTAGTTTGGTGATGAGAATTTTTTTCAGTAGAGATAAAACCCCTAATTAGAACCTCTCCAATATATCATTGAATTTTTATCTGCAAACTGTAATTAGATTTTTCTCCATGTATTCTTCTATATTTCATTTCAAATTAGTTATTTTTAATCTATTTTATTATTATTTGAAAATTATATTTATTTTCTTCAAAATTTATAAATTAGTCCATTCACTTAATTTTTAAAAAAGCTTAATAAAATATTATTTTAATTTTTTTATCTATTATAATACATAGAAAAACATCATTTGGTGAGAACAACAACTCATATCAAACTATTTTGGAATAATTAAAAAAGCGCACAAAACCACACTATTTTTTAGAAGAAAAAAACTATGCACTGAAATTTGAGAAAGAAGACAAATTTTTTTCCAAGATTTGAATTCAATCAAAGATCTGAATATTTATGTATATATGTATAATGAATAAACATTAATTTAATGAAAAAATTGAACAACAACAATATTAATAAATCCATCTCAATTTGTTTCATTCAGACAATATTGTGATGATTTAAGTGGATTCTGAAACCATTTAATGGAGTATTAACTCATTAAATGTTTATTTATTATTGTACTAGTTTTGTTTTATGTTGTTTTTCAGCTTAGTATTTTAAATAGTTTTAAATTTATTATGGTTTTTTTACTTTCTATAATTTGTATTAAATATATGTTATTTGTATTTTAGAAGTTATAATTTTGAATATTTATACTTATTATGATAAATAAAGCATTATCAAAATAATTATTTATATCTTAAAGTGAAAAAAAAAAGAATTTAAATTTGAAAATCTATTTTATAATTAAAATTTTAATAGCAAAATGAAATAAAAAAAATAAGATGTTTGTATTCGGAATCAGAAAGTATTATATCATTTTACAACTAAAAATAGTATATGACTGTATAAATTTTATTTTAAAATATCAAATTTAGAATAGAGTTGGAGATACTTTATATATAAAATTACATATGAAACAAGTATAAATCAGTTGACTTTCACGTACAAAATTTCATAAATAACTAATATTACACATGCTAGAAAAAAGAGAAAAACAACTAAAACCACACGAAGTATGTATACGATTCGGTGAAGAGAGCTGTCCTCAAAATCAAATAAATATAAAAATGGCATGTCATCTCATATGTCTTCGATTTGAATAAAAGGAATCTCTTGTTTTAACGGACATAAAAAAAAAAAAAAAAAAATCTCTTAAAGTTTGACTTACCCAACCAAACAAAATGCTAGGAATCGACGCCGTGACAGGAGAGGAGGACGCGTACCATACCAAGTGTCCTCACGCATGTCTTCAAGAGACATGGCTATGCCACGTTCATTTCATGTCTTTGTAATTTGTTTGCTGATTTTTTTTTGTTTATTTACTTGTCCCATGTCCCCGATTTTGCGTTTATTTATTTATTTTTATTAACAAAGTAACAAAAGCTTCAATTAGTCTTTCAGAAAAAAAAACAACTAAAAAGAGTAAATTATCAAGCACGACCCATAATTCTGACTAATATTGCAAACCAGGCATACATGACATAAGAGAGTTTTCCATATTTTATAACCATGTATAAACCAAACTCAATTTGGATGATATAAAAAAACAGGGTAACACACGTATAATTATTAGGGCTCTAAAAATCCTCTCAATTCACATTAGCAAGCATTAGACGTTGGAACTTCGACGACGGTCGTGGCTAGTCCCCCAACCAGAAACACCTTTACGAAGCTCAGCCGCAGCGATAAGAAACTCGGCTTGTTGCAGCGGAGTAAGGAGCTCCACCACACTTGTGATCGTTCTCAGCCGTAGATCATCGGCTCGGCGAACGATCTCTGCTAGCCGTCGTATCCTCTGGTCGTGATTGGACACCGTTCCCATGACGAGCTCGCTCGCGTCGTCTTGCCACTCCGATAACTCTTCCGTTATCGCATTCTCTTCCTTCACCGTCTCACATTGTAGCTCGCTCACCGTCCTACCTTTGACAAATTTAAACCTAATATTAAATTTTAAATAATCAAAATGTACTTAGTTAGTCGTATGCTTATACATCGAAATCATTTAAAGAAAACACACACTACATTAAGACTTTTTGCACAAACTAGTACAACTATACCAAAATAACAAACAAATAATTAAGTTTTATCAACCAAATTTTTATTAATTTTGCAAAATACAAAATTCACTAAACACGATATTTTTGGAATATTATTTCATAAATCAACGAAACCATTACATGTTACATTTCTGATTCGTAAAGTTAAGTATCTAAATAGGGTTAGATATATAACCTGAATTGAGAAGGAGATAGATCACTGAGATCACCGGTACGAAAACCCCGGAGAATATCAACGATACGAGACTCGAACAAAATACTAGACTCAGTGTAAACCAGATGAAACAAGGTGGTTGGTCTCCAATCACCAACCCAATAGAGGGACCGTTCAAGAGCCGAAGACCAAGGAGCAGCTATAACTCCGATCACGTCTTTATCTGTCGTGTCCAACTTCGCCCTGTGGTACTCTCTACAGTGGTTCATCACTCTCTCCACCGCCTCCCTCAGCCGTTCCTCTTCACCGGCAGCAGAGTTACGGTGGTGGTTTTGCACGGAACGAAGGTGGTTGAGGTGGTGTTGTACCTGCTCGACCCATGACTGTTGGAATTTCTTGAAGCTTGCAATCGCTGTCTCCTGGCTCATATCTTTGGGGGTCCTCCGTAGTGTTTGGGATGGTCGAACCATTTTATATACCTCATAAAGTTTTTATTAAATTTTTTTTTTTATTTCACACCTCGGACAAATTTACAATTGCCTTTCAAAGGAAGATACAATCCACCGACTTTATTATTGTATTTAACGTTCAAAATTTGTTTCATATTTTCCCCTGAAATCTTAGAGATGCATATAATTTAGTGACCAGTCAAAAGAAAAGTAAAGGTTTATCGCGTTGTGAGAATTAATGGTATTCTTTCTAGCTAAGATATATGTAAAAACTGTATCCCAGTTGTCAAAATAACAAAATTGGGCGTTTTGTAAATAATTAATGTGTAAAATGTGAAACATGAATTGAAGTAATATCTTAATAAATTAATAACATTAGAGTCATTATATTAGTATTAATTTAACAGATATATGAATTTATCGAAAATTAATTGATTCAAAACTTCAAATAAAATTGAAAAATCTATTAATAACCTAAAAATATTAATTGATAGAGGTTGTACTGTGGATATGGTACATAAATTTGTGGTCTCAGTTTTTGGTTGGTACGTGAACCCATCAATTGCCATAGATTTTATACTGAATCCTATGGTGATTTAACAAAATGACAAATTTGAGATTTCAGTATATACTAGATTGATTTGCTCGCAGCATGTGCGAGCACAACCATTAATATAAAACATATTTTTTTTAATCAATCATTCATTCAATATTAATTATAATTAAACATAATATAAATATTATTATATTTATTTTTTATTAAAACATTTTATAGTTTATATATAAATTTAAAATTATTTTAACACAAGAAATTATCATCTAAAATTATATATATAAATATCTAAATTTACTTTACAAACATATTTTATATTAATTATAATAAATTAATATTATATATATATAAATATTAGAGCAAATCGCAAAAATGGCCAAAACATGTATTATCACAAATATAGCATCAAGGAAGAAAAATCATAAAAATAGCACAAAAATATGTTTTGTCACTAAATTAGCCATAACCCTTAACCTTAAATACTAAACCCTAAACCTTAAATAATAAACCCTAAATACTAAACCCTAAACCCTAAATAATAAACCCTAAATTCTAAATAATTAACCCTAAATCCTAAATTATATAATGTTATAAAAGTCTTTGTAATTAAAATAATGCTAAAAATGTGAATTATTTCCCTTGATGCTATATTTACGATAAGGTATATTTTTGTGCTATTTTATGCCTTTTCTCTAAACATTACTATACATATTAGTTATTGTTTATATTTATCTAAATTCAAAATTTATATAAATAATACGATTTTATTATATAAAATATTATTATTTACAACAATCATATTTATCAATAACTAAATCTATAACTCAAACAATATTTTCGTCTTTATTATCATATTTTTTTATTAGATTGTACTTATCTCTAAAATAAATTAAATTATTTTTTTTCAAAATAAAATAAGGTTAATGTAGTAATTAACTTAATTTCATATCAAAATAAATTAAAATAAGGTTAATGTAGATATATTTGTTTAGTATCAATATGTATATCTATGTAGGATATATATCGTGTAGATATATTTGTCCTTATCAATATTTGAACTATATCTAGTGTATAGTTGTGTACGATATGCTATATCTATATCAATAAAATTATGTGTCAGTAATTCTTTTTTAGTGCGAATGGAAGATATATGTACGATATCTTTATATTAATAAAAGTGTAGGATACATAAATTTTAAATATTTTAATAATAAATTTTAAAATATTAAGGTTAATCTTTCATTAATGGTAAAAACGTAATCAACCATTTTGAGAGCGAATATAAGAACAAAGGCACTTCCCAATTAATATAAAGATATCGGTAACAACATAATGATGCTAACCGGATTGGTTCAGGTATCGTTCCTGAATCAAAATAATAAACCGACTGTCTTGACCCAGACGTCGTTGTATATAAGATCCTTGGATAGAACTACTTTTGGGCCCATGAGATCTATCAAAAATATAAAGGACCCATCAGTGTTATCTAATTTATTTGGTCGGTGGGTCTATAGAGGGATTTGTCTCACTTCAAAAAAAAAAAAAAAAAAAGAGGGATTGGTCTGAAAAACTGAAGAAACAAATCAAAGTCCGTGCTTCACTTCCTTTTAGAAGATATCTGAATTCCACAAATACAACAAATTATTAACATTAATCATACACTAGTGTCTGATCCGCGTTTAACGCGGATTTATTCTTCTTTTTATTTAAATTTTTAGATTTAGTGGGACAATAATGTTAGAATATTTATCATTTTTATTATATTACAATTTTTGTTGGCTGAGTTTAATTTTATTTTTTTATTGTCATGTTATGAATTAATTTTGGTTTTTATGGTTTTTAACATTTTATATCGTTTTGTCAGTTTTTAATGTTGTATTTTAGTTATTGAATTTATACCCGCACGCTAGTACAATATTATATACTACTTTCTTATTTTAATAATAATTTATTAATTTTAATGATTATATAATTTATAAAATAATTATGTATTAAATTATAGAATTATATGTACCAATTGATTTAGTAACTTAATTATGCTTGATTTTATTTTTTTAAGTTAAATTTTAGTTAAGAATAATTTATAATATTTATTTTAATATTAATTTCGAAATTAATTATTATTTTATTAAATTTTTGAAAAAAAATTTCGTTAGATATGATTAGGATAGAAAAAGGAAAACAAAAGATATTATAAGATATTATGAATAAACCAAATATAAATTGTTTTACAGTTTTAACCTTAATGAAGAATATAATTCCTAATAAAATCAAGGGATGGTCAATATCCTGTTTTAATAGTATAGATTCATTTGTTGATACACTAATTGATATCGGGTCCGATTGGTGAACAAAAGCGGAACGGTAAGATTAGCGGTAAGCGGAAGTGGTAAGCGGTTAGAGAATAGTGTAAAGCGGTAAGAACAAGCGGTTGGAGAAAGCGGTATGAAAAAGCTGAAAGAAAAAAATTTAATATTATTTTTGCTAACGCTTTGATGATTGGTGACCATCAAAGCGGTAAACTCCTTACCGCTGCGGTAAGGAGTTACCAATCGCACTCATCATATTTCATACTGTATAATATAAGTTGAATATAGCCATGAAAACAATATCTTAAATAAATTATTGCGAATTATTTACATTAGGATAGAAGGCAGTGACGATAGCTAAATAATTGATGGAAAACAGCTCAGAGATTCGTCTGTCCCTCTGCTCCAATATTTGACAAAAATAAAAACGAAAGGAAAAAAGGGACGCACATACTGCCTCTCCCCTTAATCCAACGGTCAGCAAATTTCTCATTTATTTTCCTAAACCCAAAATTATCCCCACCACCTAAATTACCCTAACACCCCTGTTACGTCATCGCCGGAATCTTCCCACCGATTACAGATCTATCAGATTGTACGGCGTTGACCTGAACGCGAGAGGTAAACCTCGCATTGTATCGACGTTTTCCCAACTCTAAACCCAGGAACCACTGTAAACGCAACTCGCGGATCAGATTCCGACAAGCTTTCTTCTTCCTCCCACGGAGAGACAAACACTTCCTCCGCCACGCTCTTCATGTACACTTCGGAGAATCTACAACCTCTAGATACTTGAAAGATCGAAGCTTCAGGGTCGTAGGAGAACGCAAGGCAATGCAAGAGCCAAACCCGTTTCGCCATTTCGAGAAACGCAGTGCAGAAACTCGTCTCCGGAAACTCACCTGCAGAGACTTGGTTTCTTAGATGCAAATGTCCGAACAAAGCCTGCTCCATCTTCGGATGTACGAGCTGCAAATACTTAGCTCTGCAAAATCTTGAAAATCTTGATTTAGGCCGTGACGCTATATACTCTTTTGCTTTCAACGATCTAAGCTCCGTGAACCTCTCGAAGAACATCTCTTTCCTCTTCTTGTGAGCTGATGATGATGATGATGATGATTCGGTTGAGAAGTAAGGTAGATGAAACGCTTCAAACATAATCTTGCAAACGAAATGTTCGAAAGCGAAACACGTGTGGTCTTGCTTGTAATAGAACACTTCAGCCTGAATGGACTCAGCCGCCATATCGATGTCCCAACCCGCGAATTTCATTTGCTCAACCATCAGTTTAACGAATCCTCGGATTGATTTGACTGTGTGGTGCAGATAAGTAACGAAATGAGTTGGATTAAGTGCGGACAGATGAAGATTATGATCGAGTGGATTGCAAAGCTGGCCGCTTTGGTCAAGTCTCTTAGCCATCAACTTGTTCTGATTCATGGATTCTTCAAACTTTTCTTTAAGAAATATGATCTCAGAGTCTTTAAGCTTCAACTGACACTCCATCTTCTTCCCCGTGATCTCATAAGTCTTCAACAAGCTTCTCAGCTCTTGAATTTCAGCAAGAACAAGAGTTCTATCAGGATTAGGATCAAACTGATTCTTGAAGAAACTCTGTTTCAGCTCAGATAATGTCTTCAGCTCTGATACGATCAAGCTGTCCGCTTTCTGAATCCCAGCTGGATCATACGGAGACTGAGCATACTGCAACTGAGCGTAACCCGATTTTATGGAAGAAACCGTAGCAAACAGCTTTGCGAGAAGAGCTTCCATGGAAAGTCTTTTCTCATACTCTTCCTCGAGCTTGTCAAATGACTCTGAAAGATTTGCAGCATTCTTCGCCAAGTCTTTATCTAACTTCACCTTCTCAACCTTGTCACCTTCTGGAACAACACCGGTTAGCTTTTTAATGTTGATAACTTTGACAAATGCGCGTCTGAGTTTTCCTTTTCCTGAAGCAACGTCCAATGGTTTCACAGTCTCCATCTGCAAGATACATACATCACCAATACTTAGTTAACGACGACAATGATAACGAATGTGACTTGTAATGGATGTCTCTATCGAAGTAAAAGGGAAAGTTAAAGCAAGCTTGGATCTAGGACCATTAATGGAGCTTCACTTTGTAAGACTTCTTTAGTTAACCAGATAAGAAGCTACAGAAGAAGCTTGAGATGGTTTCACTAATGGCTAACACTACACTTTAAAGGTCAAGAAGGAGAGAGAGAGAGAGAGAGAGAGAGAGAGAGACATGGCTACAATATCAAGTGGATACAGCTTAAAGATTCAACCAAAGTTGTGGGGACAATGTGGTACATATATAAAAGAAAATGTGTAAAGGAATAAACAAGTAAGAAATGTCCAAGGAAGAAGAATAAACAACTTGCGTGTCTAGTACCATTTTCTTTTCATGAACCCGATCTACTTTTTTTCTTTTCTTATTAATGTTCTGAAATATTTTGCTTGCTATATATGTATGTAGTGGGGCTATATAGTCAAAATGTGCTGCTACAGAAGCAAACAAAACTGAGAAAAAAATATATAATAAAATTGTACCCAAATGGGTTATCTGCAAAACACATGACACATGCAAATAATTCAACACCCCCTCTGTTCTCATTTTCTATTCACTTTTTCTGAAAAGAAACAGTCAAGGAAAAAAAAGTGCAAAAGTGGATACAAAAAGAACTAATGAGTTTTAATTACATATAGATACTCAAAGTTGGTTCACGAGTTGTCAATTATGAAAACATTGGATTAGAGTAATCAGGAATCATAATTGCTACAAACCAAATCAGTTAAACTAGAATCGAAGGATCAAAAAGTGCCCCCACACACAAACACACACATGACTCTATGTTATATGATTCACTTGAATGGTCATTTGATTCCACTCATTTCAAAAATAAAGGTGGGACAGCCTCTTTAAGCCTAATATAACCTACCTAACATTCAGCACAGTCACATACTACTACTAAAAAAACATACATATTCTCTTTTTATTTAACTCAAAGATCTAATGAGAAGATTAGTGTTTAAAGAGGGATTATGAAACCTGGAAATGAAGTCAGGGTTTCTCACTGTGTTTCTATTTTTGTTTTGTTGTTGTTCTCACTTCATTGTAGAGTGAATCTGAAGAAAAAACAACTGAATAGAAACTACAGACCAACCTCTGCTTTAAAACCCTGCAAGATCAAATCAAATCATATGAAATTTCAAATCACTACCTAACCGTAAGGAAGATTGATGAAAAGGGTTTAGGAAAGAAGGAACAGATCAAGAGAATGTAAAACTCCTAATGTGAATTCTAAAACCATGGCATTATTGTTATGGATTTTTCAACGATGGGATTTTTGTCAAGCCTCACACGTTACTTATTGATTGAAAATGATAGAGAAACAAAACTGCCATCATATTAATGGAGACCAAATCATTCAGAAGGAACAAAACAAAATTGATTAACAAACCTGATCGAAGAAAATACACTCTCCTCTCTCTCTCTCTCTCTCTCTCTCTCTCTCTCTCTCTCTCTCTGCGTTTAACGACAATATTGGTAACAAAAAGAAAAAGAAACAGATTCCTTCACAGTTTCAAGACAAACCCGGAGCTCGAGAATGAGGAGAGATAGTAAAAGAAAGAAAAAGTGTAAAGCTTTGTAAGTTTAGAGAGAGAAAGGGTTAGTAGGAGGATGTGGAGAGTAATGACAGAGAGAGAGGAGAGGCAGAACGAGCCTAGGGAAGTTCAAAAGAACTAAGTTTCCCGATATACCCTCGTGACTATGAGCTATTTACACCGACATTAACGCTTGACGATGCGGAAACGTCGAAACGGAAAGGGTATTTTTGGTAGAGTATAAAGAAATAGATATTTATGACATGTTTAAAAATTTCTACAACGTAGTCAGACAGAACGCAAAACCATACGGTTAGGAAAGTTCTTGTTTACATACGTGAAGACCGGTGCGTCCGGTATGAGTAGGGTTCGATAAGCGACACGTGGCGATGAAAGAGTGTAACGATCTCACAGTTGAATCGCTTGCTTCCTTGATTACACTCCTTTAGTTCCGTAATTAATCGAGTTAGTAATGCTGATTTAACAACCAACGAGAATTGGTAGGTTAATTACTTAATTCTGTAATTAAATAATTTAGGAAAAAAATGTGATATTCTTAAAATAATTGCGTGCGTACATATAGCTCAGAAGAGACTTAAAAATAGCGCAACATTCCACAAACTTAAAATCAAATCTACTAATTATTTAATTTAAGAGAAGTCCAACTTGCATAAAGACAGCTAAATAGCAGTATTGGGCTTTCACTAAATAGGTGAACAACTGAACACGCAAGTACCGTTGTCTGTCTTATCGATGGAAGTAGATCAATGATGCTAATTACGAAGTCCAAAGTTAGAACCATCTTACAAAGTTACTACTATACCTTTTTTTTTTGGTGACAAAAACCGATTTTATTAATCTAAAAAATTCAACCTCTATATTTAGAGATACAAAAAGCTAATAAGAACCAAATAAGATAAAATATGGACAACCAAATCGGTATACAATTAAACTTGAGAAAGCAAGATAAGCGGGAGCTGAAAAGCTCAACCAAAGTAACATTCATAGAAAGGCAGCTGAAGGAGAAAACTCCTCGTTCTTTATTGTCTTCAAAAAAGCCATGGAGAGGGATTAGACCCTCCAAAGTCGATAAGGCCAATCCGTCAACAATAACAATTGATGACCGAGGGATGATGAACATCAACATCTCTATTCCAAGGACTATAACCTCCTGCGACAAATTGTTCCCTATAACGCTCAAAATAAATGAGGTATCTGAGAGTAGAATAACCTCTATATGGAGAAATTTGGACTATAGAAGTCTGAAAGAACTAAGAGTACTAGAAAATAATAATTAAGAAGAGTTTTCTTAACAAACTGCCACTTAAAACAAGAAAACCTAATGGTTACCGTCAAAGCAAAAAGATCGCAACCTGCATACTGTAGTAAAGGACCGCACTAAGACGGTAAAGATGCCAAAAGAGGGCACAAATGTAGATGTCGGATAAACCAAGACATACCAAATGGAAGCAAACTCCAACACATTATCGGAGAACAAAGAAACCCAAACTCGGAGATTTGTTGGAAGCGGAGAGAACATAGGCTTCAGGCAACGAAGAGGCTAAATACACCAGCATAAGAACTCTACAAATATACGGGGATTGCAGATCCGGTGGTTGGCGCGACGACGGAGAAAGAAGTTACTACTATAACTAAATAATTAGTCTTGGTGTGTTTTAAATGGAAACTTGCTGTGCCATTCGTAGTCATATGATTTATGAATATATGGAGTGGAGTGGCATATGTGTGTAAAGTTTTCAATTACACGGGAGTGGAGCTAGTAATGAAAGAGGTAATGGAAAAAAGTTGAAGACAATTGAATTTCAATTTCAAAAAAGAATTGAGAGCTATGAGCTAGGTAGTACAAGTAGGCTTCCCTTTGGATTTCCCTTTATTCTACAATAAATATATGTTTTATTCTGTTGACAAAAAAAAATATGTTTTATTCACGAGATATTCACATATAAATAAATATTTAGGAATTACTGTTTGTTTACATAGAAGAAAACAGACAGTAAAAAGGCATTGATGTGATTAGTCAAATCGAAGAAGTGCTTCTGATCTGTTCAGCTTTATTTCTTGTGTTTCTAATTAATTTGTCTTTTCTTCAGGACTTATAGTGGGTAAGCATTTAGCACCATCTAACGGGCGCATCCAAATCCAAAGGTAGGGAACCTTCCTTATTGGGCTCCGTCATGGGTCCTCTAAAAGGCCTAGTAATCGGATCAGTAATGGAGAGCATATTTAAAGACGAGTAAACCAATAAGAAGGTAACTTAAAGTCGCCAGTAAAGTTGCTACTAGTTTCAAAAAGAAGTGTTTCCATCTGCAAATTGGTTTCATTCTATCAGCTTTTTTTTTGTTTGTCTTGGAATATGTGAATCACCTCTTCTAGGGTTCGATTCGAACACAATTGTTACTTTGAAGCTCCAGGAAAGAGATGGGCGAATCTCAGAATCTACTCGTCGGTAGCTTTTCTTGGTCTTTAAAGACTTTGTTTACTTTATCGATCGTATTTACTCTTCACAGCTTCCCATTTCAAGCTCAAGCTGCTCCTGGCCCTGCTGGTAATTTTAACAACTTACTTCATTGACTCTATAATTATTATGTTCATCACTGCTTTGATCTGCTCACTCACTTTCCTATTCAGTTTTAAATCAAGTCGATAGTTGTTAACCCACTCTTTCCAGTTCTGGCTCTAAATTCGCTGTTGAATTTCTGGGTTTAATGTCAATTTTCGTAAATGGAAACCAGGTTCGTTGATTAAGCAAATATCCTGGGTTCTCAAGTGGAGTACAGGATCATCCCCTAAAATATCCCAACCAGGTGAGTAGGTGACTGCTCAATTTGCTACTGGTTTTTTTTTTCTTTCTTTTTCTTGATTGTTTGTTTTTCAATAAACATGGTTTTGATGTATCGTTTCTTTTCTTGTGCAGATACAAATGTTCTTCAGTTTGAGAATGGTTACTTGGTTGAAACCGTTGTGGAAGGAAACGAAATCGGTGTCGTTCCTTACAAGATTCGAGTTTCTGATGACGGAGAGCTTTATGCTGTTGATGAAGTTAATAGCAACATCATGAAAATCACTCCACCTTTGTCTCAGTGTAAATTTGCTTCCCCTCGCCTTTGATTCTCTATGCTTCATATGAAACATTTGATCCTCTCTTTTACTGTTGGAGATTGTTTTGACCTTGTTTATAATCTCTGTGTGCTTGTGGGCAGACAGCAGGGGAAGATTGGTGGCTGGATCATTTCAAGGTAAAACCGGACATGCAGATGGAAAACCGAGCGAGGCTCGTTTTAATCATCCAAGAGGAGTAACAATGGATGATAAAGGGAATGTTTATGTCGCTGATACTTTGAATCTAGCCATCCGAAAGATCGGAGATTCGGGTATGCAAGTTTTCTTTATTATAATGTTGCTTGAATCTGGAAATTATAAGTAGCTCTGAATCAATCTAAGAGTCTGGAACGTTTTCTTTGACAGGTGTTACTACAATAGCTGGGGGGAAATCAAATGTAGCTGGGTATAGAGATGGACCAAGTGAGGATGCAAAGTTCTCAAATGATTTTGATGTTGTATATGTTCGGCCTACTTGCTCCTTGCTGGTCATCGACAGAGGAAATGCAGCTCTTCGCCAAATCTCTCTTAGTGAAGAGGACTGTGAGTATCACTATAGCTCAATATCTCCAACTGGTAAGAAGTCAAAAAAACACCTCTAGATCATTTTGAATACTTTGTTTAGAGGTGGATCGAGATTGTTAACCGAAGATCATTACTTGTGGTTACATTTCTTTCATTCTTGTGTAGATATCCTCTTGGTTATTGGTGCGGTTGTCATTGGATACGCTACTTGTTTGCTCCAGCAGGGTTTTGGACACTCATTTACCTCAAAGACGGTAAGTTTCATTTTCTTCTCTTTCGTGCCTTTTGTTCACTTCTCATTAACCATATGCTACAAGCAACAAAGGTTTTTGTTTTATATTACAGCCGTTAAGCTCAGAAAATAGCTTTGAAGAGGAGCAACCAGGCAAAGAGAAACTCTCTCGACCTGTCCTTGAGACAACAACCAAGGAAGAACCTGGTTGGCCATCATTTGGGCAACTCCTTATCGATCTCTGCAAATTCGCTCTCGAGTTTTTGACCAGCCACTTAGTCCCAGCCCGATTCAAAACCAGCTCCAGTCTAAGGCCACTCAAAGATAGACTCAAAATGCCTGAAGACGAACAGGAACCACCTTTAGTCCAAAGGCATACTGCACCAGCACCAATCTCTGAATCCCGACATGCCCACTTACCTAAACCGAGTGATAGTTACCCGGAACACAAGTCCGCGAAGTTGAGATCAAGTAGTGCAATAAAGGATCCGACTTTGTCATCATCCAAGCACCACCGGTCATCATCAAAACGGCAGGACTATGCTCAGTTCTATGCCTCGGGAGAGGTTGTCCAACCAAAGATCCACAAAGAGCGGTCAAGGCGTCGCCATAGAGATAAAACAACCGATACAGAACCAAAGACAACAGCATCAGAGACGGTGAAGCCTGTTGAGTACAGTAATAGTTCAAAGTTTGATCATTACAACATGAGGAGCAGCAAGTATGGACCTGAAACTCCATTTCGATTCTAGAAATGCAAATCACATACTCATTAGAACCTAATGAACATTGCTTTGGGGGGAGATCCCTTATGTTTATGTAGTTTCAGAAAATCTTATTACACAGATGAAGAGAAAACAGGTTAAAGAATTGTCTTGTATTGTAATGAAGGATTTTTGATTTGTTCCTGAAACTCTGATTTGCTTTTCTTGTTGTTAACTTCCAAATATAATTCCAATCACCAGAAGCTAAATGTATTCATTTGGTATGAATATCAGTGGTAGATTGAGAAATAGTTCCTTGTTACTTCTTGTTGCAGGGTCAGTGAAAACTGAAAACAAGACCAGCAAGATGTTCTGAGCTTTGGTCCTTAGGAAAGGTATTACAGTTAAATCACTAGTTTTCATAGCTCTTGTATAACTGATTTTGCTTTTTAACAGTAGGATGCATGCATATATTCAAAGGTGTCAAGGTAAAAGAAAAAACAAAGGGCCCTACCGGGTTCGAACCGGTGACCTCTTGATCTGCAGTCAAATGCTCTACCACTGAGCTAGGGACCCTTTTGTTTTCAAAGGTGTCAAGGTAAAAGAAAAAACAAAGGGCCCTACCGGGTTCGAACCGGTGACCTCTTGATCTGCAGTTAAATGCTCTACCACTGAGCTAAGGACCCTTTTGTTGTTATCTGTGATTTGTTCATATTACTTGGGAATTTCACCGGAAAAGATTCTGTTCAGCAAAAGCATTTGTGAAATCTATATGGTTGTTTGGCTTTTAGATATACCTACTTTTACGAAGATGATTCTTGATCCACTTTGATAAGAAAAAAACTTTGAGTTCCCATTCAATTCCATTGTTATCTAACTAATGTAGAGATTGCTTGAAATTCTAGTAATGGGATTTCGATATGTGCTTTGTTGATAGAGCATTACTTCCATCGAAAAACGACCTAACTTGAACCACACGATATTTTACAAGTATTCACATCATTTCCTTGGGCCACACACCATCCCCTTTCTCAACCTTACTACCTCTCTCCTTGGATATCAGTCTTATGCAAATTTTTCGATTTAATGTTTTCTTAATCATTCGATTTATTGAGTCCTAGTTAGCTTATCAGAAAAGAACCTTTTTTTTTATTAAGATTCAAATGTAGAATCAAACCCCAATAACAAATGTGCTATAATCTTGTTATTCTTTATTATTAAAATATATTTAAATAAAGTTTGGAGGCATAATTTTAGTTAAAATATAGTGTTTTAATAATATTTATCAGTTTATATTAATAAACATAGTTATTAAGTATATTAATAAAAGTTAGTTAATCGAACGTGAATCTATCATTTATTAGATATCTATAAAGACATCTTAAATCTATATCTATTTTTTTACCTCTAAACTCTATTTTAGAGTAAATATTTTTCCAACATTTGTACAAAAGGTGTACTGATAAAGAGATTTTTCATTTCGAAGCTTATCAATTCCTCAAAATACACACATTCAAATCATTGTAACATTAAGAGGTGTCAATCCATTTTGGAATAAAATCAATCAAAAGAAATGCACAAATTCAAGTTAATTCAAACCAAATTCAATTTGAGATGAATAATCTAAACAATCATAAATGATATTTGCATCAAACAATCAACTAGGACCAAACAAGTAAAAAACATTCATTAGGAAACAAGTTCATAAGTTAACCAAGAGAAATTAAGAGAAAACAAATAAACAATACAAGATAAATAAATTTCAATAAATTCTAATGAAATTAAGTTTTTGAGTTATGTTATTGATCTAAGGTGGTCTTAGGAGTGATTTATGATGTTAATACAATCCACTTATAACAAGTGATGTCCTCTTTCTTTTTACCATCGACTTCCATAGTTCCCAGCTTGAAAAAAGTTTGAATTAGTTCGTTGAAAAACAATGTATGTCTAGCGTCTTCAAAGGAAGACGAACGAGCGACAGAGGTGCGCCATGGTTCGGGTGATAAAGTAAGCCCCACGTATACTGTGTAATCCATTAGCTGAACAGCCTTGCTTGCAAGATCGGCATCATTCCTTAGAAAGGATAACATAACATCACAGCTAAGATACTAGGAACAAATCAAGGAGTCGAACATAACATAGCAAGATCGGCAGGATAACATAACATCACTTCGGCATTCTAACAGCTAAGATACTAGGAAAAAATCAAGGAGTCGAACATAACATCACTAAAAACCAAGATACTAGGAACAAACGTTAATCGAAGGAACATCAAAGATATATTCGAAAATTTACAGGTTAGTCGACGACTCCGATGATGCGATTAGCTGATTAACGAAGCTTGCATAGCCTTTTACGGAGAAAGGCTCAGTTTTATCCATGGACTGAAATGAAATGAAAAGAAGAGAATGAATGAAGATGAAGACTGATGATCGAAATTTCGAGAATGATGAAGAAGAAATTTACCAGTTCGTTTGAAGAAGACTCGGCAGCAGAAGATTTTCTCCAGGGATTTGATTTTCTCGTAGGAGATGAGATTATAGTAGTAATAATCGATATCAAGGCTTTCTCTCCAAGGTGTAGAGAATGAATCGAATCAGGTACCAATTTTGAAGACTCTGCGGGCCCAGGGTGACACGTCAGATAAGTCAAATGTACGTCAAATGTTATCAACTTTCCCGTTCCAAGCCTCAAAGCAGATCATGGCAAGAAGAACCCAACCAAACCTCTCCTCACCTAGCCCGAGATCCCATCCGATCTACAGTCCTCAAAGAGCAGATCATGGTTGAACCGCCGGAGCTAGTGATAAAGAAGAACCCAACCGAACCTCTCCTCGCCTAGCCGGAGATCCCATCCGATCTACTGTCCTCAAAGCCTCGAAGCAGATCATGGTTGAACCGCCGGAGCTGATAAAGAAGAACCCAACCGAACCTCTCCAAACCTCTCCTCGCCTTGCCGGAGATCCCATCCGATCTATTGTCCTCAAAGCCTCGAAGCAGATCATGGTTGAACCGCCAGAGCCTTCTCGCCTTCTCAAAACAAGATAGGCGGCTAGGGCGAACCGTAGAGTAGAGACTTTATTTTTATTTTGTATGTGATTGTTATTTCAACTTCTAACCTAAAGTGTCGCATATATATTAAAACATCTACGATGGTCTTGGTCATAATTGCGCCACCTCATCAAGGACAATGACAAGGATGTTTTACAATTGCGCCACCTATCTATGTTAAATTGGTCAAAAGTCCATGGACTTGCTCAAGCCCGTATAATTTTGTTAAGTCCATAACTCGTTTAACATCACTTATTTACACGGATTTTTAACGGACGGACACGTTTATGTCTGCGGGTTTCACGAGCTTAGTTTTATTTAAACGGGCCTAGCCCGCTTATTTTTTATATTTTTTTGTCCATAAACGACGTAGTTTTAGAGTGTTAGAGCAAAAATGATTTGAAGCTACGGTTCTTCTCCGAACGAGACGAGGTGAAGCTACGGTTGTTCTTCGAGTATCTGCCGTCGAATATATGCCGTCGTCACTACCGGCGTATCAAGCCGTCATCTCCACTAGTGCTGCTATGTAAGAAACTAAAAATCTGTTTTTAGGTTTTCAATATTATGTTATGGTTCTTCTTCTTCGATTCGAGACGAGGTGAAGCTACGGTTCTTTTTCGATTGTGTTTCTGGGTTCTTCAATTATGGGTTATAGGTTTATGTGTTCTTCAATTCTGCTTATAATGATGAATCATAGATTCTGCCTCGATTGGTTTGAGCATTCAAAACCAATTTTTGGCGCTGTAGAACGCATTACCAGATGGTTTATGAGCACAGCCACTATAGCTTGATGATTTCTTCCAAATTCTAAAAAACGGGCTTGCCTGTGATTTCCTTTTTTGTCTATCATTCATGAGCTCTATGAAAAGTAATCATGGCTTCGCTTTGGTGAGTTGGAAATCATATTTGCTTAACTTTCGTGTTCACATGATCTTCGTTTTTGAGTCTCTTGTTTGCAATACAATACTTGATCTAGTCTTATTGTACATGTTTATAGATCACATTGGGACATTGATGTATAAACAATAAGGTAATGAGTCTATACAATGGTTTCTTTTAACGATGGACAAGCTTAAGAATTGTTAAGGAATCAAGAATTAGTCCTAGATTGGTGGCTGGATCATTTCAAGGTAAAACCGGACATGCCGATGGAAAACCGAGCGAGGCTCGTTTTAATCATCCAAGAGGAGTAACAATGGATGATAAAGGGAATGTTTATGTCGCTGATACTTTGAATCTAGCCATCCGAAAGATTGGAGATTCGGGTATGCAAGTTTTCTTTATTATAATGTTGCTTGAGTCTGGAAATTATAAGTAGCTCTGAATCAATCTAAGAGTCTGGAACGTGTTCTTTGACAGGTGTTACTACAATAGCTGGGGGAAAATCAAATGTAGCTGGGTATAGAGATGGACCAAGTGAAGATGCAAAGTTCTCAAATGATTTTGATGTTGTATATGTTCGGCCTACCTGCTCCTTGCTGGTCATCGACAGAGGAAATGCAGCTCTTCGCCAAATCTCTCTTAGTGAAGAGGACTGTGAGTATCACTATAGTTCAATCTCTCCAACTGGTAAGAAGTCAAAAAAACACCTCTAGATCATTTTGAATACTTTGTTTAGAGGTGGATCGAGAGTGTTAACCGAAGATCATTATTTGTGGTTACATTTCTTTTGTTCTTGTGTAGATATCCTCTTGGTAATTGGTGCGGTTGTCATTGGGTACGCTACTTGTTTGCTCCAGCAAGGTTTTGGACATTCATTTTCCTCAAAGACGGTAAGTATCGTGTTCATATCTTTCGCGCCTTGTGTTCACTTCACACTAGCCATATGCCACAAACAACAAAGGTTTCTGTTTTATATTACAGCAGCTAAGCTCAGAAAATAGCTTTGAAGAGGAGCAACCAAGCAAAGAGAAACTCTCTCGACCTGTCCTTGAGACAGCAACCAAGGAAGAACCTGGTTGGCCATCATTTGGGCAACTCCTTATCGATCTCTGCAAATTCGCTCTCGAGTTTTTGACCAGCCACCTAGTCCCAGCCCGATTCAAAACCAGCTCCAATCTAAGGCCACTAAAAGATAGACTCAAAATGCCTGAAGACGAAAAGGAACCACCTTTAGTCCAAAGGCATACTACACCAGCACCAATCTCTGAATCCCGACATGCCCACTTACCTAAACCGAGTGATAGTTACCCGGAACATAAGACCGCGAAGTTAAGATCAAGTAGTGCAATAAAGGATCCGACTTTGTCATCATCCAAGCACCACCGGTCATCATCAAAACGGCATGACTATGCTCAGTTCTATGCCTCGGGAGAGGTTGTCCAACCAAAAATCCACAAAGAGCGATCAAGGCGTCGCCATAGAGATAAAACAACTGACACAGAACCAAAGACAGCAGCATCAGAGACGGTGAAGCCTGTTGAGTACAGTAATAGTTCAAAGTTTGATCATTACAACATGAGAAGCAGCAAGTATGGACCTGAAACTCCATTTCGATTCTAGAAATGCAAAGCACATACTCATCAGAAACGCAATGAACATTGCTTTGTGGGAGAGATCCCTTATGTTTTTGTAGTTTCAGAGAAAAAAATGTTATTACACAGATGAAGGGAAGACCATGTTCAAGAATTGTCTTGTATTGTAATGAAGGATTTTTGATTTGTTCCTGAAACTCTGATTTGCTTTTGTTGTTATTAACTTTCAAATATAATGTAACATCCCAGTTTGTGGTATATGCGAAAATGCTTAAAAGAATTAATTTGGACCTATATCACCAAGTGCACTTACCTTTTCCGGTCACTTGCCTGAAAGAACTCTAGAGTTAAGCGTGCTTGGGCTGAAGTAGCCACATGATGGGTGACCTTCCGGGAAGTGACTCGTGGTAGCATGTGTGTGAGGACAAAACACATGAGAAAATGTCATGGGGTGATTATAGGGTCAGTAAATTAGTCGGTCGGACCTACCAAAAATAATGCACCGACCGTCAGACAGGGGTGGGGTCCACGAGCCCGGAAGAGGGATGGGTGACTCACCGGTAGGGGCGGACGGGGCGTTACAAGTGGTATCAGAGCCGAATCCGAGGACGCGTGTGGAGTCAGTGAGAGCTCACACCGTCAAGGATAACGATCCTGGTGCGCAACGAGGGCGTTGCGCTCTGTGAGAGTGGGTGAATTGTAACATCCCAGTTTGTGGTATATGCGGAAAGGCTTAAAAGAATTAATTTGGCTACCTATATCACCAAGTGCACTTACCTTTTCCGGTCACTTGCCTGAAAGAACTCTAGAGTTAAGCGTGCTTGGGCTGGAGTAGTCACAGGATGGGTGACCTTCCGGGAAGTGACTCGTGGTAGCATGTGTGTGAAGACAAAACACATGGGAAAATGTCATGGGGTGATTATAAGGTCAGGATCCACGAGCCCGGAAAAGGGATGAGTGACCCCCCGGTAGGGGCGGACGGGGCGTTACATATAATTCCTGTCACCACAAACTAAATGTATTCATTTGGTAGTTTGAGAAATAGTTCCTTGTTACTTCTTGTTGCAGGGTCAGTGAAAACTGAAAACAAGACCAGCAAGGAGTTCTGAGCCATGGTCCTCAGAAAAGGTATGACGCTTAAGTCACTAGTTTTCATAGCTCTTATATAACTGATTTTGCTTTTTAACAGCACGATGCATGCATATATTCAAGGGCGTCAAGGTAAAAGAAAAAACAAAGGGCCCTACCGGGTTCGAACCGGTGACCTCTTGATCTGCAGTCAAATGCTCTACCACTGAGCTAAGGACCCTTTTGTTCTTATCTGTGATACGATCATAATAGTTCAGAATTTCACCGGAGAACACTGCTCATTTTCAAGCATTGTGAAAATCTCCATGGTTGTTTGGCTTTGAGATATACCTACTTACGAAGATGACTCTTGATCCACTTTGATAAGAAAAAAAAAACTTGAATTGCCATTCAATTTCATTGTTATCTAACTAATGTAGGATTGCTTGAAATTCTAGTAATTGGATTTCCATATCGATTAATGACCTAACTTGAACCACACGACATTTAGACGAATTCATATCATTTGATTGACTTGCTTGGGCCACACACAATCCCCTTTCTCAACCTCACTGCCTCTCTTTGATTTCACTCGCATGCGAATTTTCGATTTAATGTTTTCTTAATCGTTTGATTTATTGAGTTCTACTCAGCCTATCAGAAAGAACCTTTGTTTTATTCAGATTCAAATGTAGAATCAAACACAATAACTTGAATGCTATATTTTTCTTTTATATGTTTAAATGTTTGTTACTAAACCATGTAATTATAAAGAATCTCATTCCAAGTATCTGGTACGCCAGAGAGACACCAATGGCTGCAATCATTACCTGTTGGACCGCCTAGACCGTAATGCGAAGGGTGACCATCTTTGCGAAGCAATGAAAGCATCGTAATGTCTAGCAAAGTCACCGGTTTGGTAATCTTCCCGAGTGCTCTCTTCATAACTCCAACTTCTGTCGGCAATCCTCCTGGATAACTCGTTCCCAAAACTGGTTCCTTCTGTCCTGCGCAACTCTTTGCCGTTGGTTCACCCCATAGAGCTCCACTGTTAAACAAAACAAATCAACGTTTATAAATCCAACAGTCTTTTAGATTGATGATCTTTGAGTCAAATGTATAACAACTTACTTGTAATGAGACGGTGAAATTCCTTGGTAAAAGACTCTAGTTTTTCTAGTATCCACGACCGTATCGACCCATTTGCCCCAAGTTCCAAGTGCGATCTCGAATGCTGCCACACGGTCCATGTCCTTTGTAACATTACTTCCTATTTGAATATAATCCCATCTGCCAAAAAGAATTCGAAATTTTGAACATATAATTGTAGTGATTAACTAAGCCAAGATTATGCAAGATTGAAGGACACTCAAACGTACGGTTGTGTAGGACCTCTACGGCTCCACCAATGCCAAGTATTGAAAACCAACGTATCCATTCCCAACCAATTCTTTCCGTCATTGATCGAATCAAGCTTCAACACTCTCCCAATCTTCTCACTCACTATATCTACCAAATATACATTCCTATCAAACTTCAATTCCACTCCATACTCCTGAAAACATAAACCATTTCTAGTTTAGTTCAGTTTAACTCATCCCGGTTTACAAGAGTAGAATTGGTTATTATTACCGCGAATGTGAAGGTTGAGATAGTGCCTTGTGTGGTTAAAGTATAGGGAGATTTGGGAACAGAAGAGTGAAGCATACAAGTCAAAGATTGCCATTGATTTAGACTAAGAGAATCACCAACAAACATTATCTTCTTCCCTCTATTTTTATTCAAGAACTCCACTCCATTGAACCTACACAACAAAATAAAATAACGGTGGCGTATTAATTTAAGGTAGTGTCATAATTTGAGAATTAACGTTAGAAAAACCAGCAGGGCAAAACCGTCAACGAGTTTGAGTTAGTGTCCCCATCTTATGAGCTTGGTGGGTGTCGTAGTCTCACTGGCGGCGCGTGTATATCACGACAGAACCACAACTAAGACCAAGAACAATGGGGGTTTCTTAGCCTTGGGGTTCTTAAAAAATTTATAAAATATTATGTGGGCCCCACAGCACAGTTAAGATACAGGTCCTTAAAATCCTTATATAAAGACCGATCCTTACACTGTTCACGCCACGTGGCGTGTAACGATTGGTCCTTATTTTTTTAATAATTTTTTTTTTTTTTAAGAACCCCAATGGGTTACACCATTGGGATGCTCTAATTGGCGTATTGTGACAAAAAACAGCTCGTTTTTCTTCTCGTGCAGTTTACAGATTCTCCAAACACAGCATTCAATTATGGCAAAACAACTATATAAATAGCATTCTCTTTTACCATTGGTTGATTACTCAAAACTGATTTAGAAAAAGGTAACAAATATCTGTAAATGTTTTCATATTTCTTATACAGTATATGAATCAAATAAAGATTTCTCTACACTTTTGAAATCTTAATTCTGAATCGACATTTTTTATAACGTACATAGTGTATTATCTTTCTCTCTCTCTTTTTTTTTTAATTATCTTTCTCGTTCATTTCATTGGTAATTTTAACAAATAAAAAACAAGTAAAAGTAAATATAGATTAATTGATGACACCTTGCTAATTTGCAGCCCTGAGGTTGCCATCTGAAGGTAGGGTAATCGAGATCCGGCCGTCCATTTCGCTTGCAAGCGAACTCGTGACGTAAGAAAGGACACGTGGATGGATCGTAGAGTGGGTAGGAAGGGTCCTTCACCCACTGCCCAGTGAACATGTCACATCCCTCTGCTTGGTGAAGGAGAAGAAGAAGAAGAGATAGAACTAACGGAGAGCCATAAAAAATGGTGTTATCCTTTAAACCCATTTCAGCACTGAGGGGAGAGAGAGATAAAGAGAGATTCAAATACGCATATGGGCTTTTATACACGCACGCATCTATATATATACACTGTGTATATAATTTGTCAAAAATAAAGGAGGACTTTGTTGTTTGTTTTTTATGAGTCAAATACATGAACTATAATGCTATTATGGTAGGAAACTTTGAAATCAAATCTCAACATTTCTTTGTGTACATATATTTTATCATTTAAAGACATGATTTAACAATAATAGTTTTTTTCTGTCAAATTTTGATTTTAAAATTATGGTAACATATTTTACATGGTCAACAGATTTAATGATGTGGCCTTTAGGGCAATATTAATTCCTACAATTTACTTTGTAATCATCCTTAAATTTTCTTTCCTTGAATTGATCGGTTTGCTCGCACAATTAATATTTTGTGAATACGTTTCTTTGTGTTTTGTTCTATTTTAAAGTATTTCCATTTGCCTTGTGAACCTATGAATTGATAATTAATTAAGTTTTTTTCTGTAATTTTTTTGTATAGAGTAATTTCTTAAACGACATTATAAACATTACAAGCCAATCATTTTGTCAATAGAAAAAGATGTTGGAAGAACAACAATATATTCTGTCTTGCTTATTTTATCCAAATTAATTGTTATGGTTAGCAATGAAGCCATATATTAAATGAATCATGAAACGTATTGAAATTATTGAAAAAGATAGTTGACTATGACAATCTTATTTTAGGAGATAAATACAATAATGCCAAAATTATATGTGATAAATCATATATATAATAGTACACTTTTTCTCTCCTCATCTAAGCTATCCACGTCAGCATCATTTTAAATTTACGCGTCTTACATTTTTTCACCTTAATACACTAAAAACAAAGCTTAATCATATATTTTTGTGGCCCAACATCGAGCCCAAGTTCTCCTCTTGATTCTTTGTTCGGACCTATTCTTCATCTACATCGTCTCCTCCCCTTCTCTCATATTTGGTACTCGAAGAGACAGCTCTAAGCTTGGACTCATGGACATCACATTGGGTCGAACCTTCAACGCCGCTCGAAACATCAAGAAGACGATGACATCGTTCGGGAATGAAGCCATCAACGTATAAAGAGAGTCCGGTCTGGAGTAGCTTGAGACAATGTAGAAAATGGAAGCATCAAGGGCAGCGTCTGCGATAAAGAGTCTGGGCCGGCAAGCGAAGAGCAAGCAGAGGAGGGATCATAAGGCGGAGCTTCGAGCCGAGAGGAAATCGCCGTGAGCTTGGAGATGTGATGTTTGGCCTGAAGCCGATGAGGATGCAGCGGAGTAACGAAGGAAGAAACCTCCGGATGAGTGCGAATCGGAGATCGGAGAGTAGATGAATAAAGGCGGCGGATTCGAAGAGAAGAAGGTAGAAAGCGATGATGAGGAAGAGGAAGACCACTGCGGCGGAATTGAGGGAGGATAATCAATGAACAGGTAACAGCAGAGATTTACAATGTTACTATGGAAGGAGATCCAATAATAAGTTATAAAGGGAGGCGAAAATGGTTATGAAGCAACTGCTTTTGAATCTGATTGGAAGATTGATACATCAAGGTACTTAGATAGTTTATCTTCTTTGTAATAGTAACATCTGGATAACTAAAGAACTGTATGTACACTGCTTGATTAGATTAACAATCTTTTACTTATATAACCATTTCAGTGATCAGTGATCCCGGATCACGAATGGAATCAATGTTGATGAGTGGGATCCGGATGACCATATTCCTTTCCATTACTCAGTTGATGATATCTCCGATAAGGTGATGAACTTCTCTTGAGTAAAGGTGCTAAAGTCTAGAAAATCTAATGCTTTGTTATGGTGAATTGACCGTTTGTCTCTGCTTTGGGGATTGCAAGTTAAATGCAAGATAGCACTACAAAAGGAACTGGGTCTCCCTATTACGCATGAATATCCTATGGTGTGATTTCAAAATCCAAACTTTTTTTTTTAAATGGTGTCCTGTTTTATCTTATAGTCAGACTCATGTAGCTTGTCATGTCTTAAATCTTTCTTACAGCTTGGGTTTATAGGAAGACTTGATTACTAGAAGGGCATCGATCTGATCCAAACTGTTGGTCCTGATCTCATGGTGGATGACATTCAAGTCGTAAGTGAGTCTTTTGAACAACATCCACTACTTCTCTGATTATACATTTGTCATCTCTTCTCATTAACAGCTGTTTTCACACATTTCTTGATGCCCGAGGCAGACATGTTTCTTTGTTTGTATCGATCTATTTAATGTGGTTTGGTTTTCTTGCAGGTCATGCTTGGTTCAGGTGACCCAAAATTTGAAAGCTGGATGAGAAGTATGAAGGAAACCTACAGAGACAAATTTTGTGGTTGGGTTGGTTTCAATGTTCCCATATCTCATCGCATCACGGCTGGGTAATAAAAAGTAATCTCTCTAGCTTAGAGTCACTTTAGCCAAACTCCAAAAGACATAATTAAAATAGTCTTAACTTTTGTCTAGGGAGATCAATACTTTGGATTATCACATGACTTATGTGAAGCCACAAACTTCTCCTTGGAATTTTGTTTTTCTTGTGGAAATCTATAAACAGTTGTGACATTCTTCTGATACCATCAAGATTCGAACCATGTGGTTTAAATCAGCTATACGCAATGAGATATGGAACCATTCCAGTCGTTCATGCCACTGGAGGACTCATAGTGAGCTTTCCAAATTGTTTTAGAACATAGAATGGTTTGATTGTTCAATAGAGATATGAATTATAATATTGGATTGTTAATGTTTACAGGATACTGTTGAGAATTTGAATCCTTATGCAGCAGAAGGTGGAGCTGGTGTTGGGACAGGGTAATACATTATTCTGTTGTGAGACCAAAAAGTGTAACCGATCAAACTCATATGATATATGTTTATCTTAAGAGTTTCTTTTGTGGGGTTTAATGTTTCAGATGGGTTTTCTCTCCATTGTCAAAAGATAGCATGGTGTCAGTAAGCTTATCGAACTCCCTTTTATCTCTTCAAGATTTGTTTTCTAGGTTTTAATGGGTGAAATGGCTAAGAAAAAAAATGATCCCTTGCTTTCAGGCCTTTGAGGTTGGCTGCAACAACGTACAGAGAGTATAAACAGTCATGGGAAGGATTGATGAGAAGAGGAATGAGCCGAAACCATTCTTGGCAAATCACTGCCATTCGTACGAGCAAGTTTTCCGTTTTCATGGACCCTCCCTGCATCAAGTAGATCCAATCAAATACACAACCGGTTTTATCCGAACCAAAAAGAGTGGGACCAGATCAGATCACCATACCTGACCAATCATAAGGAAGAAAAACGGTCTTGCGGAATCTCATCTTCCGGTTATCATATGCACAATGACCTATGCATTTATGTCGCATATAAATAACTGTGCTTTTCTTATGATGAGACAAATACTTTGGTTCCTTTCTCGGTTATGGAATATGTTTATCTTGAATTTGATACATACACTACCAAAACATACAACAATTTTGAGAAAGAAAAAAAGTAGCAAACACACCCCCGCGCGTGCGCGGGGGGTTTAACACCTAGTATGATAAATTACCAAACTATTAATCGTTTATTATTAGATGATGATGTTTATCTATTATGATAATTGGATAATGGTTATCCATCAGAATAACTAAATAATGTTTATCCATTACAATATTTTATTATTATTTTATATATATATATATATATATATATAGAAGTTTGTAAATAGAAAAATCATAAAAATCGAAATGAATTTTATATTTTTACCATTTTTCTAACTTTTTTTAGCTTTTTTTTTTTTAAACTATTACCAAACATTTTACTTAAAGGTTTGATTTAGTAATCCACATTTTACTTAAAGGTTTGATTTAGTAATCCTTATTAATTTTTAATGGCTTGTAATAATCTTAAAAACGTTGTTAATAGAACAAAAAACGATGTTCAACAATATTTTTGTTTTCACTCGTATTACTTCATCTAAAATTGTTTTGGACCTTTTAGACCATGTCCAATGGTGTTACTCCCTTGGAGTTCTTAAAAAAAAATTTATTAATTATTTTTTTTCCTAGATGAAAAAAAAAAATCAAAAAAAAAACCAATGAGAGTGCGCCACGTGGCATGAATAGTGAAGAAACGGGTTCTTAAATAAGGATTTTAAAAACTCGGTTATTAACTATTCACCTAGGATCCACAATATTTTATTATTATTTTTCCTAAGAAACTCACCTAAGAACCCCCATTGTGGGTGCTCTTAATTCTCTTAACAAAGATATATCTCATATTCTGTTTCAAGAAACGTAATCTTCTATTTTTTCAAATAAAAAGAAAAAAAGAAACGTAATCTTCTGATTGTCTTAAATAAAATAATTATAATTTTTAAAAATAAATTTTACGAAAAGGAAAACAAAAAAGTCATAGTTACTTGCTCCATAAAACACAAATCCATAATTAAACTCTAGAGTTCCAGTAAGCAGAATCAAGCTTAACAGGGTAAAGATCGCCGTCGTTGGCTGTAGACGTAGAAGACGACGTAAATGGTCCGTCGGTGTTGATACTCTGATCCATCGTATTCGTCATCTCCTCTCCACTTAGCACGGCGTAATGCTTCTTCATCGCCCTCACGCTCTCATCGTCTTTCTCGTTTCCTCTGTTGAACGAAGCTTCAAGAAGCTTCTCAACATCCACTGTGGAGTTTCCTTCGAGCATGCTCACCACCGTCGACATCGACGGTCTGTCGGACGGAACTTGACTGGTGCAGAGGATCCCGATCTGGATCATCGTCATTGCTTCTTCTCTGTTGTAATCAGTTCCAAGCCTCGGGTCTACTACTTCCATCAGTTTGTTTTGCTCCCTTAGAACGTGTACCTACGTAAAGAGATTGAGATTCAGACTCATGATTTTTGTTCAAAAATGTGTTTAGGGTTTAGGTTTAAAGATTTTTTTCTAAAGATTGCGGAAGACTACTAGACACTCCTTTCCCAATTGGACCTAGTCGAATTGATTTAGGGTTTAAGATTTTAGAGGTGAAAAGATAATTTACCCAGTCAAGAAGATAGAAGGTATCGCCTTTGGAACGTGCGCTCGTGTTGCTTTTTCCGTGAACGATTTCTAGAGCCACGACGCCGAAACTGTAGACATCTGCTTTATCTGTCAAGTGACCTCTCATGGCGTATTCTGGAGCCATGTATCCACTGAGAAAAGAAGGTTGCTTTGGTTACAAGAAATCGAAACAGAGCTGAAACTGTATGTTCGTGATTGATTGACTCACTATGTTCCTGCCACTCGTGTGCTCATGTGTGTGTTTTCTTCTTCATCAAGCTTAGCAAGACCGAAATCCGAAATCTTTGCGTTTAGTTCCTTATCAAGCAAGACATTAGTGGCTTTGATGTCTCTGTGTACAATCTTGAGTCTTGATTCCTCGTGGAGATAAGCTAATCCCCTTGCTATTCCAACGCAAATCTTCTGCCTCGTTGGCCAATCTAATTGTATTTGAGTCTCTTGAGGACCTTCAAGAAACAAAAAAAGGATTTGTTGTTGACTAAAGCCGAAAGTTGGATACATTACATTTTAGAGAGGGTGGACTAACCGAAAAGTGCTCGAGCGAGACTGTTGTTTTCCAAGTACTCGTAGACTAGCAAGAGCTGATCACCTTCGACGCAACATCCATATAGTTTAACCAAATGTGGATGTTGTAGAGCAGAGATCATACCAATCTCGTTCAAGAACTCTCGATTCCCTTGTTTTGATTTCGAAGATAGCTGCTTGACCGCGATTACGGTTCCATCAGGCAACTTTCCCTGTATTCATACAATGGACAAACCTTTAGTCAACAACTATTGTTCTTCTCATAACAATGTTAACTACATTAATTCTAACCTTGTGTACAGGACCGAATCCACCTTCTCCGATCTTTTTTGCGGGATCAAAGTTGTCTGTAGCAACTTTGATTTGCCTCAACGAGAAGGAACTGATCTGGTAATCCAAGTTCTTGAAATCTGAAGGTGAAACAACACCGTTAAGTTCAGGAAGAAACAGAGCCAATTGTATTGTTAAAGGCTAAATCTTTAGAAGTACCTTTTTCCATCTGACTCTTGGGTCTTAAGCAACCTCTCCACCATAAAATACCACCGATTAAAAGCACAAGAAACACCGTCGAAGCAACTACAGCACCAACCACGGTGCCAACAGAGCTTCCAGTACCAGCTTCCTTTGGTGGAATGAAATCTATAGCAAGATCATGGGAGATAAAGTCAAGAGACAACAAAAAACACTCAGGAATCTCTGTGAGATAGTTCAAGAAAGTTTACTTGGATCAACCGATACAGCCGATATGAGAGAACCATATACACCTCTTACAGGAATAGCTTGAGTTCCTTTACCAGCCCAGAACAATCTTATTTCAAGTTTTCCATTTGTAATCATGACCGGATAACTCTTAACCACAGCTCTTCCAGCACCTTTTGCCTCATCTACGATATCAAAATCCTTAGCCACAAGTTTTCCCTGTACACATTACCACACACACGCCAAAGCATTACAATCTTTTCAAAAACTTTTTTTCAGACAAGTTTAAGTAAGTTACCTGAACATATATGTCAAAGAATCTTCTCCCCAAACTGCTATACGTTTCACTGTCATTGAACATAATTTCAGCGAAATGAAGATTAACCGTGTAGTTTCCTTTACCAAGACACAATGCGTAGTAAGTGAGGGAAATGGCAGAGAGCCGGGCGTGTGTATAGAGCTTAGGATTTGCTGTCTTTAGCTCTGACTTGTTTTCCCATAAGGTTACTCCTTTGGGAGACCGATCATCATCCAAGAAGTTTCCTGTGTTGCTAGAAACCCAACCGTTTCTACTATCATAGAAGGCTGGTCCATCCAATTGATCAGCATCGTACTTAGTCCCATTGATTGTAAGTTCATTACCACCACAGTTTATATGAAGGCCATAGTAAGCTGAGAGAATATTATTTAACAAACAAAACGATAAATCAGATGCATATTTGGCAATATGGCTTTAGTGTATATATAGTTTTAAAGACTTACTTTTGGGACAGATGTATCTACTCAGACACGAAACGTTTGAGCTGTAATAAAACAGAACAACATAATATATCAATATTCTAGTTAGTGTTAGAACTGAAAACCAAAGCTTTTGAGAAAAAGAAAGTTACTAGTTATTTGACACTAAAGGGCTTGTGCTTGAAAACATATTCCTGCGAATAAAAAGAACCAAGAAACTGTAAGACTTATAGTGAATTTGTAGAGACAAGAAGTTTGAATGTTTATTTGTTCTTCTTACACATCACTCCGCTGACATTCTGCAGTTCTTGGATCGTTGGTAAAGTTATTGTAAGTAAGATCACTGCAATATAAACAACCAAACAAAATGTTATACGGCTGTGTCATTGTGTTGTATATATATCGTTGAAGAAAACTCACATCTTGTCACCTTTGTCCATCCAACTTGGTACTTCACCATTTAACATGTTACTTGTAAAATATCTGCGAGATCAGAAAACAAAATTCAATCCCATCCATAGAAAGCAGAGAAGAGAAACAGAGTATCATACATGTGGTCCACATTCGAAAGAGCGCTATATGTAACCGGGATTGGTCCACTTAGCTTGTTAAAGCTAAGATCTCTGCAAAACGAGTCTCACAATGTCAGCTTGAATTCTTTTTTTCATATTTATAAGCTTGCCGAAGAAGCAACTAACAAGAGTTTTAACGTTGTGATGGGTCCAAGATACGCAGGTAATTCTCCTGTAAGATTGGAGTTCCTAAGAATCCTGCAACAAACAGCGAGTGGGAAACAGAAGTTAAGCTCTCAGAGAAGGTGGGAAGAAACAATTAATGAGAAGCCGTTTAGTCGTAGGCTCAAACTTACAATGTCTTCATCGATGTCATGTTTTGTAGTGGCGGAAATGGAGATCCTGGTCCGCTCAAGTCACTGATTCTCCTACAAAAATTTAAACATTTGGAAAAGAAAGGAGTAAATATATTTGATAGTGACGAATCCCACACGCAAAGTTGGTGTGCTTACAAGTCTGTTAACTTCTTAAGAGGACCAATGGTAGTTGGAATCGGTCCGACTAAACCACTTGCTTGAATAACCCTGTTTCAGTCAGTAATGTGACGTTGACCTCCTTTATAAGTAACCAATACTGATATGCAAAACGAACGAATCTGATTAAGTTGAAACAATGGCTTACAATTTTCCAAGTTCAGTCCAGTTCTGGATGAAATCAGGTATAGTACCGGTGAACTGGTTGTCACTTATACGGCTATAACTCACAACAACAGTATTGTTTTAGTTAAAAATAGTTACAATCTCCAGCAAAATAGAAGAAAAGCAGAGATAATACTTACAAATCAGTCAATGTAGTAAGTTTGGAGAATGTAGTTGGGATTTCCCCACTCAAGTAGTTGGAGCTAAGAAGCCTATACAAAGAGAAGACAGAGTTGTCAGCACTCTTTGAATGTTGTGTAGGGTTTGAAAGAACTTGGAAAAAGATTCTTACATTCTTTGAATGTTTGGTAGATTCCCCATCTCCGGAGGCAATTTCCCTGAAATCTGGTTGTCTTCCAAGACACTAGAAACGAAAACAAAAAGGTGAATCAAGATATTATCAGAAACATTTACATGAGGAGAGAGGGATAGAGATAGAAGAAAGAAGTGTGCTCACAGGCTCATAAGGGTTGTAATGTTTCCAATCTCTTTTGGGATTGAACCATTTATCCGGTTTCCAAGTAATGAACTGCATCATTTCATCATCCAACAAAAATTACTCAATAAATCTACAAACATATGTAGAGTGTGTATATGAACAGAGCTATGCATTATACATACATGTTTACAAGTGGTAAGGATCCCCATTCGGGAGGAATGGAACCGTTGAGATAGTTTCTTGACAGATCACTGCAAGAGTGACAGATAGTTTAGTTGATTGTTATAATAAGATGAGTGTTCGAGGGGCTAATATTTGGTATTCAGCTTCTTTCTTACATCTCCTGCAGAAAAGGAAGTCCGGCAAACTCTTTAGGAAGAGATCCTTGAAGGTTTTGTGCCTTGAGAACTCTGTCCAAAGGGAAAAGCAGAACAAGTTTCAAAAAAACGGTCTACAATAAATTTTAGGCCCATTATGTTTTTGGCCCAATACCATTAAAAGAATTATGTAAAATTAATTATTTTAAGATTCACGGACGCGTCAAAAAAGGTCAACTGTCACTGCTTCATAACTTAATTTAGGCATGTCTAAACCTACTTTATTAAGTAAAAACGCGTAAAAGCAATCTATTTAAAATTCTTAATTAATTTATTTGATGGTAATTACTAATTAGGCTTTGGAAAGTGAGACCTACCAGTAATATTTCCATGGTTAACATTTAATTATGACTATGGAAATGGAAATCTTTAATAAAAAAAACTTAGGGAAGAAGAAAGAGATGAATGAACGCACATGCTGGTGACGTGGCAAACGGAGGAGGAGCAGTTACAAGTAACGGCGTCTTCGAATCCCTTGCCGGCGTTAGGATTTCTCCAACCACCTTCGGTTGAAGTGACGTCGCATGGATCCACAGTGAATTTCCAGTTGTTTTTGTTTAACGCCTTCGCTACGGCTCTTAAAGCGTCCACTGCGACACAGATAAAGAAGTGACATATCTTATACACTGACGACTCAAATACATATGTACATCCACTATTATTAAATATATATACCTTCTTCTGTGGCTAACTTCTGAGAGGATGCGAAGCCGGAGAGGTTGAAGGAGACAATGAAGTAAATGAAGAGAAGTCGATTTAGCGACATTTTTAACATTAAGGGTTTCGAAGATCTGAATCGGAAATCGAATTTAATCGAGATTTTTTCTTCTTTTCAGATTGTTTTAATTTGTTTGTGTGAGAAGATGTGATGAGAGTGAAGAAGAAGAAGAATGGGGTTGTGTATGTGACGAATTGGGAATAGCGACTTACTCTCACAAAGACATTTGAGAAATGGAGACACAATATAATATAAGTAACTTAAGTCAACATTATTAAAATAAGATTATGTACTTTTGTATATTTTTTTGGCCTTTATCTATGATTAATAGGATATAATTTAAATTTGTTACTTGGATAAAATAGCCGAGTTGTTTTGATTCTTGCCATATATATATTTTAAACATCTATGATTAATATTAAGAAACATAGATATGGTTCATACAAATAGTTATATTCAAGCATATGTTGTTAAGCATCTATGATTCTTGCCATTTATGTTATTTCTTTTAATTCTGGCAGACATTTTAATTAGAAAAGCAAAAATAAAAACTATAAAATGGTTGTTTCTTTTTATTTTATTTTTTCATAATTTTTTGTGACATTTTTGAATATAATTAGTACACGAATTATTTTCTATGAACCGAAAATTAGAAACCAAATCATTACTATATTAAAAAATCTCTCTCTCTCTCTCACTTTGCTCCGCATTCTCACTAAAACTTTCGTTTCTCGATTACGCTTCCGACCGCCAGTTCGCCGGCGGTCGGATTATTTTTGTCAATTTCGTTCGACGATTTTCTCATCTTTGTTTCTTTATGTACTTTTTGTTTGAAAAATCGCCGATCTGTTTTATATTTTGTGTCTTTCGGATCTGAATAATTCCGATTTGCAATCGGAGCTTAAAGTTTATTTCGGCTCTTTCTTGAGAGCCTCTTACGATCTTGCGCCGTCGTGTTTCATCTCTCCGGCAACAACGATTTTCTTCCTCCTCCTCCTTCGTGCTCACATTGAGAAATGGAGACACAATATAGTATAAGTAACTTAAGTCAACATTATTAAAATAAGATTATGTACTTTTGTATATTTTTTGGCCTTTATCTATGATTAATAGTATTGATAATTTAAATTTGCTACTTCCATAAAATAAACAAATTGGGCCACCGAGTTGTTAAGCATTGATTCTACCTTATTTTGTTCCTAAATGATTAATGTTTTAAGATTTTCACATATATTAAGTTTACAATTAATCATCATTAATTAATAAAATGCATAGAAAAGGTAAAACATTTAATTTTATGAAACAAAATAAAATCTAAAAAAGCATTTTAAAAAAACTGAAATATGTTATTTCTTTTAATTCTCGCAAACATCTTCATTAAAAAATCCAAAAAAATCTATAAAATGGTTGTTTCTTTTTATTCTTTTGTATTTTTGTGACATTTTTGAATATAACTAGTCCACGAATTATTTTGTATGAACCGAAAATTAGAAACAAAATTATTACTATCTTAAAGGAAGCTTTGAGATTGACTTCTAATATTGTTTTCCTCTACCAATTTAAGAAATGAATAACTGTTCTAACTTATTATATATATATATATATATATATAATTGTTACAATAAATGGGTAGATGGTAATGTTATATTTTTGTCTATGTTTGATAGTTCCATAACTTCCATTAAAATGTATACTATAATTAGTGCCAACCCAACATTTTTGTAGGTCCTATACAAATGTAAAAACAATATGTTCTTTTTTTATATATTTGTTTAAAATCATATGCTTTTTAATTTTTTTTAGATATATATTATAAAAAATATTTCAGAAATGTCTTTCTATATATTTTTTACATATATATAATAAAGAAAATATATATATAATGTTTTTTTGAATCGGATGCTCTAAACCGTCGTTTAGGTGGTTTATGTTCGAGACCGGCTGTGACTATAATGCCTGCCATCTATTAACAAAATAAATCCACTTACTTATGAATAATTTAGAGGTACGCCAAAATCATGTAGCTTAATAAAATGTGGTAGTACTGTTTTTCTATCACTATATATCCAGATTTAAACACGTATAATATAATACATACTTCTGGAAAACAACTTCATTTACGAAAGTCTTGAATGGTATTAATGGTTATGAGCCTTTCGGTACAAACATATAAATCGGATAAATAAGTTCTTTTTTCTTTGTTTTCTATTAAAAGTTGAAACCCTTTCTATTATAGTTGTTTGAAGTTTTGAATGTTGACCCAAAAAAAAAAAGAAGTTGTGAACAATTGTGTTAATTAGGTGGGATTTGTGGCATACTTTTTTACTTATTTTTAATTTTAGTCAATTACTTACAGATATACACTATATAGAGGTAGTCGACTCAAGTCATAAGAAGGAAAACCGCAGCAAGTTCCACGCTGGAGACAGCTTTTGTTTCTGAAATATAATGTGCAAACAAAAATCGCAAAATATATAAAGAAATTGCGATCGTGATTGTTGTGTGTTTGGCTATAGGTCGTGATCACTGATCAGTGTTGTTATCCCAAATATGAAATATGTGAACCAAAGTTCTACCATTATCAAATACTACTTTCTATTAGAAGAAAAATGTTCTGTCATCGCTTACATAGTTGCAAGAAATGCATGTGTACCAAATTGTTACTAATCTAGTGATAGTACAAGAGATTAGTTCTCTGGTGCCATGAAAATCAGAATTTTCAATGACTATTTTTGGAGCTGTAGGAGATTATAGGTCTAACAGCTATAACTTTCAAAGTAAACCCTTAAGTTTACGCGGAATACGTAAGTTCTTTGTTTTTAGTGAATTGTGAATTATTAGGATTATTTTGAAAGGACATTGGTTCCCCTATCGCTGCTCGGCTCTCCTACCATAACATATAATTTTATCAAACTTACACAATATATTTTGTAGATTTGAAATGATATGATAACACCGTACAATACTGTGGCACGTTTTCTTTTACTATATTTTTCAAATTCTAGTTTTTCTTATACTCTTCCTAACCATTTTTTTTTTGAATGAATGTAAAATTTATTTATCAAGTGCTTTCTCTATATATAGAGTTTGTATCAAAGAAATTTAGAAGTCTTAATCTTGGTCAATAAATAAAGAAATCAAAGAACCAAAGAATTGTGTTATGGTGTTGATCTTGTTCTTCTCGTTCAAACCAGATTTCAAACCCATCCTTTAAAACATTGCTTCCCTCCTCACAAATGGTTGTTAGCTTGTTGTGGACAGCTTTGTCTGTGAAGCACAGAATAATTGAGGCGTTAAGCTGAGATTTGAATTTGCTGTGAGCTGAACAATTTCGTTCCAAGCTAATGTATACTCATTTCCAAGCAGCCCTTTTACCAGCATTTCCCATATCTCTGCAGTGTAAACACATTAAAAAAACAGATGCTTCCTTGTTTCAAGATGACATGTACAAAGCACACATCTTGCATCTATAAATTACAAAATTACGAAGAGTCGATCAAGATGATTAGTATCATTAATCAATTTATTCAGTGAGACCTTTATCCAATCATCGAACATGACTTTCTAACCTAACAATCTCTCATTCAGCATCCACTAATCATGTCATTTTACAAAAATATTTATGAATTTGGAAATCGTACCATGCTTTTTTTTTCTCAGTTATCACGTTATATAGCCCAAACTCCAGATAATGTAGTTTTCTTCGGGTCGGATTGAAATAAAAGGAATCTAATTGGGCATTCAATTATTTTAGATATGTAGTGGACCCACTTTAATCGTATATTTGTAACGTTAAGTCTTTAAGGAACGTAAGATCCAACTGCAAGTGTCTCTGACCCAGTAAACATATAAAATTAATACATTTTGTCTACTTCTGCATTGCACTATACTGGTTGTAATTAATAAGTTTAAGATTGTTTATTACTGCAACCATTTATATATGATGACTTCGATTGGTTGCAACCACAATTGTAACTTTTTGATCACCAATATTGTAGTCTTTAAACATGACAATATTTGCCAGGGTTTTTGGTTTTTAACTTTTATTTGACGGGCATAACGACACTAACTTGTGGGTTAACGAGTTAACTACTACTACTCACACATAGTATGCACATATTGTTGGGTCATATATTTTAATAAACACTACTAAAGAAGCGCATGTTTATATTTTTGTTTTCTAAATAGATATATTTTTACTTTAAATTTATATTTTTATAGATTAAATTTTTTTAACTATTCAATCCAATCTATATTAAATGAAATTAGTCAATTAGATAATATGGTTGGTGCTAAATGTGAAAAAAATTAATAAATTTTGTTTTTGTTTTGATATTAATAACTTATATTTTAATAGTTATGGGCCTATGGCTTATTGTTATTTTTGTATACGCTTAGTTTACTTTATTGATGTAAAACTGAAAGTATATTTTATTTGACATTTTTATTTAAGTTAATTCTAACTTATTTCAACCCGTGATTTCATAATTAAAAAGTTACTAAAATAAAAAAAATTGTATATAATGCAATCTTAGTAATATATAAGTTGTTAGATTCGATATGTTAGGTTTTTGATTTGATTATATATATAATTGTTTGTTTTAAATAGTATAGTTTTAACGCATGGTTATGAATTTATAAATAATTTTAATATTTTAAAAATATAAAATATATCAACTAAAATTGATTAATACATATTTTTAACCCGTATTTTAGTAGGAAAAATTTGTTTTTAATAGTATAGATAATTGAAATTGATTAATCTATTTTCGAACTGTTTTATAATAGTCTAAATATAAATATTTTTACTTTTATTTTATAGATCAAAATGTACCTAACATTTGATAATCCATTCATTTAACATTTTTGGATTGATTTAAATTCATTTTAATGTTTTATAATTAAAATTGTTTAATACAATTTATTTTTTGGTTTTTACAAGATCAGTTAAGTTGGTTTAAACTTAACTGGAATCTCATTCAATACATTTCAGATTAACCGGTTAATAAAATGCAATGATTCTCGTAAGTTGAAAGAATCGGAGAAAACCACACACAAAAAGCGAAGCAGTTTAACTCTCATAATACATAACATATATGATTGCTGAAGCTATTCAAGTTTAGGATGTAAACTAAACTAGATTAAACTCGTTCAAATGCTTCTATTACCAATAACAAAATCCTTAGAAATTTTAGAATATATTTTTCCGAACATATTAGTCCGAAGATTTAATTGACAGTCCCAGATGATGCAATAAAAAAGCCAAAAATCTAACCTAGAAGAACTAATCGATTGGAAAAAATAAAAAGAATTGGGACCATGGTATCGGTGCACAAGGATCATCCTTGTGGAGATAGGAAGGATCAGACTATCTCAACTTCACCGAATGTTATCTGAAGGGACAATCACTTTGTTGAAACTATCGCTATATTAAATGCAAATTCTTCTCATTATCCAACGATGTGGGAGTTTTTTTATCCTAGGCCTCTATTTCTACTCTTCGTGGGCTTATCTCTTTTTTTTTTGTCAATTTTTTTACATTATTATTGGTTTTCTTTTTTAAATAAAGGTTCATTACATTACTGACCACTTTCCTGATACTATATGATCCCCAATTTCATATCTAATAAAAAGGTGAGAATCTTTTGTTTTCAATTATTGGTCACACTGATTAATTCCACTATCACTGCAAAATTAATGTTTTTTTTATAATTTCTAAAATTAAGGAATATTGGGTAATGATTATGTTTCTTGGCTTAAATTCTCGATCTTCACCATTTATTTTTTATATATCTTTGAATTAAATATTTTATATATGTATAGTTTTATAACATGAAATGTAAAGCATGGTAATCAATATATCTACTATGTAAAGTTTTTTTTTGGGGGTTGAATTCATTATACCACTCAGATTATTCAAACTCGTATTCAATCCATCCAAAATTTTGAACTCGTTACAAAACTCATCAATGTTAATCAATTCTTTACAAATTCCTTTGTACTTTTGAATTTTTGATGAATTTTTTTTTTTGTCAATAAAAAAAAACTAAAAAAACCTATTTCTCACAAATCCAGCTTGGTGAATTTCATAAATCTAACTAAATCAAAGTAATTGCATTTAACTAAGTAAAACATGTTTAAAAATCATGATTATCCGAATCTGATCCATTTTTAAAACTAATTAATCAACCCCGTTAAAACGATCGACCCTAGTTTATTAAACCCCTAAATTGAAAGACCAACAAATTTATGGTCAAAATCGAAAGTTAACTAAAATTTTCATTATTGAGTTTGGATTTAAATAGTGTAGTGTAGTTTAGTCAACCATTTTCTTTTCATATCAACCAATTGTGAACAAAAAAAAAAAAATTTGTTAGGACAAGCATCCAAAAACATAGTTCCAATGTCTCGTATATTCTTCTTGTTTGTACGTCACCATATATAGTTAGATAGTCGGCACAAATAGTCGGCTGAGATAAACAAATCATTGTGATCATAAAATCCAAAAACACTTAGTAAAAACATCCTTATTATCAAACTGTAGAAAAAGATATCAAAATACATTCATTAGACTAATATCACTTGACTAAACATATTCAATTGTTAAGGTATTTAAGGTATTTACCTACCAATTTATCAGTGATAATTTGATAAGCCTTCTCACTCGGATGATAAGAGTCAAAGAACACATGAGTCGATGGATCCGAACACGTAAAAGGAGTAAGTTTGTTGCACAATACAACTAACTCGATTTCTCCAGTACCACAACATCCTTTATCTGCTACTTCAAACCCTATAAAATTTACAAAACATATATATAATATATTTCTATTAAGATTAATGTACATAATAAATAAATAACATGGTCTCAAATTGTATCATATGATTACCATAAGTCTTAGGGTTGTTTATGATGTCGAGAAGAGTTTCATAAATGTCAATATATACTATATTACTGGGTAACTCTTTTTGTAAAGCATCCAAACTAGATGATAGCTTTGAGTTGAAATGAAGTGCCATGTTGTTTAAATCTTCAAAACATTTTCTTTTCAGACCTCCAAAAAGTGTTCTTTGTGCTGGTACACATCCAACTGGTACTCCACTAAACACTCCGATATTTTTAGCTCCGAGTCCGGATAGTTCCTAAAACGTTATAAAAAGTTGAGATTTATAGTTTTAAATAAGTCTATAATTAAATGTTGTAGTTATGTATACAAAAAAAAGAAACTCACTTTTACAAACTTTGAAGCCAATTCTGCCAGATATTCAGCATATGAGTTACGATCAAATTCAACCGACCGAACCAAATAAGTCTCGGCGAGATCATTACTACTAGAGACTACTAGAAACACACTTTTCTCCAATATATACTTAACTTTTTCTTCTCCAAAGTTTTGTTTAATTTTAGATAAATATTCTTGAAAGTATTTGAGTTGAGCTGACATTGGTATCACAGACTGAACAGCAAAACATAAAGACAGAAGTTAAAAAGAAATTAGAAACAGTATAATAACAATTAAAAAGCATAAGTATACATAACAATTAATGTAAATATTTTGTACCAGTAATTTAGATGTTAATGGATCATAACCAGAACCTCCTGAAGCAAATATTACACCTTTTAAAAGATCGTTTGGCTTCAGATTCGATCCTAAGTATGGTGGTATTGTCTTTGCAATCCCCAATTTGTCCGCTGCAGTTTTTGTTGTTGTAATGTTATATAGTACATAACAGGAGATAATGAAAACGAAATATAAAGAGTTTGATATCTATATGTACCGATCATGTCTGATGGAACTTTTCCGTCTGAAAATCGACCGGTAGGAATACCATCTGGAAAATCACGGCCATAGGGAGGAAAGTTGGACTTAAGAAGAGTTGGAATATCATTATTATTTCCAGTATCCATTATTGAGTCCCCGAATACTATTAGTGCTGGAATTGTTATGTTCGTAGGAGCTTCATGCAATTAAAAAAAAAATCAAAATCAGAGTGTTTAAAGAATTTTTTTAATATTTATTTCATAATGAAATGTTAACAAGTTTTGATGCATGTACCAGCAGTGCTTGTTGTCGCTTCTACAACAAAGAAGAATAAGAGAACACCTACAAAACGCAGATCCATGCTACAAAAAAAATGCTTAATCGAGCTTGTGAGAAAACAAAATTAACAGTTTCTTTTTTTTCTTTAGAAGATAGTGAGAAGAGAGACATTCATTCCTACATATATATACACTTATATTTCTAATGAAACTATATGTGAATTATCCAGCTATGTACTTTTCTTTTTACAGCAATGAGTTGAAAAATAAAAGGAGTGTAAAATATGATACACTGAATTTCTAAAACAAAAAGAAATAATGGAAAATATGTAGAAGGAACTTTCATTACAAATCAAGTAAAATTAAAAATATGTTTAAAAGGAAACGGAAACAACAAATGGTAAGAGTTTTAATAGATGAACTAAACATGAAATATAGAAACTAATTAAAAAGCAAAAAAATGCCAAAAGAAAACATGCTTTATATATATAGAATGAGATATTACCTACATGCAAATATTGAATCTTTTTTGGGGGTAAATATCGTATCTTATATCTAGAACATACATTGTGTACATATATAGATGTTTTTGATGTATAGTACAGTGTATTATGTGCATAGACAACCCAAAATGTACAAAATAGATAAAATTTTTAAATAAGAAATAGAACAAAAAAATAAAATAAAAGGCCAAAATTTATTTCGGAAAACTGATATATAATGAAGAAATATATGAGAAATTGTAATATTGTTATCTTTAGTTAAACTGTTTAATATTTGTGTATTGGATTTGTGTTGATTTAAAGTTTTGAATATTCTTTTTATGTATACATTGATGAATAATGATGAGTTTTGAGGAAATTACACATTGATGAATATTGTTTGAGAGCAATTTCACGGCGAATTGGTTTGAACACTAAAGAAATTAATGGACGAGTCTGAAACAAGTGAACACAATGGTCGTGGCTGAACAGACGGAGATCAGGTTTGAACACTAAGGAAAGGGACGAGTCTGAAACAAGTCGTGAACACAATGATCGTGGCTGAACGGACGGAGTTGTATCCTCCCATTTAATCTTCGATGCTCAAGTAAATAGTACGTGAGGAAAGGCTTTATCTTGCGGAATGTATCTCTTTGGTCCGGAACAGTGCCGAAGAGAGTCGAGGATCTCAATGATAAAATAGTGAAGTCTAATGATGAAACTTTCTCCATAAATTTGTATCCTCTCGCCAAATGCTCAAGAAGGGTTTTCATAGGTTATATGAACTCCGGGTTGGATTATGGATCATTCCCGCCCGGCTTGACACACCATTTTTCACACGCTTCTTCCGACGTACGTTTTCGACGTAGTTGGAATGCATGCATTTTCCCATCAGTTACTATCATCATTAATTGTAGATGTGGTAGTTTCTGCGGCCGCATTCAATTTTTTGCTACTCCTCGAACTTGACATAGCGTCTACGTATCAAACAGTTGGACTCCATCCAGGTCGAATTGCAAAAAATGGCCCAACAAATACATAAATCTTGTAAACATTTAACGTCTTGGTAGTTAATATACATCAGAACATATGTGATATGTATATTTTCATTACAACTGCATTTATTTTTTACTAAATTTATGTGGTAGGAAGCGGTCCCAGATGATGACACTCAAATGCGGATGACGATCAACGCATGCTGATTTAAAGCCGAGAGAATAAGCCTATGAAATTCTAACAAACTTGTTGGTGAAACGAATGAAGGGAAAACGGCTAATTCCCCCACAAACGTATCTCGTAAACAACTTTTCATACATGACTTATTGACCAATGCCATAAAACACATGAACTACCAAAATATTTGAATTTACTATATGATCTTTTAAAATGTGGTCGATTTAAACAAAACCATAAACGGTGTTAAATTTCCGTTAACGATTTATGACGTGGATGACATGTGGAATCCGGTTTATGTTTTTAAAAGATGAAACTAAAACGACGTTGTATTGTTCTTTTGCTATTGCTAAAATTAACAATATGTATTAGACGAAATCGAACCATGGTTTGGAATTCCAAGAGATATCATTTACGCCACTAGACTACTTGATCTTTTCATAAACATCAACACGCATTATAATTTTTATAGAAAAAAGACATCTTTCTAAATCTGTCTAAACCTTCGATTGGAGAATGAGATGAAAAACATTGATGATAGTCTCTGATATAACCAGAAATCTGACCTAAAAAAAAAACAAAACCATGAGTCATATGAGTTATGCACACAACACAGAAGTCAGAAGATTGAAAGAGAAATTAAAAAAGAAGATTGTCTTCCTCAAGAGGATAGTTTACAAAAAAAAAATTTAGAAGAAGTAATCGACAGAGGAAACATGTATTTTGAAAAAAAAAAAAGACAATAAAAATCTTTCATTGAACAATTCAAATCTCTCACTAAACAATTCAAAAAACATATTCCAAAACCAAGTCTCAATTCACATATTCGAACTCAAAATTTCGTAACAATAGAAATTTCCCATAATCAACTCTAAATTGAATTCAAAGAAAACTCATGAAATCAAAACTAGTTTGCAGATTTCCGAAACTACAATTGAAAATGGAAATTTTCGAATTTCTCTTCTCGTTTAGGCTTATCCTCAATGACCTCCGAGACATCGGAGACCACCACTTCAATATCAGTAGTCTCTGGTTCAGCAACAACGGCTGATATTCTGTGAATTTTGGAGCGGCTGAGAATGCGGGACGAGAAGTCGACATAGTGGAAAGTGGAAGTATAAAGAAACCCAATCAAAGGTTCAACCAGATTTAGAAAGACGACATTTTGGTATAAATATTATTATGCTTGTTCATATTAATGAAAAGATCAAGTAGTCTACATGTGGAAATGACATCTCTTGGAAGTCTAAACCATGGTTCAATCCCGTCTTATACATATTTTTTAATTTTAGCAAAAAAACAAACGACGTCGTTTTAGTTTCACCAATTAGAAAAATAAATCGGATTCCACGTGTCATCCACGTCATAAATCGTTAACGGAAATTTAACACCGTTAACGGAAATTTAATGAAATCGACCACATTTTAAAAGATCATGTAGTAATTTCAAATATTTTAGTAGTTCATGTGTTTTATGGCATTGGTCAATAAGTCATGTATGAAAAATTGTTTACGAGATAAGTTTGTGCAGGAATTGGCCATTTTCCGAACGAATGATCGATGAAAAAGAATAGACCAGGCCAGCTCAACGATAATCCATGGCACGACCACAAACTAGATGGTTTGCAATCACATTTGCATGATGATTGGACTAAGGCTCTAGAGTCAAAATTCTTCTTGAAATCCAACGAAATGTGGTCCATCTTCACCATCAGCTTCACATCTAACAGTCACATACGTACGAAATACACGATCGACACACTCTTTACATAATTCACAATATAGACCATAATATGTTCATTAGCCCAACCGACCTAAAAATTCCAATAAATCACAAATATTCAATGCAAATTATCCAAATAATCTACTTTCATTTTTTTCCCCATTCTAACAGAATCAAGAACTGTCTTATCATGCCATGATTTTGCTCGCCAAATCAATTCCTTTTTTCTAATTTAGAACGATCTAATGGTACCATTCTTGTTGTTGACGTGGTAAATTATAAATAGAACTTTAACAACACGAAGTTATGGGCATGTCTCACCATCGAAGCTTTGTGTGGTCCTTCCAACCAAGGATCGACCTTGGAATCCAAGACTAACCGCTTTTGGAGGGACAAAAACGTACTTAATTCATGTTAGTTCATGATCTTTTTTTTTTTTTGTGCAAAAACAACTTCATTCATTCTAGACGATTACAAATTTAAAGAAACCAGTCGGACAAGCTCGACGTGTGAGTTCAAAGCAGTAGATAAAGCAAATACATAAATATGAAGATAGATATCCAATAACGAAGATTGGGAAGTCAACACAAGAACAATCGAGAATACGACTTTCTTGGAAAGGTTTAGAGGAGAAGAGACTCACTCTGAAACATTTACATGACCATACGGTGATCACCTTGACATGTGATTTTGGAAGAATATTCATAACCTCAGCTTTCACCTTGATGAAATCCTTTGCATTTGTCAGTCCCATAAAGACCTTCAAACAAGAATGCAAAACGGTTACAAGCATAATCATCTTCATCGGGAATGAATCCGGAGGAAGGACATCTCTCAACGAGAGGAAAGTTGATGGAAAGAGTCTCTCTTCAAAAGAAGAGGAGGTGGAAATTGATCTCTCCTGGCCCTGGCAGGAGGAAGTTTGACTAGGTTTATCACTAATGGATAAAGCTAAAGGACTAAGAGGGACTGAAATTGAGTCCCAATAAACCGTCTTCACCATCATGACGGGGATGGCAGATATAGCAAGATTTCCCAACACCATGAGCAAAGTAGCAGCAAGCAAACCTGGAGACACGTCCTCGACGTCTAGAGATTGCCTAACCTTAAACTTTGATAGATGTAAGACCAATCTCAGCTTCATAATGATGAGTACATAAGCAGATATCAGCTCTGGGACCAATGACATAAAACGCTCACAACGATAAGGGAGCAGAGCAGGCAACGATACAAAAATCCGAGTCGGATGTATACGCCTGATGTGGACATTAACATGAGGTAATTTTGCAGGTTGGGACAGGAATTCCGGCGAAAGGAATAAGCTCCTAACAGTCTGAGCTCGGGCTGAAGCCGGAGCGAGATATGAAGTCCAATCGGGAGAACAGACCGGAGCAGGGGATGGAGTCGGAAAGGGAGATGTCACCGGAGCAGGAGAAGAAGCCGGAGGAGGTGGTCGGGTTGAAGCCGGAGAAGATGGTATAGTGGATAGATTAAACTCTGGAGCAGGAGCAGAGAATGAGACCAGAGGCTGAGGACATAAGGCTAAATCCGGTGCTAGTCGAGATCCAAACTCACCTGGAGGGTCAGGAGGGTCCGGTGGCTCAGGCGGGTTCACGTCGCAGTCTAACAATTACAGATCCGGTGGCTCAGGTGGCGGATCCGGCGACTCCGGCAGCTGGAGAGACTCCCACGGCTTTGTAGGAAGCGGAGTAGAAAGCTTTGTAGGTAATCTCGAAGACGAGCCTTTAACTGGACTAAGCATAGGATCTATGAACTTGACAGGACGACCACGACTCACCGGAGACTAGACAGATGACGGCGGTGGTTGAGCAGGTGAGCGTCGCCGATTCCAGACTGGTAAAGGTTCAACACGCTGAGGTGAGAAGATTCTTCGGAAAATCCCAGGCGGGGATCCGAGAGCGAGAAGCAGCATAGCTTCTCAGGCAGTGAATCCGGCGGAAAAAGCTCGATTTGGGGTGTCCATGGTGGTCGGAGAGGAAGAGGCGGCACCTCGGAGGTCGTGCCAGAGAGAGTACGTCTTTAGGGCGAACTGTTCATGATCACAATTCATAAGTTATGATTCATAACTTTAGAGGTTTCATGAAAGATATTTTAGAATTATTAGATTTTGAACTATATGTGGACCACACTAAATATTCTCTAATTAATAATTTGTTCAAAAATATACTCATAATATCTTTTAATATCTTTTTATTTTAAATATTAATTCAAAATTAGAAAATATTTCAAAATTAGATAATATTTATAGTAAAATATATTTATATTTCGAAATTATAAAATATATATTTATATTTCGAAAATAGAGAATATATTTTTATATATATTATAATTTTTTTAAAAAATTACTAAAAAATAAATATTAATTTCGAATTTATTATTAAAATTATTATAAAATAATTTTAATTATAGATATTCTCTATATATGATTTTATTAAAAAATATATTTTCAAAATTTGCACAATACCTTTTAGTATCTTATTTTTAGTTTATATATATATATATATATATATATATATATATATATATATATATATATTATAGAAAATTTTAGAAAAACATTTAACTTCTTAATTTAAGAAAACAATTACTGAATTCATATTTATTATTAAAATTTATTAAAAATAATTTTAGTTACATTTTTACATATTAAACTAACAGAAATTGTTTATATTTTGACCATTACAAAACATAAAAAATTGAAAATAAATTAATTTATTTTAATTATCTATACTATTAAAAATAATTTTTGACTACTAGAAGACGGGTTAAAAAATATAGTAAATACTTTCAATTGATATATTTTTAGTTTAATAAAATATTAAAATAATTCAATATTTATATTATTGGGAAATATAATGAGTTTAACTACAGTCGATGTTTTTACGATGACAATTTTAAAATAATTGTTTTATTAATTTAAAAAAATACTTAGACTACTATAAGAATGGTTGAAATATAAGTTAATTTGTTTTGATTATAAAAATATTGTGAAAGATTTTTGTTCATTGGAAGATAATTTAGAAAGAAAATTAACAGATATATTCTACATTTTATAAAATACTAATTTTTATAACTTCATATTCACGTGTTAAAACTATACTATTTAAAACAAACAATTATATATATTATTAAATCAAAAATTTAGCAGATCAAATGTAACAACTTATATTGCTAAGGTTGCATTCAATACAAAGATATTGATTTTAAATACTTTTTATTAATGAAATATTGGGTTGAACTAAGTTAGAATTAACTTAAATACAAAATTAACCGATTTCAATTATTCATACTATTAAAAACAAAGTTTGGCTACTAGAAGACGGGTTAAAAATAAATTCATATTCACATGTTAAAATCATACTACTTGAAACAAATCGTTACATATATATAATTAAATCAAAAACCTAACAGATCAAATATAGCATCTTATATTAATAAAATTACATTCTATACAAAGATTATTGATTTTAGAAACTTTTTAGCAATGAAATAATGTGTTAAAATAAGTTAGAATTAACTTAAATAAAAAATTATCAAATAAAATATAACTTAAGATGGGTTAAAAATATAACTTAAAACGGTTAAAAAATTAACCAATTTCAATTATCAATTGATTTTAGCAATTTTTAGGTATTTAGCAATGAAATAATGGTCTGAACTAAGTTAATTAACTTAAATAAAAAAAAATTATCAAATAAAATACACAAACTCTTTTACAGCAATAAGGTTAGCTAAGTATCTACTAAAAATAACAATAAGGTTAGCTAAGAACTAAGTTAGAATGAACTTAAATACAAAATTAACCGATTTAATTATCCATACTATTAAAAACAAAATTTGACTACTAGAAAACAAGTTGAAAATAAATTCATATTTCACATGTTAAAACCATACTATTTGAAACAAATTGTTACATATATAATTATATTGAAAACCTAGCATATCAAATATAACATCATATATTACTAAAATTACATTCTATAAAAAGATTATTGATTTTAGCAACTTTTAGAAATAAAATAATAGGTTGAAATAAGTTAGAATTAAATTAAATAAAAATTTATCAAATAAAATATAACTTAAGACGGGTTAAAATATAATTTAAGACGGGTTAAAAAGTTAACCAATTTCAATTATCAATTGATTTTAGCAACTTTTAGGTTTTAGCAATGAAATAATGGGTTAAACTAAGTTAAAATTAACTTAAATAAAAAATTATCAAATAAATTACACAAACGTTTTCACAGCAATAATGTTAGCTAAGTATCTACTAAAAATAACAATGAGCCATGAATACTAAAAATATAATAAAACAATATCAAGAAAATTTTTTTTCAAATTTAGCACAATATCATCATATTTTTTACTTAATATATATTGGATTAAATACTTATTAAATTTATTTTATAAAAATATAAATTTAAGATAATTTAAAAAAAAATATATAAATCTGCGTTTTTTTAATCCATGTTAAAATCTAGTGTTGCTTTAAAATATAACTTTTTGAGGGGGGGATACACTCTTTTATAAAATATTGGAATTAGTTTCCAGCAATACATAGTTAACTTGATGGATTTTTTATTATATAACAATGATTTGGTTAGAGAATTCCATCATATGGTCTATTCGTATTCTTTTTAGTCATCATTCAAATCATGTTTTTTTTTCCTGCTATCATTATATGATGTTAAAGGTAGCACTGTTCAAATTTCAGTAACCTAATTAATCAAATGTGAATGGAATCGCAAAAACAAAACTGATCTGAAATGATATTTATATAATAATTAGATTTTTGTTTTATCTAAGAAAAATAAACCAAATATATATTACGCCTTAATATATATCAAAACTTAAAACTAAAGCATGATCAAGATTTGAAGTCTAAAATGTTTTAGAAGTACAAAATAATCTCTATAAATTAATATGCAATAAATTATTATTTTAAATGATAAAAAGTTTAGGTTCTAAATAAATTTACAACTTAATTTATCGATAAATTAATATTTTATAAATTGATTAAATATTATGATTGGTATTATTAATTTATAGATGTTTTCTGATATTTTCTGGTAGCCTGTTGTCGACCAAAACAAAATCCAAATAAAGTAAATGTATGTGATATCTGAGAAAAATCTGAACAAAACCAAATCGGATTGAACATTCACAATAATACATGCTGATATATATATATATATTTTCCTGATTTATATATAACTTTAGTAGAGACGATAACTACAAGATATACGATCAGCATTATTATGCAGTGTATGTCCATTGTCAATTAGTTGAGTTGCGTCTATGGTTTGTGGTGGTGCCGTTTTGATCTCTCATCATCCGTCGCTATCCTGTCGTTTTCTTACAACCTTGTATTTATTCTCCCAGTCGACTAAAGTATGGACACCCACGTGTACCTTTCTCATTTACTTCCGCCGCTAATATGCAGCCACGTAAGTCAGTCTGATACAACAGTAATTTAATTTATTTTATATTCCGTATGTTTGTTCTCCTTTTTCTTGGTCGGCATGTTTGTTCGGATTTTTTTTTTGTCAACGGTGAAGATTTATGAGCCAAGGCGTTCATAATACAAATGGGTCGAAGCCCAACAAAGAAAATAAAGACGCGATCCAAGAGAAGCCCATCCGGATCCAATGCTGAAGATAAGACGCGACGTGGCAAGCATCGGGAGCATCAGAGCATGCAGTAACACGCGCCAGAAAACAGCTGGCCAACGTGGAGGAAACGCCGTAGAGCCATACCGGACCAATTCTTTGTTGTCACCTAGAACCATTCGCCGATCAATCGCACCCAAAACCGCCGGAGAATCACCTGCATCAAAAGAAACCATTAGCTGAAGAACCGCCGGAAACAACCGAGTCCAGAGAGACGCCTTTGCTGACGTGATTAAGAAACCCATCTATCTCCGCCATACGCTTGTCCTCTAAAGCGACGGAACAAAAGCGATATTAGTCCCGGTGAATCGGAAGGCCAGAAGCAAGACAGCATCAACCTCAGGGATTGAACGGCGAACAAGAGGAGAGGGGCGAGATCGTTGGCTTAAAGCCGAGAAAACCGGAAAAACCGGTGGAATCCGATATCGGATGGAGATAGCCAGCCATAAAATCATCACCGAAGTTTATTGGGAACAAACCCGAGATGAAAGCACCACAAAATCCGACCTAAACCTCAGAACCAGAGAAGGATCGGGAAGACATGCATGCCGATCAAATGAAAACGAAGATGAAGAACAGATCGGCAAGAAACTAAAGCCGTCGGGGAAAAAAGATGATGCTCCGATGAGCATAATCAGAAAAAACCCCGAAAGTCGCTTATGGGAGTCGATTCGAAACCCTTCTGAAAGATTAAGGTCGGGGAAGAAGGGGAGCGAGCGAACCTCCGAAAAAGAAAATTCTCTCTCTAAAAGAGAGAGAGAAAGCTACTTTTTCAAACATCTTTTTTGTTTGTTCGGATTTGTACCGTTTGGATATTTTTTAAATTTTTTTACTTCTTCCCTCCCCGAACATAGCTATATTATATTGTGTATATTTATTTCATTAATCACTCATTTTTACTAAAGTAAACCTAAAAATGATGGAAAAAAAAACCCTAAAAAATACGACTTTATTTCTGTAATGCGTTCTTTTGAACTTTAAAAACTCCAAACTCTGTGTACTTTTCGACTTGTTAGACCTAAATCATTAATGCTTCACACGAACTTAAAAGTTTGAATGGTAACAACCAGCACAATGAAATATGCAAGAACTGTTTTAAAATACGGTAAAATCAAATATACTAATATAAGAGAAATTTATTTACGAAACAAGTATGATTTTCATTTGATTAAAAAATTATAAACAATTTTGATAACTTTAAACCAATTTTCAAGAAAAAAATGCTCTTGAAAATGCATTTAAATGTCACCATTCATGATTTAAGTACTTTGATTACATAACGGAGTTAGTGGTGCTGCTGTTGATTATAAGAATATCTCGTTTGAATTTTGAAGATCATATAACAATGATGACTCGTAATGATTCCACTCAAATATAAATGGTTGAATCAATCAGAAAAACCATGTTTCAGTGCTACATCAAATGAATCGGAATATAATATAAATGTCAATGTGGTAATAGTACTTACGTAATAAAATTGAATGGAAAGATCATGATCATTTTCTTCTTCTTTCGGCATGCAGGCCCGGCATTCCTTTTCATTCCAGGGGACAATGGTTAAAAGAAAAAAGAGAGAAAAAAACTGATCTCACAAAACATCACATCAGACCTTATCACATGGATCAATACTTATATTATAAGGAAAGCCGATGTTATACAACATGCTATTTTTGTATGTATAACATTTATTCCCTTATTTATTTGCTCAATTTGTTTACTTACCACTCAGCCTCATCATCTTCCTCTCTGCTCCTACTTGTCACTCGTCTCTGCTCCAAAGAAAAAAATCGGAAATAATAATAACTTTTTTTTTTTGGTTGGTTAACGAAAATAAAACTTACTCTTCTGTCAATCATGGCCGTCGATTCAACTGATCGGCGGGACTTCATCGTGAAAATCCACGACGAAGAGAGCGGAGCCGTTGGTGCTACAGGGTCAAGCAGCAATGCTGACGGAGGGAATATGTTGAGGGCATCAAGCTATGATTTTTGGGGTGGAGAAAAGGGTAAGAAAGATGATAAAGGAGACGACGCCGGGAGTTTTAATTTCACGCGACGGAGGGCAAGGTCGCATGATTTATCTGTTGATGAGTTCCTTCAAAAGCAGAATCCTTCCGGCGGAGAGAACTTTCCCGATATCCATCTTAACATGTCAGAGCTCGAGAGCAACACGCCGCCTAGTGGTCTGATGCCCATTTCCGAGTCCTCTTCTCCTTTCACGACTAAAATGAAAGCCGAAGCCGTTGGAGGGAGGCAGAGACGAAGAAGCCACGAAGAAGGCCGTAACAGAGACGAGGCAGAGGCTGTGAAGTGGACTTCGAAAAAGCCGATACTGAGTAGGAACCATACGAAATCCAGATTGCAGGATCCTCCAACACCCAAACATCCAGCGGTTGACAAAGAGATGAAATCGGGTCGGAGATCCGGGAATTTGAAAACCGGATTTTTCGGGAGAAGCCCTAAACAGGGGACTCCATCTCGCGGAGGGAAACATGAGGAGGAAGAAGAAGATCCGTTTCTAGACGAGGAGGACTTACCGGAGGAATTCAAAAGAGATAAACTTAGCATCTCGGTTTTTCTTGAATGGATAAGTCTAGTTCTGATAATCACCAGTTTGATCTGTAGCTTAACCATAGATAGCTTGCGACGCAAGACATGGTGGAAGCTATATCTATGGAAATGGGAAGTTACGGTTTTGGTATTGATTTGTGGGAGATTAGTCTCGAGTTGGATAGTGAGAATACTTGTTTTCTCGGCCGAGAAGACAAGTATTCTCTTGAGGAAAAGGGTTTTGTTTTTCGTCTACGGAGTTCGAAGATCGGTCCAAAACACTTTGTGGTTAGGGCTAGTGTTGCTTGCGTGGCATTTCTTGTTCGATAAGAAAGTCCAAATAGCGACTCGGGCCACTGCGATTCGGTACGTGACGCGAGTGTTGGTCTGTTTGCTTGTTGCTGTGATCATTTGGTTGATTAAGACAATTCTGGTTAAGGTTCTGGCTTCATCGTTCCATATGAGTACTTACTTTGATCGGATTCAAGAGTCCTTGTTCACTCAATACGTGATTGAAACTCTGTCGGGTCCTCCTCTAATGGAGATTCAGAGAATGGAGGAAGAAGAGCAGAAAGCAGCAGAAGATGTTAAGAGCTTAGAGAAATTGGCTGGAGCTATGTTGCCGCCAGCTCTACAAGCGACGGTTAAAAACTTTATGCAAGGCGGGAAAGGCCCCAGACTGCCTCAGGTTGGTTCAAAGAAAGGAGAAAAGGAAGGGATAAGGATTGATCATTTGCATCGAATGAACACAAAGAATGTGTCCGCTTGGAATATGACGAAACTAATGAATGCAATAGGAAAAGGAGCTCTGTCTACGTTGGATAAACATATGCAGGAGACACTTGAGGAGGATGAAGACGCTACACAAATAAGAAGCGAGTGTGAAGCAAAAGTTGCAGCTAAGAAGATCTTTCACAATGTCACTGAGCCTGGTTCCAAGTATGTAGCTTGAATTTGATTCATCATATTTCTCAAAGTTCTTATTTTGGTTTGGTTTATGCTCAATTCTTGAGAAACATTTTTTTCCGGTTTTTAGGTACATAGATTTGGAAGACTTCTTGTGTTTTCTATCTGAAGAGGAGTCTGAAAGAGCCATGGCCCTCTTTGAGGGAGCTTCAGAGAGCCATAAGATCAGCAAGGCTTGCCTCAAGAACTGGGTGGTAAGTTTTTTTAAAGTTTCTTGAACTTTTAACTTAAAGCCAATTGATGATAAATGGATTGGTCCGAGTTCCTTATATATTAGTCAATAGTACTCACAACTTTTAATGTGGGATAATTAACACACACTCTCTAGAGATAAAGCTTCATGACCCATTAATTTCTATAATATCTCAATAGTTTCCAATTCGATATGTCAAGAATCTTTTCATATAATAGAGAGTTATCTTGAACACGCGAATTTTTTCACAGGTTAGGGCGTTTAGAGAACGGAGGGCTCTGGCTTTGACCTTAAACGATACAAAAACAGCAGTGGACCAGCTTCACCGTATAATCAACGTTGTTATTAGCATTATAATCATAATCATTTGGCTTCTTATACTCGGAATAGCAACAAGCAGATTCTTGCTAGTTTTAAGCTCTCAGCTTCTTCTAGTAGCCTTTGTATTCGGAAACTCATGCAAAACCATCTTTGAAGCCATCATTTTCCTTTTCATCATGCACCCATTTGATGTTGGTGACCGCTGCGAAATCGACGGTGTTCAGGTTTGTTCCCTCCTAACACAGCTACTAACTTTCTGGTCTTATTACGTGGTCCTGATCTTGTTGTTTCTTTTACCAGTTGGTTGTGGAGGAAATGAACATATTGACGACTGTTTTCTTGCGATACGATAATCAAAAGATCACTTACCCGAATAGTGTTCTCGGCACAAAGCCTATAGCTAACTATTTCCGAAGCCCTGATATGGGAGATGCAGTCGAATTCTCTGTTCACATAGCAACTCCTCCAGAAAAGATAGCTGCTATTAAACAGAGAATACTCAGGTTAGTTAAACCCCAAACCCTTACATGCTAGGTTAAGTACCTTGGAAGTAAAGATTCGTAAACGATGTTATTATGTTTTTTTCGCAGTTATATAGACTACAAGAAGGATCATTGGTATCCTGCACCTATGATTGTGTTCCTTGACATGGAGAATTTGAAAAGTGTGAAGATCGCGGTGTGGTTGACACATAGGATGAATTTTCAAGACATGGGAGAGAGGTATATAAGGAGAGGTCAATTACTAGAGGAAATTGGAAAGGCTTGTCGAGAGCTCGATATCGAGTATCGTTTATATCCTGAAAACATTAATATTCGAAGTCTCCCTCCTCCGGTTACTCCGGGGACTTCAGACCGTATTCCTCCTGCTTGGATGCATCAACGCGGTTCCTGAATTGTAAAGATTGTTGAGGGAGAGAGAAAGGGTTTGTTCATTTTGGTTATGCGTAAGCTATATGATTTTTGTGTGTAAATTGTGGTTTTTAAAATAAGTATATAGTCATTGTAATAGGCTCTAAGACATTTTTGATATTGCTCTTAGTAATCATTACAAAAAAACAACGCTCTTACCGATGGATACCATACGGATTTGAATAATCAATGGCACCGGTACCCAATCGTTTTTTTCGTTATTCATTATGTCTGCAATCCGTTGATAAGTGGTCGGTTGCATATAACTGTTAATAGATACACTAATATGTTACCATAGCTGTTATACTGATAAACTACTTGACGGATTACCAACGGAACGGTAAATCTCTCTCTCTCTCTCTCTCTCTCTCTCTCTCTCTCTCTCTCTCTCTCTCTCTCTCTCTCTCCATGTTCTATAATATTTTTAGTACGAAAATGTCTTTTTTTAATTATTTCAGATCGTGGACGGACCAACCGATGGTTGATTCGACAACAAACTGATTGGTTACCGATTATTCACTTGATATTGCGGAATTCGTGTCATTAGCATGTAGTCAACCATATATACATAAAATCTGTAAGTTAAAATGTCCATGCTCTCAATGTTAGAATGCTAGGATTGAGGACGTATGAAATCATTTGTATTTAATTGATTTATGCCGGATTATAAAATTTGATATATTACGGAGAAAAATCGGATTATGGTAGTAGTTGTAGAGAAACATATGGTAATTGTAGGACCCTATCATCGTTCAATAATGCATCGGTAATTATTCGGTTATATTCTATCGGTAATTTACTAGGTTGTCCATCAATAAGTTACAGACAAACAATTTATAATTGATGGGTATAACCGATAGATAACCAAAAAATTTTCCTTCTAATCTTGGTTAATCTAATCTTGTTTCTATCTTTCTAATCATGTTTTCTCACTCGATCCTTATGATTTTTATGGGACTCTCTATGATTAATGAGTAAATCTCTTTGAGTCTTTAGGGTGAGGTAGATTAGGGTTAGATTAGGGATGATCTAGGATACTTAGTGCTTAGTTAATGTTAATCCTTCTCTGTCAGGTTGATCTCTAGGCTATATTTTCAAAGAATTGTTGGTCTAGATCATAGGTGTTTTGATGTTCGAAAGGTGTTCGATGAAATGTTTAAATGAGTCTAATTAGAGATTCTACATGCTTAGTCAATGTGAATTGATGTATAAGATGTTTAATGGTTATATGACCTCGAATTGAGTGCTTTATTGGTTCTTAATCATAATTGAGAATTTTTATTGATTAAAGGGATTAATGTCTTTATTAGAATGCATTCTAACTTGTGATAAAAAAATAAAATAAATGAATGATTGTATGATTAACATAGGTGTAAGATGCATGGAAATGTGATTAACTAGTCTTAGAGTCATTAAGACATCTTTTGCATGTTGTGATGTTTTATAAGACCCATGATCATCTCTAGCTAGCTTTAATACCTTGACCTCATCCTAGAACCTCCTTTGATCACTTAAGATACTAGAATCAACTTTAAAATAGAAATTGACTAAGATTAGGCAATTACATGCATACTATTAAATTAGAACAGTAACACAATATTAGGAATTTTAGTTAATTGATTGTGAGATTTTGAAACCTTTTATCATCAATTTGGCGTTGTTGTCATCTTAGGATTAGGATATAGCCGTTAAAATTACATTTTTGCTTGAGACTAAGCATTCTTCTTCTTTTGGTAATTAACTATCATATTTTTCTTGTAATGTGAATGAACTTTAAAAGCAGAGGTCTTATAAATTTAGTGGAAAGGGTTGAAGACACAAAATATTGATAGTAATTTAGTGTAAATATCATTTGTGTATTTCAAAATTTCACAGAATATACAGAAAAAAAAATTATCGATATTGATAGTAATTGTGTGAATCAATATAAACAATGTCAAACAAAAATATTTAGTCTCAAAATATTAACTTACTTAATTTTTTTATACATGTTGACTAAATTTTGGAGACAATGGATGTCTTATTAGAGGAGTAAAAAAAGTAGAAACAATATTTAGTCTCAAATATTAACTTATTTAAATTATTTTTTATTTTTAATACATGTTGACTAAATTTTGGAAACAAATGAATGTCTTATCAGATGGATAAATTTTCATTCAGCAGTATTTTGTAAATTAAAAATTTTACACTGAAAATATTTTTGGAGATACTGTGAACAAAGTTAAACAAAAAGTTAGTCATAAAAATATTAACTCACCTAAATTATTTTTTTATTTTCATACATGTTGGCTCCAACCGGTGACCATAGTTTAGGAAAAGAATGATGATGAATTTTTAATTCCTCAAAATTTTTACCAATTAAAAGGAATTTTTTGTCAAAATTCAGACATATGGGTCCTACAATATTTCATATTTTTCCTCATGTTTAAGGAATGAATGAACAAAAAAATTCCCCTGCAAATTTGATGAGGAACAAAATATGAATAAAAATTCCTCTACATTCCTATTTTTTTGTTAATTCAATTCCTCAAATGACATTTTGTCCAATTCCTTTTGTTCATTCATCAATATTTTCTGAGATTAAATCATTTAGTTGAAAGGAATGAAGTCAACATTCTTTCATCCCATAAAAAAATATTGAAGAGAATATCTCTACAATTACGAGAGATCAATGAATGGAATAAATTTAGTGAAAATTACTTATAATACCACTAATTTTAGTTATAATTACTACAGTAGAATTAGTCACCATTTTTTAATATAGTAATATTTTTTGTTAAAAGACTAAATTACCCTACAAATTAGTAAAACATTTTATAATTAATTAATATTTTGCATAATTATAATTGCAATATAAGGTTTTCATATATAAAAACAGTTATTTTGTAAGTTATTTTATTAAAGAACCGTTTCAAAATAACAAATTAATTCAAAAAATATTTATATAAATAAATCATTTAAAATAAAATTTAATAAAATATATATGTTGAAAATTTGATTTTATAAATTTCGTTTTATCTATATATGTTTAGATAAATAAATATTAAAGGAAGAAACTATTACAAAATATTTTATTTTTTGGGTTATTTTTAAAAATATCGGTTTCAAAAATAAAAATACAAAATATTTTTATAAATAAATCATATAAATAGTAAATAAAATATATTTTTCGGTTACTTGTTTTCTCAAAATAATAAATATATAACAAAATATTTTTAAATAAATAAATTATTTAAATAAGAAAATTATAAAAAAAATAATAATTTCTTTGGTTATTTTAATTTCTTTTTTCAAAAATAAGAAATAAATAAAAAATATTTAAAACAATAAATAAATTATTTTAATAAGAAATTAATACAAAACAATTTTTTTTATTAGTTAATTATTTTTAGAAATTAATAAAAAAATTCTTCAGTTATCTAATTTTTTTAAAGAAATTTTAATTTTTATGGAAAAATATATTGTTTCCTAAAAAATCTCCAAATATCGCAGAAGATATGGCAAAAAAATATTTTTTTAATTTGTAAACACTTCCGTAATTTAAAAAAAAAATCTGCAACACTAGATTAAATCTTAAACATATAACAAATCTGGAAAAAAATATGTAACATTACTAATAACTCTGTAACAAACAAAGCTAAAACAGTAATTAATAAATTTAGTTTCACTTGTTACCGACTTATATAAATCTGCAATACATAAAAAAACTTGACAACTAATCTCCCGATTTATATAAAATCTAGAAAATATATCTGCATGGACTCGTAAATCTGTAACCACATCAAATGACATGTCAGCAAAAACAAATTTGCAACATTAAGTAATAAATCTAAAACATATTACCTCACAGATATTTTTATAAATAAATTGACTTTTATCTGACGTGTAAAATAATAATAATAGCATTTCTGTAATATTTTTTTCCTAACAAAGATTATCATAGTCCAAAATTAACTTTCTTAATAAAAAAACAGGTGTCTAATTATCCTTTTTTGTGCTACTATAGTAATCTTCCCATAAATTTATTCATTAATGATGTATATCCAATTCAACTTCTTTCCATCAATTATGTTTAGACTTACCGTTTCAAATAAGACTTAAAAACAAGAGAAGCACTTTGACCAAAAGAAAAAAACAAAAACAAGAGAAGCACATCACAAGGTTGTTTAAGAAAACCATGAAAACACAAACGTTTCTCATATGCATGTTCATCCTCTCCCTGTTTGCTTTACATCAGTGTATGTATGCAGATTTTCTCAATTATATTACTTATGTTTATTTTTTTTCCTTTGCTCGCCAAAGTGTTTCTTCATTTTTTCGTCGTTGTCGTTTGGTTGAGGTGTAATTTTAATGTGCAGGTGCAAAGACGGATGTAAGCCAAATAGAGAAGTCAAAAATTGTCATAACATCAAATTGTTATCATAATACGTGCTTCCACCTTTTTAAAAGAGACTGTTGGTGTTGTATAGTCTTAAAAGTGAAAAAACGGACCCCTTGTTGGAAAACCAAAAAAGAATGCGACTTTTATTGTCCTCCTCCAAAGTAATATTTAATAAACGTGTTGTATGAGAAGTTGTTGTTTATCGCAAGAAATAATAAAATCATCAAAAATAAAACTAATCATTTTTTTAAGTTTTCAAAATATTATCTCCTGTTTGAAAACACGCCGCCTAAGACCGCATAGTCGCGAGATAAACGTTGATCGGCCGGGAATCGCCGCGCCTTGGGCCAAGTCAAAGAAAAAAGGGTTGACAATTATAAAATTTGATTTTTTTTTTTTATGTTTTACACTTGAAATCGAACAATATGTGTTAAATCTAGATGTTTCTTACATAAAAAAAACGTGTAGAAACAAAGATTCGGTGTCAAAAAAATCAATGGCGGCTGCATTAGGGTTTGACAGAATTTGTTAAATGAAGAAGATGATAATAAAATTACAATTTTGTCCTTACTTATGAGATAAAAATAAAATAAAAATTGTGACTTTTAACTTTCCCAAAAAATCGAAGCCAGCCCAACTTCAGATTATACGTGCTCTTAACCACCTGTGCAACGTCAGCTATTGGTTTTATATCACAAAAGTATATATATATATATATATATATATATATATATATATATATGTTTGTTAAATAAAAGTTTTAAAATTCCGTCTCGATTAATCTCCGATTTTTTTTGCTAGTCGTTAGGTCCAATCTCACCGTTCGACTAGCCTCTAACGATTTTTAGAACAAGGATATTACCAAAGAAGTGATAATCTAGTAGTAACATAAAAGGGTTAGTTTTCTTGTATCCCGTGTTTAAACCTCCTTTCATCCGAAGAGATAATCTTTAAATATGATTATCTAAAAAATGACTTTATGCTCTTCAAAAATTATGGGTCAGAACTTCCAAAATATTCAAAAAAAAAAATGCTTTCATAATATTAAAGATAAAAATCTTATTTAGGAATTTATAGACAGGATTTAGAAGGAAAAAAAAGATAGGATTTACAAACAGGATAAAAAGTAAACAGGGGGCAAGATTAGCGCCTTGACCATAGCCAGACTAGATCTTCCCCTTATTTGTGACCGCCATTTTTCGTAGTCATCCAAAGCTGTTTAAGAGCAACATGTACACTCTTGTCCAATGTAGAAGAGAGAATTCAGTTGACCACATGATCCCAGTGTGAGACCACGTTTGACTGACCAAGCTTCTCACAAGCAATTGTCCAGATTGCAAGCGAGAAAGAGCATCGGAAAATATGTGATTTCTCGATTCTGGGAATTCATCACAAAAAGTGCTTAGGAATTCCAGCTTTACACCATACTAGCGTTGCCCAATTAACAGCCGGTTTTGTATCTTTCGTTTCATTCCAAACCAAACGAGAGACAAACTTTGAGAGAAGCTTGCCAAACATACACCATTCAACAATATCAGCAGAGTTTGAAGGGGTAATACCTAAGATCAAAACCAGTATTTCAAGCTGACGGTCTGATCTTGCGTTTGGAAGGACCCAGGCTTTTCCATCAATGCTGTCACTTACCGAAGAGTTAATTGGTATTCCTATATCCATTGGACCCGAGGGACCGATGAACTCAATAAGAGGACCCAGAGACGTCCACGGATCCCACCAAAAATAAATCTCATCACCTCTACCAACCGTGTACTTGAAGAAATGTTTAGCAGTGGAACATTCTCCTAACATCCATGAGTAAGAGTAATTTGTTGCGTTAAATGACCAGAAAGACCCTTGAGATAGATATTTCGTTCAGATCTACGATACCCATAGGAATCCAGCTCTGAGGTAGAGCAGCCATATGAGTTATGGCCATAGATTACATTACACGATGAAAAAGATCTTAGACCAAGGTTTATCCGTATATCAAGGTTTCATTTTAACTTGGCTTTCTGACGTTTGCTTGTTACACATCAATTAAAACTTAATGTACACACTACCAAAATCAAACGATAGATTAAATCCACAATAAGTTAGGAATCTATAACATCAAAAATACACAAAAATTCTTAATCTAAACTAATAGAAGATATTTGGTTTTAGGCTACAACCTAAATGAAATGAAAGTAAAGAAACTAACATGCAAATCAGATAGATAATCAAGTACTATAAAACAGAATAAATCATTCATTCTTGTATGAATCTAGATCAAAACAGACCGGCTGTATGAAGTCACTGCGATTTTTCTTCTCCGCAGCGGGATGTTGAGACCGCTCCACATGTTGTGGGTTCTCATGGAATTTCTCGGACACTTAGAGCATGATTATCAAGGGTTCTTAAGGGTGGAGTTCTTAACTATTCACGTGGGTCCCACGTGAATAGTTAAGAACCCGACCTTTAAAAATCCTTATTTAAGAACCGGTTCTTACACTGTTCATGACACGTGGCAGCCTGTCATTCGTCTATTTTTATTTTTTGATTTTTTTTTTTTTTACACTTTTCCCAAAAAAAAAAAAAAAATTTTTTTTTTAAGAACCCCATGAGGGGTTCACCACTAATCATGCTCTTACTCTTCTTCTTCTTTCCTTTGAACCCTTAGAGTAAAATTATATTTTGGCAGAAAATATAAATCATATTTTGCAATAAATAAATAATAAATTATATTCCTATGTGAAAAAGGAAAATCATATTTTTGACAGAAAAATATAAATTGGACGGTTTTGACTAAAGTTACATAATCATATTTTTGGTGGAAAATATAAATAAAAAATCTGAGAAAATCTTAAATCACATTTGAAAGAAAAATATAGAATCATATACATAAATTGAACTTTTTGTGGTAAAACATAGAATCACCTTTTTAACTGAAAATGTGGAACAATATTTTGGCAAAAATCATAATTATGTTTATTTTTCCTGAAAACGTTGAGATCAAGTTCTTCAAAAAAAAAACAATACATATATAAGCCGAAAATATAATTCAGAGATTTTTTTTCAAAGAAAAACTTGGAATATGAGAAAATGATTAGTGTGAATAAACTCTATTGAGAACGGACAAACTATTTGATATTTTTTTGTAACGGCCCGCTCCGGTGAATCGAAAACGACGATGTTAGGGTATCCGTTGAACCAGAATGATCAACCAGAATATCTTCCCATGGTTCCAAGAGTACGCGCGTTCTTTTCGATTCAAATCCACCAACGAACACCAGCCGACCGATCATCCTACTTTGGACATGTGAGGGGGAAAGAGTGGGAAAAGAGGAAAGAACTGAGTAATTGATTCAAACACAATTATCCAGTAAGGGCGAATTCGAGGAACCCGCGATCTCGGATTACGTCACACAACTACGAGATAGAAGTCCTAAGCTAATATCACTATGCAAACAACCGCCCGAAGGCACATCACACAATCTAACGTCAATTCGTGCTAAACGAGCCCTAAGTTCGCACACTTCTGAACACCTATCAGTACAAGAATACAAGCCTATAACAATGGCATATTTCGTTGAAAATTCGTCGCTAATAGGTCTTAGCATCGAATTTGCGACGAATCATCATTCGTCGTTAAACGTTGGTCGTTATTCGATTTTCGTCATTAAATCATCGTTAAGTACGACTGTACAAATTCGTCGTTATTCCGTCATTAAAAATCCGTCATTAATCCGTAGAAAATATAGCAACGAAATAACGAGGAAATGAAATATTTGCAAGGTGTCGTTAATACGTCGTTAACGATTTCGTTGTAAATTCGTGATTAATATATTCGTCGCAATTTCGTTGTTACATATTTGCGTCGCTAAAACTTTGTTATTGTATTCGTTGTTAATTCGTCGCTAATTAACGACGATATTTAATATTGTAAAAATATTATATATATAATGAATTGAAAAAATAAAATTTAATAATAATATTCAAAAAAATATATAAATATATTTTACAAATCGAAATATATACAAAAACCGTCACTAAACTAGCCTAGTTAAGGTCCGAATCCGTCCGATCCAGAAACTCCGTGGCCTCGTTAAACTGACTGGTCTCAATCGTGATTTCAAATTTGGAGTTGGGCTTTTAAAATTTTCTTTGTAAATTTTTAAATTCAGACCCAATGGCTAAAATTGCGCCATTAGAGTTTGCTCACATTATAAAACCTAAAATCTTTGATTGAAAAAAAGAAGATAAATAGTTACACACCTTTTGTCAACAAGAAAAAAAAAAATTCTTCTTCTGCTTTCTCAATAACTCCAAAGTACACCTGCTAATTGTTTTTGTTTTGTTTTATAAAATTTATTATTTATTCGCTCAATTAGTGTACTCACTTACCTCTCAGCCTCATCTTCCTCTGTGCTCGTACTTGTCAGTTGTCACTCGTCTCTGCTCCAAACAAAACAAAAATCCGAAATAATAATAACTCTTTCTGTTGGTTCACGAAAAGAAAACTTACCCTTTTGCTTTCCGAGATCTGTCAATCATGGCCGTCGATTCAATTGATCGGCGGGACTTCGCCGTGGAAATCAACGACGAAGAGAGCGGAGCCGTTGGTGGTGCTATAGGGTCAAGCAGCAATGCTGACGGAGGGAATATCTGGAGGGGATCGAGCTATGATTTTAAGGATGGAGAAAAGTGTAAGAATGATGATAAAGGAGTCGACGTCGGCCACGACGATGAAGGCGGGAGTTTTCATTTCAGGCGGCGGAGGGCACGGTCCCATGATTTATCTGACCCGCAGTCGAATTTTATCGACCAGTTCCTTCAAGAGCAGAAAATTTCCGGCGGAGAGGTCTCTCGCGATATCGAGGTCAACATGGCAGAGCTCCAAAGCAACACCGCGCCAAGTGATCTGAGGAAAGCCGACGCGGTTACACCGAGACAGAGAAGAAGAAGCGACGAAGAAAGCCGTAACTGCAACCGTAACAGAGACTTGGCAGGGGCTGTGAAGTGGACTCCGTATAAGCCAATACTGAGTAGGAACCATACCAAATCCAGATTGCAGGATCCTCCGACACCGACACATCCAGCTATCGACAAAACAGAGATGAAATCGGGTCGGAGATCCGGAAATTTGAAAACCGGGTTTTTCGGGAGAAGCCCTAAACCGGGGACTCCAGCTTGGGAAGGGACATTGGAGGAGGAAGAAGACGATCCGTTTCTAGATGAGGACTTACCGGAGGAGTTCAAAAGGGATAAACTTAGCATCAGGGTTTTGCTTGAATGGATCTGTCTAGTTCTGATAATCACCAGTTTGGTCTGTAGCTTAACCGTGCATAGCTTGCGACGCAAGACATGGTGGAAGCTATATCTATGGAAATGGGAAGTTACGGTTTTGGTATTGATTTGTGGGAGATTAGTCTCGTGGTGGATAGTGAGAATACTTGTCTTGTTGGCCGAGAAGAACTTCCTTTTGAGGAAAAGGGTTTTGTTTTTCGTCTACGGAGTTCGAAGATCGGTCCAAAACACCTTGTGGTTAGGGCTAGTATTGCTGGCCTGGCATTTCTTGTTCGACAAGAAAGTCCAAAGAGAGACTCGGACCACGGCTATTCGGTATGTGACGCGGGTGTTGGTCTGTTTGCTTGTTGCTGTGATCATTTGGTTGATTAAGACACTTCTGGTTAAGGTTCTGGCTTCATCGTTCCATATGAGCACTTATTTTGATCGGATTCAGGAGTCGTTGTTCACTCAATACGTGATCGAAACTTTATCGGGTCCTCCTCTAATGGAGATTCAGCGAATGGAGGAAGAAGAGCAGAAAGCAGCAGAAGATGTTAAGAGCTTAGAGAAGTTGGCTGGAGCTATGTTGCCTCCAGCTCTACAAGCGACTGTTAAAAGCTTTATGCAAGGCGGAAAAGGTCCAAGGCTGTCTAGGGTTGGTTCTAAGAAAATAGATAGGGAAGGGATAAGGATTGATCATTTGCATCGAATGAACACAAAGAATGTGTCTGCTTGGAATATGACGAAACTAATGAATATAATAGGCAAAGGAGCTCTCTCTACGTTGGATAAACATATGCAGGAGACAGTTGAGGAGGATGAAGACGCTACACAGATAAGAAGCGAGTGTGAAGCAAAAGTTGCAGCTAAGAAGATCTTCCACAATGTCACTGAGCCTGGTTCCAAGTATGTAGCTTGAACTTGATCATCATATTTCTCAAAGTTCTTGATTTAGTTATGTTTTTATGCTTCAAATCATGAGAAACATTTGTTGGGGTTTTAGGTACATAGATTTGGAAGACTTTAGGTGTTTTCTATCTGACGAGGAGTCTGAAAGAGCAATGGCTCTCTTTGAAGGAGCTTCAGAGAGCCATAAGATCAGCAAGGCTTGCCTCAAGAACTGGGTGGTAAGTTTCCCATTCGTTATATCAAGAATATATAAAGTAGGCTTTTCTCTTTTCTCATGCTGCCACATCATCATTCTCTAAACATTTATATCACTTTAAGTTTTTATTTAAATAGTTTTATATATACTTAACTTTTATGAAAAAAATATGAAAGGTCACTTAAATTTTTTTTTCATAAGGAGGTCGCCTTTCATGTTCGGCTTCTCGGTTCTACCTTTATTCGGTCAGTGAGTATCATGTTTTACTGATTTTCTCGGAGTTTGCATATATGGCCTCTATCGAAGAAGTTTAATTTGTCCTTTACTGCGATGTTTTGTCGGTTTTCTGGTCTTCTAACTTTAAATATTTATTTTTAAGTGACCTTTCATATTTTTTCATAAAAGTTAATATATAAAACTATTCAAATAAAAACTTAAAGTAATATAAATGTTTAGAGAATGATGATGTGGCAGCATGAGAAAAGAGAAAAGTCTACTTTATATATATAGATAAAATATAAAAATCTTAATAACATAAATTTATTAAAAATTACACAGCCAATAAATAATATAACCTAAATTAAAACTTCAAATAGTATAAATACATTATGGTTTACTTAAAAAAAAAATACATGTGAAGGCACTTAAAAATATTTCTCATGCCATTAAAAAAAATTATATAGAAATGATTTTTTCATTTGTCTAAATCATAATTTTAAGACAAAATTAATAAGCAAAAAATGATCTTTACCATTACATACATCATTGGGGAAGTATGGTCCACAAAAGAATATATCAACGAAACAACTTCGGCTTCAGATAGAATTTTGTTTAATCTTCGCCTTGAAAGATACTAAATAATCTCAATCACCGTTTACAATGTTTAAAAATATGTTTCACTGACAATTTAGTACCCTCCGTCATTGACTTTCCCCAGTGGCGAGAAACTCCGTGTCAATGCTTTTGATGCTCATGCAAACACACTCAATCAGATCTTTTCCATAAAGAAGCAGAGACATGTGTGATGTTGGCTACAAATATCAATCCAAGTTTTTCGGAGGTCTTTCTATACAATCTAAGTTGTCAACACCTATTACAACCACATACAAAATCAAATCATATCAATTTTTTCTCAGGTGAGTCCTCAATGCAATTTTTGGGAGAATTTACTTTGACGGCAGTGTGCAAGCTACCAACTCTCTTTTCCAACGGTACCATTGGAAATTATTCCTACAAAATATAACATTTTTGCTTCACATACTTGATGTATTATAACACACCACAACTTGAAATGCAAAGAAAACCAAGAGAGCGGTGCTACTACTAAATACCATGGAGTGCAGAAGATTGAGCACGTAACAATTAGGGGTATATGTTGTTCGAAAATTAAAATTGGGAACTATGTTAGAAGATAAAGATGAGTACAGTAATCAACCCTTATAGACTAAGTACATGTACAAACTAAACCCCTCCAAAACCAAAGTTTTTTGTTTTAAATATGCAAACGACAACCCTACCAAAATATGATACACAATAAACTAAATACACAAATTTAATAGGCTAAACCAACAATGAATTAACCATCAAAATAGGGTTTAAAGAATGCAATAGAAACAAAAATAGGTTTCACGGTTACTACAATTTTTTGTGGAAATTAGGCGGTTAAATAACCGACAAAATAAAAAGTTACCGACAATAAATGAATATGAAAACACAAACAAACTACACACAACAAAAATGGGGGATATGAAAGAAAAAAAAATGGAATACATAATTTTGGTGAACTTTCAAAATTGGATTTAATAGAAATAAAACGATAAAACACACTAAAAACAAAAAAATAACTAATTTAGAAACAAAAGAAGAGATAATTATAGAGAATATTAAAATATATTTTTTAAAATGATTAAAGTTAACATTGCTAATTCTCTGTAACTATGTTACATAAAGGTCGATTTGATATAAGTAATGATGCATGTAAAAACCAAGAAGATTTTTTTCTAAAAGAAAAGAAAACATGCAATAATTGAACATTTGAAAATCAGATACCGAATGGGATCGAAAATGTTAAAAAGAAACCATGATGAAAATCAAAAGGCAAATGAAAAATTGAGAGTAAAAATATGCAACAAAATCTGCGCTTCGCGCGGGAATCCCCTAGTCTTTTCATATACTGTTGTAAATATTCGGAGTAAATCCTAGAAGAAGAAATGAATTTTTCAAAAAACTTAAAGAGAAAACAGTATTGAAGCAAATATTTTCACTCTAGGGTTTATGTATTAATGTGAGTGTGTCAATTACAAACCTTTAAACTTTTTTTATATAAGTCTAAAACCGATACAATATGGAAAATGAAATCAAACGAGATTTTTTAATTCATTCGATATAAAAAAAATCCTAAACTGGTTATAGTGTATGTCTTCGGCACATGTCATTCCTCATCTCACTTAAAGAAAGATTTCATTATCAGTACCTTTAGGTTATAAGTCACTTAGCACAACGTATACAAAATAGAGTGAGCTTGACCACGAATTTTTTCACAGGTTCGGGCGTTTAGAGAACGGAGGGCACTGGCTTTGACCTTAAACGATACAAAAACAGCAGTGGACCAGCTTCACCGTATAATCAATGTGTTGATTAGCATTATAATCATAATCATATGGCTTCTTATACTCGGAATCGCAACAAGCAGATTCTTGCTAGTCTTAAGCTCTCAGCTTCTTCTAGTAGCCTTTGTATTTGGAAACTCATGCAAAACAATCTTTGAAGCCATCATTTTCCTTTTCGTTATGCACCCATTTGATGTTGGCGACCGCTGCGAAATCGACGGTGTTCAGGTTTGCTCCCTCTTAACACAACTACTAACTCTCTGGTCTTACTATATCTGTGCCGTGGTCCTGATCTTGTTGTTTCTTTTTACCAGTTGGTTGTGGAAGAAATGAACATATTGACGACTGTTTTCTTGCGATATGATAATCAAAAGATCACTTACCCAAATAGTGTTCTCGGCACAAAACCTATAGCAAACTATTTCCGAAGCCCTGACATGGGAGATGCGGTCGAATTCTCTGTTCACATAGCAACTCCTCCAGAAAAGATAGCGGCTATTAAACAGAGGATACTCAGGTTAGATAAAGTCCAAACCTTGAACCTCAAACCTAAGCATGGGCATTCGGTTCTTTGGTTCGGTTATATCGCTTTTCGGTTCTTTCAGATATAAAGATAGGAACCGTTCAAGTATTTACGAAATTCGGTCCGTTTCCGTTCGGTTCATTCGGATTTTGGTTCGATTTGTGTAAGAAAATTAAGAACCAGCTAATATCCAAAAAAATGAGTTTGGTTCGGTTACAGTGCAATTCCATTTTTGGGATAATTTCAGATAATTTGAATAAAAAAGAATAATTCAAGTAAAAATATCGGATAGTTCGGATAATTCAGATGAACATCGATAATTTCAGGTATTTGGATACAAATATTTTGGTTATTTCGGATAATTTGGTTTTTCTTAAAAATATTTGGTTACTTTTTGTTATTTAGTTATTTTAAATATAAATATAACTAATATTTTTTAGGTATAAAAATCATATTTTAGTTCAAATATCAATTCGTTTTTCGGTTCAGATATTTCGAATATGACAATATAGGAATGATTCGGATATTTACGAAATTCGGATCGGTTTTGAATATGGTTCCTCGGTTACCGGTTTCCTATTCAAACCTTTACATGCTAGGTTAAGTACATTGGAAGTAAAGATTCTTAAACGATGTTATTATGTTTTTTTTCGCAGTTATATAGACAACAAGAAGGATCATTGGTATCCTGCACCTATGATTGTGTTCCTTGATATGGAGAATTTGAAAAGTGTGAAGATCGCGGTTTGGTTGACACATAGGATGAATTTTCAAGACATGGGAGAGAGGTATATAAGGAGAGGTCAATTACTAGAGGAAATTGGAAAGGCTTGTCAAGAGCTCGATATCGAGTATCGTTTGTATCCTGAAAGCATTCATATTCGAAGTCTCCCTCCTCCGGTTACTCCGGGGACTTCAGACCGTATTCCTCCTGCTTGGATGCATCAACGTGGTTCCTGAATTGTAAGATTGTTGAGCGAGAGAGAAAGGGTGTGTTCATTTTGGTTATGTGTAAGCTATATGATTTTTGTGTGTAATTTGTGATTTAAGAACAAGTATGTAACGACCGTTCCCGGAGATTTCGACGTTAAAACATCCGATGAACCAAAATTGGCTAATCGGAATATTCTCCCATGGTCTCAAGAGTCTATGCGTTTCTTTCTTTTCAAAACTACCAATGTAATCAATAGTTATACTCCTGCTCTATGTCCTGCAAAGATAAAAAACGGAAAAAGAAGAGGCTTGAGTAATTAATTCAACAACAATTACCTAGTGAGTACATGTTCTATGAACTCACGATCTCATTTTAAACTAGTACAATAACAAAAAACAAGTCATAAACTAATAACATCTTGCACACAACCGTTTGAAAGCTTTCAAACAACCTACACCCAATCATGCTTAACGAGTTTTCAATTCACACTCATGAGCTCCTACGGACGGCTACACCAAAAATAAGAACAATGGGCCATTACAAAGTATAGAGTCATTGTAATAGGCTCTAAGACATTTTTGATATTTGGTCTTAGTAAACGGACGATTGGAACCAGAAATGAAGACCCAATCACAAGTAAGAGCTTACGACTTCAAATGATTCAGAAGTCAGAACTCAAGACACAAGTCTTGGGGACTTTAAGTGAAAGCCTTTGACCTCTCATAGACAACAATGTATTAAAACGGAAAAATACTTATAGCTACACACAAAAAAACACCATTACATTAAATGACTATACATCTCAACAATGTTAATATATATAAAACTATGTGAACTACATGGTTTATGTAATTACATTACATATATGAATTAAATAGTGTTATGTTGTTAGTATCATGAGCAAATTTTTAATGACCAAAATAGTGTACAAAAAGTCATCTTGTTAACCCAGTAATAAAACGATTTAGTCCAGACTCTTGTGGTCAAGTGGTTGGGGACGGGTCTTGGACGCTACCACGTTCTGGGTTCGATCCTCCTGCCATACGAAACTAAGTTACATTTGTTTAAAGACCCCAACATGGATATGGACTTTATTTTAGAGATCCATTTAAATATCCGGAGAAAGAATTTATCTATGTGCTACATCTTCCTTTGGGGATTAGTCCAAGCCCCTCCATAGATTCGGAATATCCCCAAATTAAAAAAAAAACGATTCAATTATTAACTCAAAGTAAAATGATTTAAACAAATGTTTGGTTTTAGTTGTTTTATTTTAAGATCATTTGATTTAGATTAGATTTTTATTGTCAGATATGGTATAGTAATCGAATTGTTTTATCATGGAGTTAATAATGTGACCTCTAGTACAATATTTTGGTTACTAGAAATCAAATCTATTAAACATGTACCATTGTAAAACTAAACTTTATCTACCTTGATTATTATGTAGCATGTCATTGTCATTAATAATTTCATTAGAGGTAAATCATTTTATATTTAATTTATCCATAATATTTTTAACATCTTTATAATCATTTTTCTATCATAATCAAATCTTACAAAATTTTTTTCAAAACTTTAGAAATAAATAAATTAAATTCATAATTGTTGTTAAAATACAAGTATAAATTAGTATTAACTAAATTTTAACTTATAAAAATAAAAACCCAAATAATATCTATATAAGCATTAATTTATTAAATTAATTAATAAATATAATAAATAATTTAATACTTCAATTATTTTTTTAAACTATAAAAGTAAATTAAAATAATTACATACAAAACAACACATATTCATATTTTTCAACATAATTCAAAGGTGAATAGCATAAAATAAATACTTAAATTAACATTAATTATTTTAATCAATTTAATGAATATTTTTTAAATTAGAATTTTAAAATTAGATCTATAAATATTTTTTAGAGGATTGTTCTTTCAAATTTGACAAAATGTTTTTATTAAAAAGGTGACCCTCTTTAAAATGTTAGTAACCTCCGCTATGCCTGAGTTCGATTCACGTTGGGAGGAATCTCCTTTCTTAAAGAGAATGAATTTAACCCGGTTTGGGTCTCGCTCTAGGGGGACGTACGGATCCACGGACCCCAAACCTCCTGGTATTTAAAAAAGAAAGATCATATTGATTAGGGAATATAGAAGAAACTAGTGTTATCTTAGTCCATAAATAAGGAAGATTATGTTGACCGCATAACCTAGATTATATACAGAAATATCATATTTTGAATTTAAGGGCTTGACTGGTATGTTAGCTGAATCGCATAATAGCGGAATAGCTAAATTATAAAACAACGGAATCACTAGAACGACAACACTCGATAGCTGAATAAATTAAAATAGAATTTTACAATAGCTGAATAATTAAAAAATGCGTGAATGATAAATTTTAGCTGAACAACTGAATAATCTAATATATAATGGGAAACCACTTTCTCCATCTGAGTGACACGTGTCCTCTATTCTTCTAAAAACTATTGGGCTTCGATCATTACACTCTTGAACAAAAAATCTCAAAGTCAGCCCAAAACAAATGCCAGCCCAATTCTGTAACCCCTTTCAGCTTCTTCTCCAATCGACCTACTTCGTATCATTCAATAAGGCAACCACTCCTCTCCAAACGTTACAACTCGACCACTTCCATTCCTTATAAAACACGAGCTCATACTCGCGACTATCGTCCCACCATATTCTCGAAGGAAAAATAGATCGATTGTCTCGACTTTCAGGTTTGAGGGTTTCGTTTGAGATCTTCAAAAAGGATTCAAAATTCATCATATATATATATATATATATATATATATATATATATATGTGTGTGTGTGTGTGTAAGTATCTCTAACGCTTGATCTCCGTTTCTCTATTGATCTACACAAATTACAGATTATCCTTGATTTTCGGACAAGAGATTCATAATTGTGATCGATATTGATATTTATTTAATGTTACGATTGATTTTTATAGCTGGAGCGAGCGACTTAGGTTTATAGATAACAAGAAATTGTCTTAGGTTTACTTTTTAAGGATTAGCCGTAATCTTAGGTTCACCATAGTTGTAGATCTAATGAAACAAATTTGATATTGTGCAATGTAATAGAATGAGTAAACATGTTTACTCAAGATCTGTAATAGAAATTTTCAATTTTTGAACGTTGGCTCTGTTGAACCTGGGTTCCTCTTTATCTAACTATATCGTTTGTTCTTCTGATCACAGAAAGCGTGAATGAGATTATGATAGAGTCAGAAATGTGGTAAAAAGAAGTCTAGCAGTAGTAGTTCCTTATTTTACGAAGCTCCCCTCCGTTACAGCCTTGAAGACGTTCGTCCAAACGGTGGAATCAAGAAATTCAAATCTTCTGTTTACTCCAACGTAAGTTTCGGATTATTTGATTCTGTTCAAAATCTGACAGTATTGAATATCAATTCTCTTAACAATTTTTTTGTTTCATTCTGGTTGCAGTGCGCTAAGAGGCTACCCTGAGTCTCCTAATATAGTTATAGCTATCTTTTGTTTCCCAGTTTATAATTCACTTTCTTCAGAGCTCCGTTTCTGCTGGTTCCCGAATCCAATCTTAGACGCTTAGTGGAAGATAAAGGAGGTCAAAACTGGATAAAGAGAGAAAGACAAGTTTGTTTTCCCAGGAGGTGGGGCTCAAACAATGTTACTAAGAAGAACGGATGAGAGATACGAGGTTGCTGGAAAACGGAGAGCGAGGATGCTGGTGGCGGGTTTCAGTCCAAGACCAATGAGTTCTAGATTATCAAGCAATACACATAATCTCATAAAGCAACAATATTGCAATAAGTACAAGATTAAAGAGGAAATGGATGAGCTCCATTTTTGGTGGGAGGAGAAGATTTTTATCGTCCCGTCAATATTTCTTATGCTTGGAGGTAAAAAGATACTAACAATAGTTCTTATGTTTTATAAACGACTGTTTATGTCTTACTTTTAGTCTTGGGTTATTGTATTTGTTCTCCATGTATTACTAAGTACCAGAGACCACATGGATGATGACAGGTTCTGAAGTTAAACTAAAACTTACGGTGGTCACAATATTTGTTTTCGTCTCTCATATAAAATCAGAGTTTCGTTTACATGTTTGTATTACAGTTATTCAATACTGAATTGTGTGTTTTGTTTTGGTTTAATTTAAGCCCACAAGGCCACTAAAGTTTCAAAGGCATCGTCATCTTCAATCACCCGTTTACAAACATGAGGATAATTAGCAAGAGTAGTGGAAAAGTCCGTATAATAGTTGGGGAGAACTTAGACTTGACTAAAAATGAGTGTTATTTCTGCTCTTCGACCCAACTTCTTTCAGAAATGGTCAATCTTACGAACTAATTAGTTGGGAGTTTATCAAGAAAGAGGGGTATATCGATCTGTGGAGGAAGCCTAGAAACAATAGCTGCTATATCAGTTGCGAAGCTGGAACCAAACCTCCTTTGTGCAGATCTTATCTAAAAAGTTTTAAAATATAGAGATATCAAAATGTGTCGAAATATCAATAAAAGCCCAAAAAACACTCCCTGCACATGAACCCCACATGTGCGTTTTTTAGATGAGAATACCACCAACCATATCTATCAAAAAAGTATGAACCAACTTTAAGAGGGCATGACGACCACTTTTCCAATCAAAATACCTATTGAACATGACATGACAATACTTCATTTAAGGTTGAGTATTCACAAATGGAACTCAACAAAACAAATCACTACCATGACTGAAACCCCGCGCGTGTGCGGGGGGTTGGAAGATTCACTAGTGAAACAAATAACAGCTAAATTACTGAAATAAACATTAGATATAAAAATAAAGAATTTAAAACCAACTTTCTCTACTCACGTTAGAAAATTTAAAATCAAAGAATCTAAGTAGGAAAAAAAACAAACTCATACACTAACTAAAAAAGATCACATGAGAAATGAAGAAATTCAAATTAAAATACTCATTATCGCTTGTGCCATGCGCAGGGCCGGCTCAATAGTTCCCGGGGCCCTTGGGCAAAAAAAAATTTTTTGGGGCCCATAACCAATTTTTTTTAAGAATTTAAAAAAAAAAAATCTTAAAAACAGTCGGATTATAAAAAGCCCAAAACTATAGTTAATGTCCATAACCAAAGTGTTTTTGGGATTTAAAAAAAATCAAAATCCTAAAAGAAACTCTATTTAAAAATAAAATTTATGAATTATTTTAATAAAAATGATTTTACAAAAATAAAAGTATATATCTTAAAAAAAAATTTAGTTACCAAAAAAAAAAATTGGACCCCTTTAGTCATGGGCCCCGGGGCGGTCGCACTCCCCGCCCACCTATCTAAGCCGGCACTGGCCATGCGATCATTCCAAGCAGGGCAAAATCAAACTCAAAGTTATTCCCAGCATGACAAAAACAAATCACATGTAGTACCTAAAAAGATTACAAGAAAATCGAAGTATTCTAAATGCAAATTAAAAACCTCTATGATTGCATAAGCCACAAATGAGATGCAACTCACGGCTTACAGTCTTCTTTTTTTTTTTTTTTGGGTCAACTGCTTACAGTCTTCGTATTCACATCTTCTTCCTCTTCATGGATGATGCTAACACATGGGTTGACTTAGATAAAAAGATGGTGCCAACGTGTAGCACAACAGTATTATGGCGGAAATGTATATGGAAGTAAATATGTAGAGATAAATTGAAAAATAAAAAATAATAATATAGGGATAAAATTGAAAACGTGAGAATGATTTTTTTTTTTTTGAAACGCCAGAAAACTAGTATTTCTTAGATGAATCAAGTTTTGTCTAAACTAGTTATAAATTTAAAACGTGCGGGATGAAAGGAATGTGTATTGATATGATATTACAATGTACAGAGGTAGAGAATATATACATAAGAGAGGAGGAAGGATCTAGACCTATGTAATTACAATAGTTTTCATAAGTGATCATATTCGAATATTGCATAATGAAGACTAATGAAATCATATCTTCAGTCATATCTCTTATACACTCCCTCAAGATGGAGGGGCGGAAGCAACTCCAATCTTGTCTCGTAGTAGTAGAAATTGAGCCCGTGGTAGTGGTTTAGTCAGAGTATCAGCAAGTTGGTCTCTCGTGTTGATATGGGCGACGCGAAGAGCACCTTGACGGACTTGACCACGAACGAAGTGATAGTCAATCACAATGTGTTTCATCCGTGAGTGGAAGATAGGATTGGCACACAAGAAAGTAGCTCCAACATTGTCGCAGTACACAACAGGAGCTGAGGGTAATGTAACACAGAGTTCAGTAAGAAGATTACATACCCAGCGTATTTCAGACGATGTGTTTGCGACAGCTCGATATTCGGCCTCTGTTGATGATCTGGCCACACCTTTCTGCTTCTTGGAGCTCCATGATATGGGATGAGATCCCATGTATAGAATGTACGCGTTGGTGGATATGTAATCGTCAGAGTCACCGGCCCAGTCAGAGTCAGAGAAGGCGTGTATAGTGAGTGTGTTCTTGGTGGCAAAGAAGATGCCATGGCTTGGTGTGCCCGCCAGATATCTGAGAATTCTCTTAGCAGCTTGCCAATGATCTTGAGTGGGGTGATGCATAAATTGCGAGAGTTTGTTGACCGCATATTCAATGTCCAGTCTAGTGAACGCCAAGTATTGTAAGCTCCCAATAAGCTGTCTGTACGCGGTTGGGTCTGTGAGCGCCGCACCAGAGGAGAGTGTGAGCTTGGGTGACGACGCCATGGGTGTTGTGACAGGCTTAGCTTGTAGCATGTCATACCGATGTAACAAGTCGCAGATATATTTCCGTTGTGACAGGTGCAGGCCAGTCGGAGTTCGATATGCTTCCAACCCGAGAAAATAATTCAGCTGTTCTGGATCTTTCACAGAGAACCTGTCAGCTAGAAGACGAAGAATACGCTGGATAGCAGTTGCATCATTGCCTGTGATTAGTATATCATCAACGTAAACAAGTAGATAGACCAGACTTGTACCATGACGAAGAACAAACAAAGATGTGTCAGCCAGAGAATTGAGGAACCCGAGACCGAGGAGAAAGGTTTGTAACTCCGTGTTCCAGGCTCGGGGTGCCTGCTTGAGCCCGTAGATCGCTTTCCGCAAGCGACAAACATGAGTTGGGTGGTCATTGTCGATGAACCCAGGTGGCTGATCCATGTACACTTCTTCTGTGAGTGTGCCCTGAAGAAATGCGTTGTTCACGTCGAGCTGCTGGACATCCCAAGCTTTTGACACTGCAATCGCCAGGACTAGTCGGATGGTCGTCGTCTTGATCACAGGACTGAACGTCTCCGTGTAATCGCGGCCTAGTTGTTGCGTATAGCCTTTGGCGACAAGTCTCGCTTTGCACCTGTTGAACGAACCATTAGAATGAAATTTGTTTTTGTAAATCCACTTACAACCGATAACATTGTACTGTGGTCTCCTGGGGACGAGTTCATATGTTTGATTCCGGGCAAATGCGTCTAATTCCTCAGACATAGCTGCGCGCCAGTTCTGATCTTTCAAAGCTTGATTCACAGTATGTGGTTCAGGTGGGTATATTGCATAATGAAGACTAATGAAATCATATCTTCAGTCATATCTCTTATACGGGATGGATTTAAAAATCGCTTATTAATTTTCACTTTTTAGCATTCCGTGCGTTTTATTGTGAATGGTATATATTGGGTGGAATCACATTTCCAAAACGTGAAAACGTGAAAAAGCTGCATACCATTCAAGCCCTAAGTATATTTTTCAAAATAAATAAGTCTAAAACATTTTAGGATATGAACTTTATATTTGGACATCTATCTAAATATTCATAAAAGGATAAAGATGTGTATACGTAACGAAAATATATTTGTAACCTACGAAATATCATTGACGTTATAATTTTGTCTTAATGTGGTTTACAAGAAGATTAATTACCATATATGTGAGATTGAATCGTGGAATCAGATCTATCCAAGTACGGGCGTTCGGGGTGTAGCCCCACTGATACTATGGATTAAGTCTGTAACTACACGGTTTTAGAATCACATTGTTTAACCACACAAAATCGTTTTCTCGAGTTGTAACCACAAAACGTTGAATTTTTGTTGACTTTTAACGATTTCGTTAAACATACGTTAAATTCAATTATAAACCGTTAAATAAATTGTTAAACCGAAACCGAAATTAAAACCAAGACAAATTAATTACTAAACCAGATTTAATATCTAGAACCAAATTAAATTTAAATTAACCCAGACCCAAATTCTCAAACCGACAATAACCGTAATAAATCTCTAAATCGTAATAAATCAGTCTAAACCAAACTAAATCCCTAAAAAAAAGCCCCCATTCTTTCTTTCTCTCTTGTTCATCGTCTTGTTGAGTTGAAAATCTCCAAATCTCACACTTAGCTTTATGAATTTGGTTGAAACATATAATAAGATTTTTCTCTTGTTTCTTTCGTCATTAGAATTGTTCTTCATTGAACATCATATGTATGACAAACAACTTACACTGCTCGATAGAGATCCTCATATATTCAAAGTTCAAGACTCTCCAAAAATCCTCATGAGCACTAGCTACTCTCCACTGACGACAGACCATAGCAGAGCGACATAGGTCGAATTGATTCAAGAACGAGAGGTCGAATTGATTCAAAAATCCTCATCAGTCAAATCAATATGAACTTCTGCATATGAAGAACGGTTGTCATCTCCATCATCTTTTTTCCATCTTTCCGACTATAGTTCAAGATGAAGTTCTGGCAGAACATATCAGTATCTGTCCGAGAAGAAGAGGCAATGCCAAAACTGACAGTTTTCTCCATGGACGAGCCAGAATTTCCAGCATCTATAGATATCCCGGAAGCAGACCGACACTCACTGCAATTGAATATGAAACGAACCCATATAAATATCAAAACTTGTTTCGACCCATAGATCCAATATTAAGTAAAATGAGTTAGAGAGCTCACGCAGGGCCAGGGTACAATCTGGCACGTTTGTGGGACGACGAAAGAACAACTGAAGACGATGAACAAGAGAGAAAGAAAGAATTGGGGTTTTTTTTTTAGGGATTTAGTTTTGGTTTAGGCTGATTTATTACGGTTTAGGGATTTATTACGGTTATTGTCGGTTTGGGAATTTGGGTCTGGGTTAATTTAAATTTAATTTGGTTCTAGATATTAAATCTGGTTTAGTAATTAATTTGTACTGGTTTTAATTTCGGTTTCGGTTTAACAATTTATTTAACGGTTTAAAATTGAATTTAACGTCTGTTTAACGAAATCGTTAAAAGTCAACAAAAAGTCAATGTTTTGTGGTTACAACTCGAAGAAATGATTTTGTGTGGTTAAACAATATGATTCAAAAACCGTGTAGTTACAAACTTAATCCATAGTATCAGTGGGGCTACACCCCGAACGCCCATCCAAGTACTTAGAACATCTCCATTAGGGTCTCTTACGGGGTTCTTAGCGCGGGAACCTAGGCAAAATTAAGAACTCTTCTCCCAATAGTTTTTTAGATAAGAAACCCGTCTCTTACACTGTTCACGTGACGTGGCGAGACGGGATTGGTCAATTATTTTTTTTTTTAATTTTGAAAAAAAAATAATATAAAATATTTTAAAAAATTCCCTAGGGTTTCACGGATGGAGATGATCTTACAAGCCCGCGTTATGACAATATAACGTAACCGGGATAGATTCGATTCAGATCCTGAACCGGATCGGTTTCCCCTGATGTATCTTCGGTTGAACCCACCCAATCCCCTAAATTCGGGTCTTTATAATCCAAAATCGTCCACCGGATCTGATATTCTTCGATCCAGCTTCTTCCACCCGTAACCCTTAAAACATCTCCTCGGATCCTCCGATTGTAAGTCTCCACAGATTCTGACGGCTTTTTCTTTTATAAACAAAGGTGCCGAAATTTTCAAACCTTTCTGCTTTTCCTCTGTTCGTCCTTCACTCTCTCGGCTAATTTATTCATATGAAAAACTCGACGTTCTTTGCAGATTTCATAAAGGGTTTATTTTTCAGTGTATGATAACTAATTTCATCTGAATTTGTATAGCTGTGATTGTTTTCTTTCTCGTTTTTGTGAATCCGATCTGTGTGGTTATGTTATTGTGGAAAAATGTGGCAATTTGATCTCTTTTTGGTTTTGATATGAATGTATGATGCTGATGGTGATGAAGATTGGTTCTTTGTAGCTCTTCTGCCTATTGTAATTGTGTATAAAAAATGTTTGTTTTCAGTCTAAAGATTGTTGTTTTGATCAACAAAGATTTTCTTCTTTTTTTTGTGCTGCAGCGAGTTTTGTGAATGATGGATGAATCAAATGAGATCATCCTGCAGAAATCAAAGAGGTTGACATCTGTAGTCTGGAACTACTTTGAGAGGGTTAGAAAAGCTGATGTGTGCTATGCTGTTTGCATTCAATGTAATAAGAAACTCAGTGGTTCGAGCAACAGCGGGACAACTCATCTCCGGAACCATCTAATGCGTTGTCTCAAAAGAACCAATCACGACATGTCTCAGTTGCTGACTCCCAAGAGAAGGAAAAAAGAGAATCCAGTAACTGTTGCTACTATCAATTTCGAAGAGGGTCAGACGAAAGACGATTACCTCAGGCTTAAGTTTGACCAGGAGCAACGTAGGGACGAGATGGTTATAAGCCGAGGAAGCGGTGGAGGAAGGTTCAGTCAAGAAAGGAGTCAGATTGATCTTGCTCGTATGATTATAATGCACGGTTATCCGTTAGCTATGGTTGATCATGTTGGCTTCAAAGTGTTTGCTAGGAATCTTCAGCCCTTGTTTGAAGCTGTGCCTAATAGTACCATTGAGGAATCTTGTATGGAGATTTACATCAGAGAGAAGCAGAGAGTGCAACACACTTTGAATAATTTATACGGTAAGATCAATCTTTCTGTAGAGATGTGGTCTTCCCGGGATAATGCGAACTATGTGTGTTTGGCCTCTCATTATATCGATGAGGAGTGGAGGCTACAGAGGAATGTTCTCAACTTCATCACCTTGGATCCTTCTCATACGGAAGATATGCTTTCGGAAGTAATCATCAGGTGTTTGATGGAATGGAGTCTTGAGAGCAAGCTTTTCGCTGTTACATTTGACAGTTTTTCTGTTAATGATGAGATTGTCCTGAGGATTAAAGACCACATGTCTCAGAGCAGCCAGATCTTGATCAACGGGCAGTTATATGAGTTGAAATCCGCCGCTCATCTTCTGAACTCTATTGTCCAAGATTGCTTGGAGGCTATGAGAGATGTGATCCAAAAGATTCGTGGAAGCGTGAGATATGTCAAGAGCTCACAATCTATACAAGCAAGGTTCAACGAAATCGCTCAGCACGCAGGGATAAACTCCGAGAAGATCTTAGTTCTTGATTCTCTTGCTACCTGGAACTCTACTTACGCGATGCTTGAAACCGTACTGGAGTACAAGGGTGCGTTTTGCCATTTGCGTGATCACGACCACGGGTTTGATTCATCTCTAACCGACGAGGAGTGGGAATGGACAAGATCCGTTACCGGTTATCTCAAACTTGTATTCGAGATTGCTGCTGATTTTTCAGGAAACAAATGTCCGACAGCGAATGTATACTTCGCTGAGATGTGTGATATCCACATCCAGTTGATCGAGTGGTGCAAGAACCAGGACAGTTTCTTGAGTTCTCTGGCAGCGAAGATGAAGGCTAAATTTGATGAGTACTGGAACAAATGCAGCCTTGTTTTAGCAATCGCTGCTATCTTAGATCCACGGTTCAAGATGAAGTTGGTAGAGTATTACTACTCTAAAATCTATGGCAGTACAGCTCTGGATCGTATCAAGGAAGTTTCGAATGGTGTCAAGGAGCTTCTTGATGCATATTCAATGGGCTCAGCCATTGGTGAAGACTCTTCCTTCTCTAACTCTGCTTTAGTTAGAGCTGGTATGGACACTAGAGACAGACTGAAAGGATTCGACAAGTTTCTCCATGAGACTTCTCAAAACCAGAACACAACTACGGATTTGGACAAGTACTTGTCTGAGCCTATCTTTCCCCGTAGTGGTGAGTTCAACATTCTGAATTACTGGAAGGTCCATACACCGAGATACCCTATCCTCTCTATGATGGCACGTGACATTCTAGGGACTCCCATGTCAATCCTTGCGCCTGATTCAACATTCAGCTCTGGGAGACCGGTGATTGATGAGAGTAAGAGTTCTTTGAACCCTGATATCAGACAAGCTTTGTTCTGTGCACATGATTGGTTGTCCACAGAAACAGAAGGTACATTCCCAGACTCTTTCTTTTTTGTATCTTCTTCTTCGTTTATAAGAACTCAAAAGCTATCAGTCATCAACTATACTACTGACTTTGCCTTTAAATTTTGTGACGAGTAAAGAAATTGCACCATTGTCTAGACAATATGCTCAAGCTTTGTGAAGAGAAGAACCAATTCAAGGTACTGTACTTCTTCTGTTATTCTCCTCCATCCTTTATTCATCATTTGTACATCTTCATTCAAATTGAATGTATTTTGCTTACGAATTAGAGTGCATCGTTGCAGGATGAACAGATTATGGGATGTTGCTCGTAGTTCGAAGGTGGTGAATGAAGTACAGAGGAGTAATTTATATTATCATCATTTTGAGTTTGCAATTTCTATTTATGCATTAGAAAGATTAACTTATGAGAGACATTTGTTCTTGTAACAAACATAATCCTCAAGTTTAAAGCAGAGGGAAACAAGTTAAAGCTGTCAATATTGTCTGTCTTCATCTATTTTACTTATCTTGACATGAAAGCGAAAAGAATCACAATGTGTAGGAATCTGTAATGATAGGTGAGAGATTGGTTAAGTGCAACTCATCTTATAGGCGATAGAAAATTAGAAGGCGGACTTCAATATTGATTTTCTTCAAGACCAAGAATTTGACTCTACAGCTCTCAGCTCTTTCTAGTTCGTTTGTATTGTTGCTTCTCTAAAATGATCGCAATAGAAAAATGTATACATGCATATTTTTTGATTCAATATAATTTAACATTCATTCCAAAAGATAGTTTATTAAACTGTAAAAGATAATATAACTAGAGCACATGATAAATTTGACGTTTAAACACACAAGAGAAAGAGAGCAGATGAACAAATTGATGTTTGAGAAGATATGTTTTTTTTGTCAACTGAGAAGATATATTTGAAACGGTAATAACGTAGACTTTTATTATCTCTTTACGGTAATAAGAGAATCCACTTTAGTTGAGGATCATTATTTAATTATTAGCGGCACATTACGTATGAAGTTGAGCCTTGTTCATTTTTTCGTATCCATTATTTATCGTCCACACGTATATACAACGCGTATGTTTTGTTTTCCCTTTGTAACGGCTGAAATTATTCGTGAGAAAGACGTCCTTTAACGTTATCTACAAACCAATATAATAATAATAATAATACTTTCTTGATGTTTACGTAACGATCTATGAATTCCACAGTTGCGTATGTAATGTTGGCCTTAAATCATTCATATTGAATTAAAAATAAATGTTTTGTATAAGTTTTTTTTACTAAGATCTGATTGTTTCTCTACTTTTGCAGGTTTGCATTCGCGTTTTCCAAGCGATGATAGTTGACCTTGCATGGGATAGCTAGTATTAGACTAACATAAATTTGCAAAACGAAAAGAAGGATCTAAAACTTCGTTTGACGATGAAGAATAAACGAGTCGCTAAATAAAAGTAAAAACCATTGACATTACATCCCACATTGAGACTTTGGTGAGAATGGAATCAATATATAAGTAATGTGACAATTTTCTATTTTTAAAATAGATTTTGGGTGTGAAATAGGTTCATTATTTATAATTTTAATATGGTATTAGATAGGTCTCGGCATTTTATCGAGACCTGAAGTACTGAACCGAAACCACCCCAAAAAACCGGTTCGGTTCGGATTCGGGTCCAAAAAATACCTGAATGGGTTTTGATTCTAGATACTTTCAGGTATTGGTTCGGTTCGGATAATATCCAAGAACCGAACTGATATCCGAAATAACCATACTTATAATTATATATAAGAAATCTTTTATATAGGTTTGGTTATTTCGGGTAGTTCGGATACATTTCAGATAAATCGGATTTCTTTTTATAGGATGATTTCGGGTAAATTGGGTAGAGTGGTTACTTCGGGTATAAAATATTTGAACCAATCGGATACTTTGTTTAGAATTTGGTTACTTCGAGTACAAAATACCAAACCAATTGTTTACTTCGGGTCCAAAATACTCGAAGTATTCAAATACCCAATTTTTCGGGTATATACCGGTTCTTAAAGTCTAATACTCACCCGACCCGAACCCGAAAAATACTGTATCGAACCCGACCCGAAAATCTAAAATACTCGAATGGGTTTTATAACCCAAAACCGAAAAACTCGAAACCCAAAATACCCAACCCGAACCTGAATGGATACCAAAACACCTAGAGATAGTATTAGAGCTAGGTTATTTTTCGATTAGTCGACATGTGGATGTCAAATCTCACAAACTTCACGTTTAGGAAGTGATGTGGCAATCTTCCACTTTTAAACTAGTTTTTCGATGTGATATAGACTCATTACTTATATTTTTAACAATTGAAGTATGACTCGATCCACCATGTGCGAACACAAACATTATTAACACATAAATTTTATAAAAATAAAAAATCATCAATTTAATTTAACAATATCAATATTAAACAAAATATATATCAAATTATTTGTAATTAAATATAGACATAACATCATTATATTTAACCTCTTATTAAAATATTTTATAGTTTATTCTAAAATAATTAATAACAAGAAAATAAATTATAATTATATATTTATATATATTAACATTAAAATATATTTTTCTTAAAAATATTTTATCATTTATATATAAATTCAAATTTATATAAATAATACAAAACTATTATATAAAATTATATTATCTATATAAATTGCATTATCTATAACAACCATATTTATTAATATTTAAAAGTTTTTATAAATATTTTTATCTATATCATCTTATTTTTTAATTTTTATCTAAGATTATTTGTATCTCATAAATAATCTAATAAATAACAAAATTATAAATATAAACTAAATTTAATATTGTAAAAAATCAATAAATCAACTATTTTGAGAGTGTATATATATAAGGCCAAAATTATTTCTTAATTAATATAAAGATTAAAAATATAATATAATTATATATGTATAAATATTATAATTTTTTATTAAAGTATTTAATTTATCGTTTATATATATTATTAGAAAGTTATCACAATTGCAAATAGATTTGATGACAAAACTAAAGAAGAAGATATTCGATGAACAAAAGTACTCGTGATATTGGCGTAACGATAAATTTTTAAAAGAAAAGTTTAGTTGTCCCACGCTTTGTATATAGATCGCGTGACTTGGCTTTTAATTTAGCTTTTAATTTAGGTCATCAGCGACATGGCTTAGTTAACTAATTATTGCTTACTTGAGAAAATCGAATATTTTTTATTCATTAGTTGGTCAAGATATTGATTAGTCAAGACAAAAAGGGTGGTTTATTGGATAAGGGCTAAAATCCGACTTTACACGTACGGTTTTACAACGTTCAAATATTCATGCGAAATGATGTTTTTTTCTTCCACAAGTGGATGTATTCTAAACAATGATTTTAAATAAAAATTTATCGTTTGATACCAATTTCTATTTTTTATTCGTAAATGTCTCCAGGAGTGAAGTTTCCATGATGTTCAATTCCTTTTATGATTCGCAAGTGCTTATCCACAAACTTCTCAAATTGGGAGAGACAAGAAATGAGCTTCATGTAATCCTTTTCAGATTATTTTTGTAAAGAACCATTCAATATCTTGAAACGACTTCCTTTTGAATTTTAATCAACAAGACGACTGGATTAACCCAAAAACAAATGTATGATTTAAATTTCATTTGGAATGAATACATATTTTTTTAATTAGAATATTTAAATACTAATTCTAAATTCATGGGAATTATAGACACATGTATGTGCTTTTCCATCCTCTAAAAATCTATCCCATGCAAGGTCAGGAACACATATTTTAATGTCACTAGTTATAATTATATCTGGATTATAATACCAGTAAGAGACGTCTGAAAAATCAAAAGATAGATGAACACTGATTAAGCATAAAAAAAAATAAAATCAAATCTGGATATTTAGTTTCTAGAAATATATACTATTTGATTACGTGTTTTAAATCATGATTTTTGTTAGGTCAAAAGTTCAAAAACCTTTTTTTAGAAATATATACTTTTTGTCATAGAAATATATACTTTTTTGTTAGAAATATATACTTAAAAAAAGGTTCAAAAACGCAATTGATTTTGTCGTAATTAGAGCATCTTCAACAATCAAATATCCATACAAGTATCCTAATAATAAAATATTAATATTTTAATAAAATTTAGTTATTTAATTAAATATAAATTGCTAAAAAAATAAGTAGCTAATAGTTATAAGACATGTGTTATATGGGTTTCTAAACTAGAAACCATAACTTAAACAAGATATTCAAGTTTTTTATTAAGATACTCTCTTCTTCTCTTTCTAACTTTTTTTTTTTTGCTATGAGTATTTACCTTAGATACCACTATTGTGTATGCTCTTACACTTTTATGTCGATGGGGCCTGGCTGTGTGATTATTTTTTTATTTTTTATTTTTTTATTTTTTTTATTTTTTTATTTTTTATTTTTTTTATTTTTTGGGCAAATTAAAGTCAAGAATCAAATACTTGTATAACAAAAAGGACCATAAGAGATAAGGTTAAGAACAGAATTAAATGCGTGTGTTTAATGAACAAGAATACGTATGAATAGCGTTTGAGTACAAGTTATCAACCCTCGCCAAGAAAGTATGCCAACAGATTTGGCCAATATATTCAAGCACAAACTTTTAATTCATAAAGAAAATCAATAGAATGCTAAATGTTCTAAATCAAAACTAAATAAACGATAAAATAACATTTGTTCTATCAGGTTATTTATTGAATGCTAAAACATAAACACTTTCTAAAACTTGTGGTGTCTGCCTCTCTGATGTCGGGTGGATCCTCCACGGATGACGCCGTAAGAGGGCCTTTTTATTTCTTGTCTTTCCTTCCGCCTTGGTTTGATTTTGCGGTTTTGTAGGTTCGCCGGTGGCCTCAAGTGTCTATTCTAGAGGCGGTAGTTGAGTTGCGGTGTTTCTCAGACGGATTTGGGGTTCTCATACCTACCCCGTCCGGATCCGTGAGGACTAGGTCCGACGGAGTGTCCTCGGGTCTCCCTCCGTGTGTTCTCTGAGGATCCGCGGTGGATCTCAAGGATCGGTCGTCGGTGGGGATATTTGGTTAGCGGACAAGGCTCTGTGGATAAGGCGGCTTTGGCGCAGATATCGCGGCGATTCTCCGGTAGATCTCGTTTGTTATGAGGACGACAGCGGATCTCGCTTGGAGGGTTCACGGCGGTGGGTTTTTGATCCACAGCGAGGAGCGTTTCTAGGTTCTTCTGTCACCCTCTCTGTGTGTGTCGGCACCCTTTCTGCTCTGGAGTCTTCGAACCACGGGTACAAGTCTTCTAGTCGGATCCTTTCATCACGGCGGATCTAGGTTCAGCGACTCTTTCTCTTCTATCTTCGGGTTGCTCTCGCCGTTTGCGGTCCACGATCTCCCTCCTCCGAAAGCAGCTTCTTCTTTCCGGTAATGGCGTAGGCGGTGAAGACGGGCGTATGTCTTAGTCGACGTGGCCCTGCTCCGACAGATTTTCCGGCCACCGTCACCGCTTTTTGTATCTTGCTCTGCCCCGGTTGTATCACTAAACTGTGCCTTGTTTGGGTCTGGTTAAAGGCGGTTTATTTTCGATTTATTTTTGGTTTTAGGTAGATTTAATTAAATGCTTATGTACTGTATGTTTAAAAAACGGAAAAAAAATTAATATAAGAAAACCTTTTAACAAAAAACAAAAAAAAAAACTTGTCGTGTCTTAAGTGACCTCCGAATATTAAATATAAATTTTTTATTTCATTTAATTTTTTTCTGGGTTAGAAATTGTTCCTTACGTTTCATAAAAATACAACGTTAGTCAAATATAAAAATATTGAACATTCTTTTTTTTTGCGGCAAAGAATATTTCATTTAGAGGTCTAATGGGCAATTACAAAAATACAGAGATACAATATAAAAAGTAAAACATGTGAAATGGGCTAAAGGCCCAATAAGAGGAACCGTGTAGAAAGCCGACATGTGGCGAGCCACGCCTCAATGATCCAGAAGATATGGCATGCATCTCGCCGGCGACTTTCTCCGGTTACCGTCAGTGCCAGGTTGCTATCTCTCTGATTCTTGCCGAACTCCTCTAGAAGGCTCTACAAAAACACCGCATATCAAAATTGCCAACTTCATCCATCGCTTCGCGGTCGTCAGAATTGATACTACGCTTGATAAGTGGTTTAACTGAAACTACAAAGGAGAAGATCCGGGAGAGCTCGTTCACCTCGATCGAGCCAAAACATCCTAAGCGCTATTGACAACTCGGAAGATTGGGTAAAGGGATGAACGGTGTCTTGACGGGGTAGTTCGGTGAAGGAGGTCGAAATCCGGTACTTGTCCAGAAGAGACCGCCGCGACAAAAACAGAGTATAAATGGACATAGAGTCCGAGATTTAACAAGCAAATCTGAACTCTAAAAAACAGGAAAATTTGGTGCAGATTTGCGAAAAAATAAAAAGAAAACGAAAGATATAAAAGTATCAAAAGTAATCCGACCGTCAGCGCGGAAAAACGCTGACCGGCGGCAGGAAACGTGAGATCAAGAAGTCGGCTGCTTTTAGAGAGAAAGGAGAGATAGCGAGAGGAGAGAGAGTGAAACCCGTGACATATTGAACTTCTTTTTTGATTAACTTGAGGGTATCCCGAACCTATGGAAAGGCTCAGACTAATCCCCAAGTGGAAGTGCAGCCCATGGATAGACCCTCTCTCCGGGTATTCAAATGGGCCCCTAAAGCAAGGCCCATATCCATGTGGTGTCCTTAAACAAATATGACTTAGTTTCGCATGGAAGGAGGATCGAACCTGGAACGTGTTAGCGTCCAAGACCCGTCCCCAACCACTTGACCACAAGAGCTTGGACGACATATTGAACTTCAAAACAAATGTTAACGTACTTTCAACTTTATTGCGTATATTTTTCCCTAAGAAACTAACTTCTTAGCCTTTTAAAACATATTTGGAAATATTATGGCTTTTGTATGGAAATGTTATTAAAAAAAAAATAATAACTTGAAAAAACAGTTAATGTAAACGTATCAAGGAACCTTTTTGGTAAAATGGATCAGAAAACATGATTTAATGTTTTTGGAAATTTAGTAAAAAAACTCTCAACTAAATATGATTCGGATAAAAATCATTCAACTAAAGATTAATATAAAAATCCTCAATTCATTAGTGGTTAAAGTTGACAAAATGGTGGTTAACACTTTTAGTTTTTCTTTACTTTCGTTTTTATTTTTTTTTATTTTAAGTTTTTAATTATTTTTAATATTAAATCAGGTGTAATCATATGATATATTAAGGGTGAACCCAAAAATTATACTTCTTATATTTCACTAATTACAATCACTTTGTTACAAATTTTTTCAAAAAATCGTACATGTTTAACAATTCATTTTTTTATTTTTTATATATTTAGAAATGTTTTTAGTTTTAAATTAATTAAAAATATATCCATACTTACCATTGATTCGTTACAAAATAATATTGTTAGTTTCTATTTGATTTTAGGGTTTTTGTTCAAATGGATATTTTATTTTTCATCTGATAAATTATATTGAAATTTGGTTTTAAACTACATAGAGTCGACAAGGATCGCTTGATACACTTAGCATTAATAATCTCAAAAATTGGAGATCTAAAATCATATTAAAATGAGGGATTAAAATATTAAAAATAATTATTTGAGGGGGTTTTATACTACATTTTTTAGTTAAAAGTTTTTTTTATCAAAATCATCTTTAGTTGAGAGGTATTTTATTAAAAATATTTGTGTTAAATAAAAAAATCACATTGTCTATATAAAAATACTTGTCATTTTTTTTTATTTCTCATAACACACCCTTTTGATTTAACGGTTTTTCTAAATAAATGTGTTAAAAATTAACGGACAACTAGTTAAAAGATTTTTATATTAGATTTAGTTGAAAGATTTTTTCACTAAATTCCGTTATTACTCCATGTATGTCAAAATTAATTGATCTTCGATGTAGAAATTCATATTTTACTGGGGAAATTGGTGCACGAATTTAATAAAACAAAATACGCATCCCGTTGGAGTTGTCATCCTAGGGATAGAGAGTGATTCAGCGCCACACACACCATGCATTGGATGATCACTACTAGAACACATCAACACATGATCGACCAAATGTTCTTTATTATTTTTATAAATGTGTGTGTAGGTAGGGCAATGTCGAATTGTCCATTCTCGGAATTTAAAAACCACACAGTTCAATTAAAAAAAAAAATGAATGTAAACCACACAAAAAGCTCAAAAATCAATCCAAAATTGGAGGAAATTTGATTGGTCAGCACTTATCATAGATAAAGACGTGGGATTCAGGGCCGAGGGAGAGCAACTTTTTGAGCTTACGGTCAATCGAGAAGACATTTCATCTAAGCGTCTCCACTGGACATCGTTTTCACACTTTTGCAATATAATTTCGGAATATTCGTGAAAATTGAAATATTCGAAGAGAAAATTTACACATGACATTGTAAATTCAATACAACAGTTACCTAGCAGTTGAAATGTCCAAAAAATTTTACTAAAATATTATATTTCATAAACGAGCAAAAAATTATCAACATAACTCCTAAAATCTAAAAGCCAACGAAAACCATATTTCTTTGAACCAACAATCAACAAAAACTAAAGTTTTCCAAGCAAAAAAATAACAAAAAGACAAAAAGGACTAAACTAAAAATGAAAAAAGACCAGAGATCACAAACACAAACAGTCTAGTAAGAAAAAATGCCACGGAATGAAGGAGAAGATAGAAAGAAATACTTATCGCCGAATATCATTAAAAGAAAGCCTAAGATAGCCACCCATTATATTGTTCTCATCGAGTCACAAATAGAAACACGAAGAAGCCAACCAAAGAAGATGTTGAGACACTGCTTTAAACACCAAACACTCACGACATGGAGCAATAGAGCCGAAGCCCCCCTCCCCCAACCTTGAAGTATTAACCAAGGGAAAGTGAAGCAAGCCACTGTGTTGACGACACAGTCGTCAACACAGAATCTTCAGGAACTTGAGCAAGCCACTGTGTCGACAACACAGTCGTCAACACAGAATCTTTAGGAACTTGGGCAAGTCACTGTGTCGACGATACAGTCGTCAACACAGAATCTTCAGAACAAAAGCTCATGGGAATTAAAACATCTTCACTTCTCCAACGGCTCTATTTCCTCTCTAACGTCTCTTTTTCAAATTTAAGTCTCTTTAATGACTGTAGACTCCCTTTTTTGATATTCTATAAAGGGAGATGTAACATGGATCAATAAACTCACTCTTGGAGACTTATTCTCTCCATCATTCTCTCTAGCTTCATTCTCTTTATCATTCCACATTATTCTCTTAAATTCTTAGATGGTATCAGAGCAATGATCTTGATTCTACTATACTCTTTTTGATTCTCTCTTGTTTCTCTTTCAAAATTCTCCAAAACTTTCAATTTCTCACCATTTCTTAAAAACGCCCACCAAGTGTTCGACGAAATTCCCAAACGAAATTTTCTTTCTTAAACCATGAGTTCTTATGTTCTAACAACTGAGAGCTCAAAACCTTTAGTTGTTCCAACCATTCTCAAAGGAAACAACTATCTTGTGTGGTCTAGAACCACTAAAACCGCTATAAGCGGAAGAAGACTTTGGAAGCATATCATTTCAAGTGAATGCCCAAAGAAAACCCTCAAGAGCAAAGGAAAAGACCAAGAGACTCTAACCGAGGAAGAAAAAGAAGAAGCCCTCAAAGAAGAAGAGGATAAATGGGAAGAAGACCAACAAGCGGTGCTTAGTCTTCTTCAATCATCTCTAGATCCGGCCATCTTAGAAGCCTACTCATATTGTGAGAATCCAAAGGATCTATGGGAAACTCTCAAAAGTGTGTATGGAAACACATCCAATCTAAGTAGAATCTTTGAAATCAAGAAGGCTATCAATGAACTCCACCAAGATGATATGGATTTCACTAAGCACCTTGGAAAGTACCAAACTCTATGGTCTGAACTTGAAATGCTTAGGCCAATGAGTGTGGATCCAAAGGTGCTCAATGAAAGGCGTGAGCAAGATCATGTCTTTGGCCTTCTCCTCACGTTGAATCCGGGTTATAATGACCTCATTAAGCATATTCTTAGAGATGACAAGCTACCAAACCTTGAAGAGGTGTGTGCTAGAATTCAAAAGGAGAAAGGCTCCGTAGGTCTCTTTGGTGGAAAATCTGAGCTTGTAGCAGCCCATAAAGGTGTATACAAGCAAGAAAAGAAGGGCCCAAAGGTGTGTGATCATTGCAAGAAGGATGGTCACTCAAAGGACAAATGTTGGCACCTTCACCCTCATCTCAAACCCGAGTTTCCAAACTCAAGAAGACCAAGAGCCAATGTTTCTCATGGTGATGAGTCTAGACAAGCAAATGCATCTACATCTCAAGGAGAAATAGCTATGGCAGCCTCTGTTGAGTATGTGAAGAAAAGTGATTTGGATGCCCTAATCAAAGCCTTTGCCTCACACAACTCCGGTATCACTCTTTATTCTCATAAACCTAGTAGTAAACTTGTTATAGATTCGGGTACTTCTCATCATATGATTAATAATCCTAAGTTTCTAGACAAGATTGAACCGGCTATGGGTAGAGTAGAGATTGCTAACGGTGATGGAATTCCAATAGAAGGGAAAGGAACTTTAAAGCTATTTAACAAGAAAAATGAAGCATTTTATGTTCCTAAGTTTAAATCCAACTTAATATCGGTTAAAAGAACTACTCATGACCTTAATTTCTATGCTATTTTTGGTCCTAATGATGTTCATTTTCAGGATATTGAAAGTGGAAAGTTACTTGGGAAAGGTGGATCCAAAGATGAGCTTTATATTCTAGAAGAGCTACCACAAAATTCGGATGCTTTATCTTTTAATTCTTGTTATTTAGCTAATGTAGATGCTATGTGGCATGCTAGACTAGGTCATCCTCATGGAAGAGCACTTGAATTAATGTGCCTAATGTATCTTTTGATCACACTAGTTGTGAAGCATGTATTCTTGGCAAACATTGCAAAGTTGTTTTCCCTAAATATTCTACTATCTATGAGCATTGTTTTGATTTGGTTCATTCGGATGTTCGGACTTCTCCTTGCATGTCTACGGATAGAAACAAGTACTTTGTGACCTTTATAGATTAGAAATCAAAGTATACTTGGGTCACACTACTACCATCTAAGGATAGAGTGTTCGAGGCTTTCATCAACTTTCAAACTTATGTGACTAACCAATACAATGCCAAGATAAAAGTGTTCAGGTCCGACAATGGAGGAGAATACACAAGTACTAGATTCAAAGAGCACCTAGTTAAGCATGGCATATTGCACCAAACAAGTTGCCCTCACACACCACAACAAAATGGAGTGGCGGAGAGGAAGAATAGGCACCTTATGGAAGTGGCTAGATCAATGATGTTCCACACCAATGTGCCAAAGGGTTTTTGGGGATATGCGGTCCTAGCTTCATGCTACCTCATCAACCGCATTCCAACAAAAGTCCTAAAGGACATATCACCATTTGAGGTACTCAACAACTCTAAAACATCTATTGAACACTTACGTGTTTTTGGTTGTGTGTGTTTTGTTTATGTACCAGGTGAATAAAGAAACAAGCTAGAGGCTAAGAGCACCAAATGCATCTTCCTTGGCTATTCAACCACTCAAAAAGGTTATAAGTGCTTTGATCCGATCAATAACCGACTCCTTGTGTCTAGAGATGTCAAGTTCATTGAGGGACAAGGCTACTATAATAAGAAAGATTGGGAAGGTCTAAAGGATCTCTCAAGGTCACCTTCAGATCTAGCTACTAGTTTGAGGTTCTTGCTTGAGCATTTGGGTAATTATGAACCACCAAGGCAAGGAAGTGCAAATAAAGATGCACCTAACAGCCACTTGAATGAGGAGGATCTTACTCCAGTTGTTTCACAAGATCATCACCAAGGAGTGGAGCCATCTCAAGACCTAGTTCAAGAACAAGAGGACTTGAGTATGGAACAAGAGGTGATGGAACCACAATAAGATGTTGAAGCTGCCGTAGAGGAAGAAGTTCAACCTCTTAGGAAAAGCAGTAGGACCAAGTTTCCGTCCAAATGGTTGGATAATCGCATATACTACAATCACCAAGCTTTAGTTCACCCAATTCAAGCTACTTGTTCTATTGCCCTTTTGCCACCCGATCATCAAGCATTCCTTGGAAAGATTGAGCAAAATCGAATTCCCAAGACTTATGAAGAGACTAAAGATGAGAAGGTTTGGGTTGATGCAATTGGAGATGAAAGGGGAGCTACGGAAAGGAACCACACTTGGGATGTAGAAGATCTTCCAAAAGGAAAGAAGGCGGTTAGTTCCAAGTGGGTATTCACCATCAAATACAAGAGTAATGGTGATATAGAGAGGTACAAGGCACGTTTGGTGGCTAGAGGTTTCACCCAAACATATGGAGAAGATTACACAGACACTTTTGCTCCAGTAGCTAAGCTACACACTGTGAGAGTTGCTCTATCCTTGGCTACCAACTTGTCTTGGGACCTTTGGCAAATGGATGTCAGGAATGCATTTCTTCAAGGGGAACTTGAAGAAGAGGTCTACATGAAACCTCCACCTGGTCTTAAAAACCTTTATGCACCCGGCCAAGTATTGAGATTAAGGAAGGTTATATATGGATTGAAGCAATCCCCAAGAGCATGGTACCACAAACTTAGCTCTACACTCACTAATCATGGCTTTAGGAAATCTCATTCGGATCACACCTTGTTCACTCTACAAAGTGACAAAAGCCTTGTCGTGGTTCTCGTATATGTGGATGACCTAATCATCACTGGTGATGATAAAGAAGGTATCCAATTCACCAAGGCCTTCCTCAACACCACATTTGATATCAAGGATCTTGGAGAGTTGAAGTACTTCCTTGGCCTTGAAGTGTGTAGATCATCGGATGGCTTGTTCCTCTCTCAAAGGAAGTACACACTTGATATCTTGAGTGAAACTGGAAAACTTGGCTCAAAACCAGCCAAGACCCCACTTGAAAATGGCTACAAGGTCAATAGAAAGGGGGGAGAAATCAGATGAGAAGTTTAAGGATGTCTCTCAATATAGAAGACTTGTAGGAAAACTGATATATCTTACACTTACAAGGCCGGACCTATGTTTTGCAGTCAACCAAGTGAGTCAACACATGCAAGACGTTTTACCATTGGTCGATGGTGGAAAGGATACTTAGATATCTCAAAGGAAGCCCCGGTCAAGGGATATGGATGGGAAAGAATGGTAACACTGAGATTTTTGGGTATTGTGATGCGGATTGGGCTGGTGACAGAATAGATCGAAAGTCTACAACCGGTTATTGCACCTTCATTGGAGGAGATTTGGTGACTTGGAAGACAAAGAAGCAAAAGGTTGTATCTTGCTCAAGTGCAGAAGCGGAATATAAAGCTATGAGGAAGCTAACAAATGAATTGACTTGGCTCAAAGCTCTTCTTAGAGACTTTGGTATTGAGCAAGCAGGACCGATCACCATGCATTGTGATAACCAAGCTGCGATCCACATTGCCACCAACTCGGTGTTCCATGAAAGAACCAAGCATATTGAGATTGATTGCCATATCTTGCCATGTTACACAAAGAGTGAAGACCAATTGGCGGATATTTTCACAAAGGCCGCGAGTCTAAAAGTCTGCAGCAACATATATGGCAAACTTGGACTTGTGAATCTTACACACCCTTGATCTCATGTTCCCTAATCCATGAACTTTACACTCTTTTTCCCTTAACATAGTTTTGTCCCAAGTGGTTTTCTATGTTAAGGTTTTTAATGAGGTGATGTTTTTGGGTTTCCAATCTTAGCCTTCTTATTTTCTCTAAGGCTAAGCTTGAGGGGGAGTATTAACCAAGGGAAAGTGAAGCAAGCCACTGTGTTGACGACACAGTCGTCAACACAGAATCTTCAGGAACTTGAGCAAGCCACTGTGTCGACAACACAGTCGTCAACACAGAATCTTCAGGAACTTGAGCAAGTCACCGTGTCGACGATACAGTCGTCAACACAGAATCTTCAGAACAAAAGCTCATGGGAATTAAAACATCTTCACTTCTCCAACGGCTCTATTTCCTCTCTAACGTCTCTTTTTCAAATTTAAGTCTCTTTAATGACTGTAGACTCCCTTTTTGATATTCTATAAAGGGAGATGTAACATGAATCAATAAACTCACTCTTGGAGACTTATTCTCTCCATTATTCTCTCTAGCTTCATTCTCTTTATCATTCCGCATTATTCTCTTAAATTCTTACATGAAGAATAGCTGGAGAATCCACACCTGAGACAGTAGTAGACTTTGCCAATAACTCAGATCCAAACTGTTTCAAACCAACCAAGGAAAATCACAACCTTTAAACCAAAAGAAAAACCTTATAGAGCTATTGAATTAACCTCTGCAGAAGAGGCACACGACCAATATCAAACATAGCAAAGCCCAAGACGACCAAACTATACAAACCCATAGCCTAACACAAATAAGGCGAGTCTGATCTAAAAAGAACAACCAGACCAAAGCCAATTTTAACCAGCACTAACTGATAGGAAACCTTGAACCAACTAAAACCGAGAGACCGAAGATAAGACGCATAAGTAAACCTCACCGACGAAGAATAAACGAAACTAGAGGAGATCCGTACATGCCGCTACCAACCGGAAGAGCTCCACACAAATCTCCAGGCCGCCGGAGAAAAAGTCTCACAGAAAAGACGACGAGACACGTCAACACAAAGAACAAAGAAGTGCCAGAGGACAAACCACCACCGAAGACGAAGCAAAAGCCGAAGAACACATACTCGCAGAAGACCGCCTCCAAATAAATAGTCGGGACATAGAATAGAGGAGCAACGGCGAACTCGCTCAAAGTAACAACATAAAAGCGATAGAGAGGATAGGAGACTACCAACAAAAAAACCTTAGATATGGGCCTCTTCCGACGACAGCAACGCAGATTACCAATCGCAGGAGAGAAAATGGGAAGAAAATGAAAATGACTAGCGACTGCCTTGATTAAAAGGCCATAGAGCTTTTAAGAAATGATATAGCAGTTGTACAAGACCAGTTAATTTTATTTTAAATTATTGAACAGATTTATATATTTTATAATCTCACAAATAAATAAATATGTATATATTGTTAAATTGTGTTGATATTTGACTAGGTAAGTTTATGATGTAATTTTGTATTGGATTTGAAGCCTAGCCTTGTTCAATCTTTTACATTCTATTTTTAATACGGACAAATTATATTTAAAGCATAATCAATGAAGTGAAAAGGTCTCGCTTGTCAATTTAATATGATCTTTTTATACAGTAGAAATTGTGGATAGATTATGCGCATGTTTAAACATGTTCATATTATTTCTTTCTTTTTTTTTTTTTTGCCAACTTTATTTCGTAATTTGTTAGCAAATATGTAACGTAACTTCACGATATCTTTTGTTTTGTTTGAACGTTTGCAACATGGTTGAAAAGTACACAGCAAAATCTGGACCGCATATATACAGTCGTATCGTATGCATTCAATCTCTTGCTCCTTGCTCTTTAAATAATGTCTTTTTCTATTTAAAATCTTATTTATTAAGTCTATCCACTCTTTTACAAAATCTCTGTCTCCATAAGAACACAACAGAGGTTTCTCTTTTATAAAACAAACAGAACAGAGCAAAGAAGAAAAGCTGAAGCTTTAGTGGTCTGAAGAAAAACAAGGAGACTTTTTTTTCTTTCTTATAACAGAATCTCCTTATGGATTTATATGTTGTCAATGCTTCTTTCTCCATGTGGAAAGATGTTGCAGGAATAGCAGGTAACAGCTTTAATCTACTTTTAATTCTGTTCACTAGGGTAAGTTTTAAGCTAATTAGGGGACAAAACCCAAAAATTTATTCCTTTTTAGTTTAATGAATATATATTGGATCTGGCTTTATTGTCATGAATATCAACAAATCAAGAGATATGTTTGGCCATTTTCTGCTTTTTTATTCTTCCTTTGTCTTCTTTGGAAGACTGAAACAATCTTATTAAGATTCAAAAGTTGATTGCATCGTTGTTCTGTTTCAGGCAACATATTTGCATTTGGGCTATTCGTTTCACCAATGTGAGTTCTTCTTTTTCTTCCTTGTATTAAACGTAGTTTTCTTCTTATCTATGGACTTCACTGATGTATTTCTCCATTGTGTGTGTCTCTGTTTTTCTTTTTCAGGCCAACGTTTAGGAGAATCATGAGGAACAAATCAACCGAGCAATTCTCGGGTTTACCATACATTTACGCACTCTTAAACTGCTTGATCTGCCTTTGGTACGGCTCACCTTACATATCCCAAAGAAATCTCATGCTTGTGACTGTGAATTCCGTTGGAGCCATTTTTCAGCTTTGTTACATTATCCTCTTCATCATGCATACAGACAAGAAGAATAAGGTTTCTTGATTGATTTTTTTCACACTCTCGCTTCTTCTTTTTTAACTCTCTAATCAAGATTTTGATTATGGCAGATGAGGATGCTTGGTCTGCTTCTTGTGGTGTTTGCTGTGGTTGGATTGATCGTAGCTGGAAGTTTACAGATACCTGACAAACTCACACGATGGTACTTTGTTGGTTTCTTGAGCTGCGGTTCTCTTGTCTCAATGTTTGCATCGCCTTTGTTTGTTATTGTAAGTTCCCACAAACGTCAACCAAATCTTTGCTTTCTTGATTGCCTGACTTGTCTGCTCTTTTGCAGAACTTAGTGATTCGAACCAAGAGCGTTGAGTTTATGCCGTTTTATCTCTCTCTATCGACTTTCTTGATGAGTGCTTCCTTCTTCCTATTCGGGTTGTTCAACAGCGACGCCTTTGTTTATGTAAGTTGTACTCCTCACTAATTACTATTGCTATTTGTGTTGTCTCTATCTAAGTATTAACAAAACCTTTATTGCTTTTTTTTGAAAACTCAGACACCAAATGGAATAGGAACGATTCTTGGTATTGTACAGCTATCTTTGTACTGTTACTACCACAGAAACTCTATAGTGGAAGAAACAAAAGAACCTTTGATTGTTTCTTATGTGTGAGATTCTAGCAAAGAATCAAATCTATGGTGGGGAAAAAAGAAAACAAAAAAATTTGGATACATACAAGATTCTTTGTTGTTTTTATTATTGTACATTGTGCAGCACCTCGTGTCCATATTTACCGGCTGTCGTTCTCTCATGGTGTGAAGATGTTTATCCTCTCTGGCTTCTGTCATGATCGAAAGATGGAGTTTTTTTCTTTTTCTTTTCAGTTTTGATGGCTCAAAGATTAATTGAGACCACATGAAAGATTCATTGATGTGGGTTTTGTTATTTTTTGTGTGATGGAAATCTCTGGTGGATATATTTGAAGAACATTTGTCCATATATTTTTTGTTTTAGAACATTATTTTGTTTGTTTGTTCATAAGATTTTACAAGAAGAATGTTTGCATCTTCATGTAGCAAATTGTTTGTTTGTTTTTTTTTTTTTTTTTTTTTAACCTGGGGTATCCCGTGCCTATGGAAGGGCCCAGACTAATTTCCAAGGGGGAGGTGCAGCCCATGGATAGACCCTCTCTCCGGATATTCAAATGGGCCGTAAGCAATGGGCCCATATCCATGTGGGTGAGCAGATGAGGTATTTTTGTTTCCGCCTGAACTCAAACCCGGGTGGTTTCTAGCCACCACGAGCCCCTCAACCAGTTGGACTACCTCAACCGCTCAACAAATTGTTTGTTAATAAGATATTGTTTTTCTTTGGCCTATCTAAGCAATCAAAACACACACAAAAAAGGAAGAAGATTCGCATCCACATAACATAAGACACATGTTTTGTTTTTGCAGTTCTAAGAAATTTCACCTTTCATGGCAGTTTTTAAATTTGTTACACAAGAAACTTCAAGAGACTTCCTTGCAGAGAAAGCAACTATCAAAGTAAATCTCTTAAAGTTGTTCTTACAAGAGTACTCTGTTGTACCTGCAAAACAGCAACAAGAACTTATATCCATCTCTTACCAAAAGCCATTTGTAGTTGTTTAATGTTAGAAAGAGAGTAATTCCAACACTTACTTCCTCTTGCGATTGAGAATGATCAAGCGGATGGCCGCGTTCATCATACAATATTAGACCGCTAAACCGCGGCAATTCACATTTCTCACCCATCAGAATCGGTCGCTGCCAAACCGGATCAACCGCATTAAGACTCCTTTCTTTAACCGCAAGCAATGGCCGTGGCCGCTGCCTTTCCTCCTCCATCCACTTCGCTGCAGAGCTCCAACAAAGCGAACCCATCAACCTTCTCTTCACTTTGCTCCATTTACAATTCCTCTCATCCTCCATTGTTCTTGGCCCAACAACCGTTGTTTCGGACGCCCACTCCGCGTCTGCTACTTGCTTTCCTCGAGTGTTGCGGTTAAGAAATGCTGCGGCTATGCAGAGGAGTGTTACTGTAGCCGCTGTTCCGACCAAGATCACGATCGCTTCTTTTGTCGTTAGCTTCAGTTTATCCTCCAACTTCCACAAGGCTTCCATTGTAATTTTTGTCTTCAGTTTTTTGGGGGTCTATTAGAACTATTGGAGAGTAAAGGGTGAGGAAAAAATATAGGTGAAAATGGTGCGCTTCATGTGAACTCCACCGTATAATTTATTGTTCATCATTATGAATTTACACCCTATAGTTTTCTTTGCTCCTCAATTAAATATTTTTCATCTCACCTTGACTTGATTTGATGATTCATTATGTTGGCTATAAACTATAGCCGTTGTAGCCTAAATCTTTTTTTTTCAAAATTTTTGAAAATATTTTTTCCTTTTTAGTATATATATTATTCATTTATAATTTATATAAATTCATGTGGTTGTTGTGGGTAATGGAGATGACACTTTTTTTGGGTATGATAATTGGAGTGAGTTGGGTTGTTTGTTTCATATAATTGGTGCTAGAAGGATAATTTTACATGGTGGTGGACAATCATGCTACGGTGGGTGAAGTTTTTTAAAGGTAGAAAGGTAAAAGACACCAGAAGCAGGTGAAGGAGAAAATCAGGGGGCTTAAGGAACAAACGTCTCATCTCTAACCCTGATCAGACGATTTGATTTAAGTGAGCAAGGGAGGATCTTATTGTGCGATTTTTCAAACAAAAATACATATGGTCCAAAAATACATATGGTCTCATTAGAGAAAGACGATCCAAGGTCGTGTGGCATAAAGGGGTGTGATTAAAAAAATTCTACTCCAAAATACTCGTTTATGGTTCGACTTGCTATGATGAATCGTATGGCTACAAAAGATCATATGCATAACTGGAAAGGAAAGGAAATGTAAATGAGGCATGTGTTTAGTGTTCCGATCCACACAAAACAAGAAATCACTTGTTCTTCAATTGTCATTTCACGAGGAGGTTTTGGAAGAAGCTTGTAAAGAACCTTGTAGGCCAGAAATACACTTATCAATGGAATGTGATAGTTGGAGAACTTATGTCCACATCTAAAGACTAAATCAAGAGTTTTCTTTACCGATATGTGTTTAAGTAACAATCCATACCATTTGGATAGAACGAAACAATCGAAGGTATGGAGAGAAGCAGAAGACCGAACTCCAAATTTTCAAGACATTTGGTAAGGACGTGAGAAACCAAATCTTCATGATCATCTGACAAGGAGATTTGAGATATTGAGATGTTTTTTAAATATGGTTTTCTTTGCAGCGAAGAAATTTATAAAGCAATTGTAAAATTTTATTTTTTGTTTGAATAATTTAACATTAAATTAAAAAAACAATTATGAATTTACAATCCAAAATAATGTTATATATATGATTTTTTATATCGAATATATGTTTTATCAACAAAAGTAGACATGGTGTTATTTTACAATATTTTAAATTTAATTCTTAATTTTAAAATGATCTAATCCTTAAACATCACTAAACTTTAATGTTACTTGAATAGTTTATTTCTTGTTACAACTTATGAAATATATATATATATATATATATATATAAACTAGTATGATTTGCTTGCACATGCACATATATTATTAAACATAAAAAATTTAAATAAAAATATTAAATTAATTTAATAAATAAAACCTTGTAAGACACTATTTATAATTAAATATACATATATTATTATATTTAAAATATATATTTTATAATTTTTTATAAATGAAATTAGTATTAATAAAATAAATTTTAATATTTTATGTGTAAAATAAATACATAAATATATTATTTAAAATATTTTAATCATATATATATATATATATTCAAAATTTATATAAATAATTCAAATCTACTATATAAAATCCAAATTTAACATTTATTAATATTTAAAAATATTCATAAACGCTCTCATATTTATCATGTTATTTTTTATTGAAGTTTATGATATCTGTAAAACAAAATTAAAAATATCCATAGATATTTTCATATTTATCATCTTTCATTTTTATTATCTCTAAAATAAAATTTAAAAATCATATTATATAATTTATATTTATCAAATTTTTCTTTTTATCCAAGATTATGTATATCTCCATAGTAAAATTAAAAACACATTAAAATTACTAATATAAATTAAGGTTAAAACTGTAATTAGCCTAATTTTATTAATAGCAAATTAGTAATTAGCTATCTTTATATTAAATGGAAAGTGCTTTTGGTCTTATATTCACTATCAAATTGGTTGATTATTAAGTTACCAATAATGCAATTAAGCTCTTTACAATATTAACCTTGGTTATATTTATAATTTTATAATTTATTACATTAATTATTATTTTAGGGATATACATCATCTGGATAAAATAAATAAATAAATAAGATGATAAATATGAAAAATATTTTTGAATTATGAGCTTTTAATATTGATAACTATGAATATTGTGTATAAAACAAATTTATATAGAAAATTATTATTGGTTATACGGATTTGAAATTTGGATATGTAAATGGTAAAATATTTTAATAAAAATTAATATATTTATACATATATAATTATATCTTTTTAGATTTTTATTTATGAAATATATGTAATTTTCAAAAAAAAATGTAAAAAGTAAGATGATAAATATGAAAATATTTATGAAGATTTTAAATATTAGTAAATATGGTTGTTATAGATAATAAAATTTATTAACCATTTTTTATATTGATAAATTTATTATATTTTTTAAAAATTATTATAGAGACATATATAACATTGGATAAAAAATAAGATCATAAATATAAAATATTTATGAAGATTTCTAAAAAAAAATATTTTTGAGATGTACATAAACTTGAATAAAAATAATAATAAGATAAGATAGTAATCTATTTTTTAAATTATCTAATAAATATACATATTCATAAATAAAAAAATAAAATCAAATAATAAATATGAAAATATTTATTAGTATTTTTTATATTAATAAATATTGTTTTTTGGATGTTATATATTAAATTCGTATTATTTATATAAATTTTGAATTATATATATATTAACGTAAAATATATTAAATAAGGTGTTTATGTATTTATTTTATACATAAAATTATTTAATTACAACTTGTTTTATTATTATTAATTTTATTTATTATAAATTATAAAATATCTTATTAAATATAATAATGTATATACATTAATTATAAAAAGTCTCACATAGATTTTTATAATATTATTATTGTTATTGAATTTATCTGATAATTTTTATATTTAGAAATTTATGTTTAATAATATTTATGTTTGCATGCTCGTGCGAACGAATTATACTAGTTTTGAGAGTAAATATAAAGTCAAAAGCATTTCCTAATTAATATAAAGATAAATAAATTTATATATTTATTTGGTTTGTCTTAACTTTTTTTTTTGTTACATTTGGAGATGTCTCTTTAATCCGGTAGTTTTTGACACTTGAAATGTGTTTTTATCTGCTAGTTTTTATATTCCAAAAACAATTTCCGTTGGTTTAGGTTATCAAAATATGTGTAATATTGAGTTTGAATGAATGAGAACTACTATGAGCATTCTAAAAACCCTAAAGAAGAAAACCTCTCTGACCCTTCTATCGAGGTAGCCGCCGAAGACCTTAGATCGAGCATCCTTCCTCTCCGGCGGCCGGTGATCGGAGCCGTTGCCGCCGGGAGAGGCCCCTGCTGTTTTCCCTCTGTTTTAGTTTTTTTGGTTCCATCTCTCCGGCTAAATTCGTGCTCTTTGCCCCCTTCTCGGTCCTCCCGGAGTTTAGCGGTGGTCGTTCCCAGCGGCGCTAGCTGTGGCTTCTCTCGACGAGCAGGTTTGTCTATGGTTCCCTTCTCGTCTCCGGTTGAGGATCTGTCGTCGGTGTGCTTCGTTTCTTCGCTCGGCGTGAAGGTTTTTGCTCTCTTCTGAGAGTCGTCTCCGTCGATTAAGCCTCCTCCGGCGAGGTTCGTGACGGTTCTGATCATGTTAACCCTACGGGGTTTTTGGATCTTGCGGGTTCTCTCGCTTAGATCTGGTTTTGGTCTTGTGGTGTGTAGTTGCGGTTTAGCTGGTTTCCGGGTGGTTTTGGTTTAGGGCTTAATCCTTCACATCACTTTTACTTTCAAGTTATCGGATCTGTGAACTAGTTTGTCTGCGTTGCTGTGTCGGAGGTATTTGTTTTGAGAATCTGTATGGTTCGGTTGAAGATTTTGGCCGGGTGTTCAGGTTCTGGTGTTCCGGTGCTCCTCCCTCCTTGGACGTCTGTGCGCGTGTTTGTTTGCTTCTAGCGGTGGAGAATCCTGGTGTTGAGAGTGTGCTCATCCTTCCTTTGTTTGCGACGGTTTAGTTCCAGCATTTTCTCTGCTTTTTGGTTTGGGTTCTCCGGCTTAATTGTAAGGATTTGGAGCTTCGGCTCTTTTCGCTTCTAGTCGTCGGTCGTCGGGTGGTAAAATCAGTGCTCCCTCGTCTTCCTCGGTCTGTCTGCATACGGTGTCTCGTGGCTTCAACAGGGTTGGAGCAATATAAAGAGTTCCGGTGGATTGATCCTAATAAAGTTCGACTTTGATTGCTTCAGTTATCTTCTCTCTCTCGTCTCTTGGTGGATCTTCGTGCTAGAGTGTCTCGGTTTAGGTTCGGTTCGATTCTTTCTTGTCTGTAGTTGATGTGTTGGTCGCCTCTTGTTTAGTGTTGTTTATCTTGGCTCCATGGATTATCGTTTATCCGCTGGCTTTTGGCTCCGGTATCGATTTGTGATAGCCGGCTTTAGTCTCTTATGTCTGTATTCTACCAATGTATCCTTCCTCGGAAATGAATGAAAATCCTTCCAGTGTTAAAAAAAAGAAAAAAAAAAAAAAGAATGAGAACTACTATTTTTTTTCTTTTTTTTTGAATACCATGAGGAATGTTATCTTTTAGTGAGAAAAGAACATCACCTAATGTTACTTAAATGATTTGTTTTCGGTTGTTATAGCTTCCTGGTGCAATCGTAGGAAGCTTGGTGGCTTTGAGTGGATCCTATTTAACCACAATGCTCGGTAAAGCTCTACGGTAGAAGAGCTTTTGGCAACCTTCAAATTCTCGATGAGGTAAAACTCAAATCCTTTTTATAGGCTATTAAGAATATGAGAAGCCATAGAGTTCTCCATATTGTTTTTGGATCTGAAGCTAATGATTTGGTGAGAGCTATCAATCGTTCCCAAAGCTTGATCATCGTATCAATTTCAGGCTCAAAAAATCAAGTTAGTTTAACACATTTTTTGGATTGGAAATTAGTTGATGAAACTAAAAGTTCTAATAAAAGAAGTTCTCTCATTGTTCAAAGTGTGATTAGGAACAATCTTTTTTGATTAACCTGGGGGTATCCCGAGCTTATGGAAGGGCTCAAACTAATCCCTAAGGGGAGGTGCAGCCCATGGATAGACCCTCTCTCCGGGTATTCAAATGGGCCCCTAAAGCAAAGCCCATACCCATATCGGTGTCCTTAAACAAATGTGACTTAGTTTCGCATGGAAGGAGGATCGAACCCAGAACGTGTTAGCGTCCAAGGCCCGTCCTCAACCACTTGACCACAAGAGCTTGGACGATTAGGAACAATCTTACTCAGTCCAATGTCGCAATGGGAGAGCCTCTTTTGCTTCAACGTTCCTTTTGATTATGAGAGAACTCCCCTTTGTTCTTAGGCCTAACTTTTTGGCGAGCGGTTTAAATTTTTGCTCTTACATGTGTTCCTTCTTCTAGTTTGTAACCAATCAGGTAAGGAGCTCCAATATATTCCTCTATTTTTACTTCTAAAAATAGAGGAACTCTATAATAGTGATGAATTTTTCTCCAATGTATTCTTCTATATTTTCTTTTAAAAAGGAATATTTTCTCTAATATTCTTTTTTTATTTTACTAATAATACATTTTATTTACTAAATTTGCAATTTAACCTATTTATTTTATTTTTACAAAATTTTATAAAATTATAATATTATACGATCAGATCTGATACCAAAATAAGAGATTTTCGGATTTGTACCGGTTCAAATCTTCGGATCTAGATAAAATGTCTAGCTATAATTTTTTCATAAATGACCAAAAAATGTTTTTATCAAACATAATATATTTTGATTTTTAATATTTCTTTAAAATATTTAATAGTATCATTTAAAATTTGTTAATTCTTATACGTGTTAGTCATAAAATATTAATATTTAATTGTTTTAGTTATAAATAAAACTATTTTAAAATCGATTGACTGATTTGTAAATTAAACATTTCACCTCTATTATAGAGGAAAAAATTCTATTCCTCTATATATAAAGGAAAAAATAAAAATCTTTATTTTAGAAGTGAAAATAGAAATGAGTTGGAGTAGATTTACCTCTAAAATAGAATTTAGAGGCAAATATAGAAGTGAGTCGGAGATAGATGTGCATGTTCTTGTCTTGTCCTGAATCATAGTAGCAATGTCTGTATGAAACTATTTGAAAGTTCTTATATATATACACTAAGTTGGCAAAAAAAAAAGCTTATGGAATGTATATCAGTATTTCACTGTAGCTAGCTAATAGGGAGTAGGGACACAAAGTTTTTATAACATCACGAGCCACACAAGGTTTGTTCATGTTCTTGTTGGGTGGACCACACAAGGGTTGTTCATGTTTTTGTTGGGTGGACCTGTATATGGACTTGTGGGACGACAAATTAAAAGATGATGGAGGAAATTGAAAATGTCCAAGTAAGGGGATGAAAATGAAAATAAAATTAGGTAATTCTGTAAATACGAAAATTAAAAGGCATTGTAATCCGAAACATTACTAAGAGTATAAATCTCTCCAAATCCCTAATCCAATAAGACCCCCCTAATATTTCCTTAAGCGTATCCACTTCCTGCGAATTGAAATTTAGTGGTTTTTGATCTCCTGAGCAATCGGAGTTCCTACGATTCTGCGAACGAGCATTCTTTCAAGAGTTTTGAGCTGATCGATCTCTAATTTGATGAACAAGAGTGTTTCTCAGGAACCCTAAATTTGTTTTCTCCGGCGAAGGTCAGTGCATGATTTTGAGACCTTCTCGTTTCCCTCTACTTTCGCTGCAAACGAACACCGTCTGTGTATTTCTTTCTCGAGAAACTGATAAAATTTGCCAGGAACGTAATTACGCTTCTGCTTAGTGTTGAAAACTCCTTCGCATTTGGTTTAGCAGATTCTCACCAGAATTCTGAGACCAAAGCGTAATGTCTGAAAGAAATCGTCGCTCTTACGGCGGCTTGCAAAATCCGGTTAACCAACCGCCTTTCGTCAGAGGCTTGGGAGGACCAGTGCCTCCTCCTCGTCCCTCTATGGTAGATGATAGCAGGGAAAACCAATTCAGAGTAGATCCAAGAGGTCTTCCTCAACATCTTTCGATCATGGAAGATCGTATGGCTGCTCAAAACCAAGATGTGCAGGGCTTACTTGCTGATAACCAGAGGCAGGCTGCAACACATGTTGCGCTTAAACAAGAGCTAGAAGTTGCTCAGCATGAGTTGCAAAGAATCATGCTTTACACTGATTCATTGAGAGCTGAGGAAGATATAACGATGAGGGAGATGTATGATAAATTTATGCGATCTCAAATGGAACTGCGTGAGGTAGATGCTATGCGAGCTGAGACTCAAAAGGTCCGTGGAGATATCAAAGAGTTTACTTCAGCTAGACAGGAACTAACGAGCCAGGTTCATTTGATGACTCAAGATTTGGCTAGAGTTACGGCAGATTTGCAGCAGATACCAACACTAACTGCAGAAATCGAAAACACAAAGCAAGAGCTACAACGTGCAAGGTTTGACCAGTAGTCTCTTTTAGATTTGCCTTTGTTCATCCTTTTAATGTGTTATTTAAGCTGTGATTTCTGTTTTTTTAGAGCGGCTATTGATCAAGAGAAGAAAAAGTATGCGGAAAACTACGAGCACGGCAAAGTTATGGAGCATAAATTAGTTGCAATGGCTCGCGAACTGGAGAAGCTTAGAGCAGAGTTTGCTAACTCAGAAAATAGAGCTCGTGCAACTGGTCCTGTTGGGAATCCTGGTATGGTAAACTTGAATATCTATGAATCATCACAATGCCGATTAAATGCACCAGTGTTAATATAAAAAAAAACGTGTTTTTGATCAGGTGGAGTTGGTTATGGTGGTGGCTATGGAAATCATGAGGCTGGGTATGCTGCGAATCCTTATCAACCCAACTATGCCATGAATCCAGTAAGTTATAAATTATGCGCGAATTCACCATAGTTCTGTTTAGACAGTTACTATATTTTGAACTTTGGATCCTTGGATGTGAGACATGCTACATTAGCCAATAGTAGAGCCAGAGCGTAAGGTTCAAACAAGTCAATCTGATGTCACCAGAACTAGCTCAATGGACTTATTAGACCAATCTCGAGTCATCAATGGAGACTGGAGTCATGGAGATGTGGTCGATGATTTAAACGTGTGACTGAATATCTATCTGAACGATAAATATGTTTCACATATCTCATGTTTCTGTAGTCTTAGGTGTATACATATATACAACACACACATCTAAAGTAATGTGCTCATATGATGACAATGCTGGTACAGGGCGTTGAAGGCTATTATCCTCCTCCTTATGGACCACCCGCTGCCTGGTCTGTTGGCTATGATCCCGCTGCCTGGGCTGGTGGCTATGATCCGCAGCAGCAGCATCCACCACAAGGACAAGGACATGGATGAAAATTTAAAGCAAAGCAGGCCGCCTTTTGTAACTTTGATTTGATTTTTGGTAGGCCAGGTTCAGGTCGGATTCGGATACCGATTTATAAATAAACCAAAAAAAATAATTAAATTTAAATAAAATTTGGTTAACTTTTGACAACTATAACTAAGTACTTTAAGATATTTAAGTTATTTTAGATATTTCGATTATTTTAATCTTCAAATAATTGGTAGCTTCGGGTTTATAATTGAAATTTTAAAAATTTGAGTTATTTTAAAGGGTGAATTGGGTAAATATTAGTTTGTGGGTCAAAAATTAGGTGTATAAAAAGTTTTGACCCTAAATTAGCTAAATGACAGCACACAGTGATTTTGACACGCAAAATCGGACAACCCTACCCTTACTTTCTTGTTTAAAATAACCTGCAGAAAAGCTGATGTCGCTACCCAAAAAGCTGATGTCGCTATCCATGCTACCCAAAAAGCTGATGTCGCTACCCATACTAATGAACCATAACATCACTAACTTTAAGATTATATAAAAGATAATATTATACAAAAAAAACTGAATGACGATTGGACCAGCACAGAGAGAGAGTCTCCTCAACATGCTTCTTCTTTATTCTTAAGTTTGTAAGGTAACAAGAGACACACATAGAAAAAAAATTATTTGTGCTTGAGCATATCTTCCATCTCTCGCTTGAAGTCAACCATTGCATCTCTTGGCAACGTCATGATCACTTTAACTCCACCTTTCATTGATGGATCCGATTCTGAGGGTTTCAAGATCATCACTAACTTTAAGATTATATAAAAAGATATTTTATATACTCATGAAATAAATATCTACTATTATTAAAAACACTATTAGAGGTAATAATCAACTAAATTTATAAAAAACACTAATTAATAATATTATACATTAAAATAAATGTGATTAACAATTATATTTAGTTGTATTTTTATGTAATGAGTAGTAACATATTCTGTAAAATAGTTTATACCTTATAGTCAACTACTATTTAATAGGTAAGTAGTTAACTATTTTGTAAAATAGTCTATACCTTATAGTCAACTACTCTTTAATACGTAAGTAGTTAACTATTTTGTAAAATAGTCTATACCTTATAGTCAACTACTCTTTAATACATAAGTAGTTAACTATTTTGTAAAATAGTCTATACAAAATAGTTAACTATTCTTTAATATAATTTACTTTTAGACTTAGTGGTGTGTTTACGTAATGAGTAGTCAACTATTCTGTAAAATAGTCTAAATTTTATAGTCAACTATAAGTAGTTAACTATTGCTTGTACCAGTGAAGTCTCTGAGTATCCACCCAATACCACAGTGTTTATACAAAATAGGTATTTTTGTTTGTTTCGACCAGAATAGTTGTCTATTTTATACTGTATTCGAATACTGGATATACATAACCAACTATTTTATAATTTACATTGAATACTTTGAAAAAATAGTTAACTACTAGTTGTAATAGTCAACTACATTTATAAAAAAACACTAACTAATAATATGTGATTAGAATTGAATACTTTGAAAAGATAGTCAACTACTTTTTATAACATACATAGTTAACTACTAGACGTAATAGTCAACTACATTTATAAAAAACACTAACTAATAATATGGGATTATCATAAATATAATTTACTTTTATATTTAGTGGTGTGTTAACGTAATGAGTAGTCAACTATTCGGTAAAATAGTCTAAACTTTATAGTCAACTATAAGTAGTTAACTATTTGTAAAATAGTTTATACAAAATAATTCCACACACATCTCAAACGAGAGCCAAATCCGATCGAGGAACAAGCTGCACCACTCCGAGACTACATCTCAATTAATCTATTGTGAGCGACCATTCAAACCCTACTAACCCTTTTCTTGTGATTCAAAACAAATACTAAAAATGCAGAAAAGCACGTGGTTGTGCATAGACTTGTCAAGATAATGCAAGATTCTCCTCACATCAGACCCACCACTACCATCGACTTGTTTGTGTACTTTGTTGAATTCAATGATGACAAAGTTTCCTGCAACCAAATCAATTAGGAAATTTTAACTTACCAACTTAGAAATCCTAACTAATTCCAAAGAAGACCTACATAAAATCTAAAGCAGATATTCAATAATCTATCAATTTCCTCAAAATCTTTAAAACCGTCAAGGTGAGGTGAGAAAGAAAATGATTTTTACGATAAAAATCGCTACTAAAATGCAAAACAGAGACGGAATTACTTGAGAGGTTGGTGTGAAGAGGGAACGAGATTGATGTTGAAGCGGCGGCGGTGGTGTCGACGGAGAAGGAGACGGCGGAGGCTGAGGCTCTTCAGGCGGTTGCGCGCGAGTGGGAGGCGTTTGCATCGGAGGAGGAGCTCTTGAGGAGTGGCTGAGCGAGATTAGAAGACGGTGGGGTGAATCTGGAGCCGCCGCCGGCATTGTTAACAATGATCCTAAGAAGGTTTGTTGGGTTCAATCTACTCTGCTTCTTCTCTGTTTCTTCTTCCCTTTCTCTCTCTTCCACCGTCTTCAAATAAAAAAAAAAACTGATCTTTAACATTAAACAAATAAAAAAGGAGAGGGGAGCAACCGGGAAGAAGACGAAGACGTTTGCTCTTTGATGGCTATACATCTTGATGGGCTCTTCAATGGTGGGGTCATATGACAGTACAATGTCAGACCTAAAGGTAAAGTTATGAGTGTTAGAGTTTATTGTCAAGAGTGTATTCAAGATGTTGGTGATGGGCAATCTGGACCTTTCCATCAGCTCAAAAAGCCACTTTTTATTTCCCTAATTTTAGTCTCATTGATAGTCATACAACCTAATTTCTCTATTTTAAATCTAAATATAATTATTATTTTTGATATATATTTGTATTTTGGATATCCATTCGGTTCTTGGTTTGGATTTGGTTTTTCAAATATTGAAATATAGGACAATTTAAATATTTTGTCAATCCCAGATCAGTTCATTACTATTTTTCAAGATCGGTTTCAATTTGGGTTTCGGATCCGGATATTTTGTCCATCCCTAATTTTTGGTACGCATAGAATATGAACAAACCCAGCATAACATATAAAAGTTGTTGTTGATTAAGAGAAAAGGATTAAATCCCCCAGTTTTTTAAAGAAGCCCATTAATATATGAAATGGGCCAAATTTGTGCTACCTCCCCCGCCCATACATATAACATCTGGCGGGTAAATTCTAAATTTTGTTTCGAGAAAATGAAGAAATTAATGAAATTTTCAAAGGGAACAGATTTCAGAAATCTGGCGGGTATTCTTTCCCACTGAATGTTCCGTAAACTCCATTTCGAGAAAAAATCAGGCGGCAAAGTAATGATTTCGATATCCCTTTTTAATATCTCAGAGATGTACCAACTGTTGACACAATCCCTAATTCTTCAGAGATCTGAAGCAGAAAGCCATGGATGCACAGTTTCACAATCTACCTCCACTCAAAAGATTAAGGTTGATGCAGCGAGATCTCGAACGTGCGCAGCAGAATCAACAGCTACTACCGAGCCAACCTGAGGTGAAGCCGTCACAGTTGCCGGCGAAGAAGAGGAAGCAGTCTCGGGTGGATTACGATGACGACGGCGAGAACTCCGGCCCCACCTACCGTTGTCTTCCAGCGAAGAAAAGGATATGGGCGGTTGATCCAGATCTGCTCTCCGGTAATCCATTTTCACCTTTCGATCTGAATATTGAGTATAAGCCTTGTGTAGAGGAGGACGGAATTGAGAAGAATCGAACTGTAATGGTTGAGTCGAGTCTAGGAGTAGAAGAGGATGATAATAAAGAGAATATTGATCCTCTGGGGAAAGAAAAAGTTTTAGATCTCTCTGATTCAAAACCTGAAGATAGTGGTAGTGGTCATTGTGAGCATGAAGATGAAGAAGAAGAAGATGGTATTATGTGTGCAGTATGTCAAAGCACAGATGGTGATCCATCAAATCCGATTGTGTTCTGTGATGGTTGTGACTTAATGGTCCATGCTTCATGTTATGGTAACCCTCTGGTTAAGGCTATACCAGAAGGTGATTGGTTTTGCAGACTGTGTATTGCATCAAAGTCATTGAAGAAGAGAGAAAAGCTTTTCTCTTGCTGCTTGTGTACGACCAATGGTGGAGCAATGAAACCCACAAATGATGGTCGATGGGCTCACATCACTTGCTCCTTGTTTGTCCCTGAAGTCTACTTTGAAGACCCTGAAGGAAGAGAAGGGGTTTGTTGCAGTGAGATACCGAGTAAGAGATGGAAAGATAATTGTTATCTCTGCAAGATTAGACGCGGGTGTGTTATTAACTGTTCAGAGATGAAGTGTCAGTTGGCTTTTCATGTTACTTGTGGGTTGAAGGAAGATCTATGCATTGAGTACCGTGAAGGCAAAAAAAGCGGTGGCATTGTTGTTGGTTTCTGTAATGAGCATACCAAACTCTGGGAGAGGGTAAGATTTGTATCATACTTATATCTCCAGTTCTTTTTCTGTTCTGTTTGGTTGTGTATTTATATGTGTTGTAGGGATCCATTTTGATGATAATGTTTGGTTGTCAGCTACAAGAAAGTGGAAAGTACAAGATTGTTGCCAGAGATGAAGACAAGAAGTAGCAGAAAACTGGAAGGCCATAAGTTTCTTTCTTGTGCTTGCAACTCTGAGAAGCCATTTCTTATTAGCTGATGAGGCTTAATGCTCGTCAAGTTTTATGTTTTTCTTTTCTTTTTCTCGAGGCTATGTTTTGTTATGTTCTGGTTAATGTCATAATGATATCATAATAATATTTTCTTTTGGAAGATAGTTTAGGATGTTGATCTATGTTCTTCTTTTCACTCAGCTAAACAAAATCATTGTGATATTAAGTTACTTAAAAGTATTTATTTCTCAACCAATTTATCAGTGACAATTTGATATACAAATCACCAAGACTTGGGTTTTAAACAAGCAGAAGAGATTCCCAAAGTAGGTTCTTGTCATCCAGAACCTCTGTTTCCACTAGAGGATAAAAGCCACGTTATAGGTTTAATCAAAGCAAGTTATAGGTGTAAGTAACGCATCTTTGATCTTTCCGACCATCAGAACAGCATCAACGACATGTCGGATTGTTTCAGTAAATATTAACCAATAAACTAATTAAAAAAATGTTACGAGTCAAATTCCGGCGACAAGGATCATCCTTGTGGAAGAAGAGCCAACAGTTCATGAAGGGACAATCACGGTGTTGGATCTATCACTATATAAACGCAGCTTCTTCTCTTCACCATACCGATGTGGGATTCTGTCCATTCCTTGTAACAACTTAAATGAGCCTATTTATTGTAAGGCCTCACTTTGTATTCTTTGTACTAAACCCATTAAGGTTATTGTCTGTATTCTTTTTCACACTGTCCAGGAAGATTTTATGTTGTTTAAAGCTCAACTAGATTTTGATACACGGATTTTTTTTTTTTTTTACAAATTTAAATTTTTATTTATTTTATTATTAGTAATTTAGATTTTTAATTATTCAATCTAATTTTATTTATAATTGTTTAATCCGCATTATAATAATTTATTTATTTTTAAAATTATATGTTATTTAAAAGGAGGTATATCATAAAAAAAAGAATAAAATAACGATTACGCATTATAAGTTTTACCCGGCATATATCGTAAGATCATGGTTTGGAAATAATTTTCTATTCTTCTTTCTTATCAAAACAACCATTATAAAATTTATCTAATATATGTTTCATCTTTATTGCATTTATCTATAATATTTATTTATAAGCCAACATATATTTATATATATAATTTATTACCTTTTAATTTTTTTAATAGTTAAATATTTTAAATAACAGCATTTTTAAAATATTCATATAATTGAAATTGATTAATTCAACTTTTTAACGTTTTTCATTGAATGAACAAAGTTCAATTTTAATATTTATAATCGAAATTGGCTAATCTATTTTTCAACACATGTTGTAATGGTATATAATTTGAAAATTTGAATGGAACAACCCGTTAAAAACTGCATTCAAACATGAACCATAATTTGACGCATCATATATTTGAATTATATAAATATTGAATAATTTTAATATTTTATTAAATTAAAAATATATCAATGGGAATTAGGTAATATATATATATATATTAAACTCGTGCAAAGTTCATTTTTAGAATTCAAAATTGGCTAATTTATTTTTCAACACGTTCTTATAATAGTTTAAATATTTTGCAATTTGATGGAACAACCAGCTAAAAATTGCAATCGTAAAGAAAATTTTTTTTCTTACAAAATAAATAAATTTAAATATTTTATAAGATTTTGTTATAATATAAAAATAATATTTATATTTGAAACAAAATAAAGAAGATATTAAAATATATTATAGATATATTTTGAATATAATCATAATTAGAGTATATTATCTTATTTATACAAAATAGTTGATGTTTAAATTATTTAGTTATATTTATCAATTGATTTAATAATTTTATGATTATATATATACTCCCTCTGTATAGAAATAAACTAAGTTTAAGGTTTTTACACACATATTAAGAAATCATTAAATTTTATAGTTTTTCTAAACTAAACTATCATTTATTATTAGTTTGAAAAAAATTAACCAATCATAAACTAATCTGCAGAATATAAATGGTCAAAAAACTAAAACATATCATTAATTTTACATTGAAAATTGAAAAGATGATTTATATTTAGACAAAATAAAATCTCTTAAACTTAGTTTAATTTTATACAGAGGGAGTATATATATATATATATATATTCATTTTTATTTTTATTAATTAAAAAAAGTAAAATCCATTATATTTCGCTTGTTTGGATACATGTTTAGTAATTGTTTTGTTTGGAAACATAGATAGTAGAGAAAATATTATATTTCCTAATTATCTTTAATAAATATTAAAAACACTCTTAAATCTCCAATGTCATATTTTTTAATATACACCCGAATCAAATATTAGTCTACCAAACACTTTATTTTTTTAATAGTATTGATTTCAATCTTGACCAAAAAAGAAGAAGCTCAATTTCAATTAGAATCGTCCTAATCGTGGAGCCAAAAGACATGACCCTCGTCTTTCTTCGTATCGAGATTCAAATAAATTCTATGTTGGAATCGTTTGAAGTTGGTCTTTGTTCTTTTCTTCACTCTGCTAACACAAAATCATTGTGATATTAAATCAAACAATAACCACTTTGATGAAACACATCCTTGTTATTCAACTGTGGAAAAACAATGATCAAAATACATTCAGCAGACTAATATCAATTTTTTTTTTTGGAAAAAATGTTAAAATTTATTACCATTTTCGAATTTTTGACAAAAGTACAGGAAAAACAAAGAATACAGAAAAAATAAAATAAAACTATAAAAAAACATCACAACCTGAACCGAAAGAAACAACAAGCTAATGGTTGACTCGAGCAAAGAGACTAAAACCGAAACGAAACTAGACGAGAGAGCAGCAATCGGACAATAAATCATCGACCACCCCGTTTTTGCCATAGTTCAAAAGAACTAGAGTTCACATCTTTGTTGCCACGAGCATCCTTCTAAGGTCAGCCATCAAACCTCATGAGAAAAATGCCTAAAGCTTCTCCGTAAACTAACGAGATCTCCGAGATTCATGACGGACTAACATGCACCTGTCGACAAGGGAGCCCAAGCGGGCTGTCGAAGTGTCACCTCCAATTACCATTTCCGATCGAACGAATCTCTCAAAAACCAGCCCCCACAGATACATATTAACCGTCATAAGAACCCGGCGCCTCTACATCTCAAGTTTTGTTCCGTCCCACCAACAACACCGGTTTAAACCGGAGCTAACCCGATAACAAACATTTAACAAATCGCCCAACCTGCTCAAAGTAGCGACAAAACACTGTCGTAAGAATCTCAGGCCACCCTGCGGAGTACGGCACCGGAGACACCGCCTGAAGGGGCAGAGGAGCCGGCCAGCCACCCGTCTGAACCACAGCTGAGAACACCGCCAGTGGATCCGTCTTCCGTTAGAACTCGCGAGCCACCTCAACGAGGCCTGTCACACTACCCGATCTGCCGCCGACCCCTTAACCGGACAAAGGACATGTCCTCAATATCCCGTCGCCGGCGTTGAGGTCAGAGACGTACGGAGTAGCCATAGCCGCCAATCACCGCTGAGGAGATACAAAGCGATTTTCCAGCCACAAGAGCCAAAATCCGGAGGAAGAAGAAGAAGCCTCCCACCACCGCACGCCATCGAGCACGAGTCGCCTGGAAGAGAACACGCCGGGGACACCGATGGAGAGAGAAAAAATGCCGGAGGAAAGCGGAGGAACAAAATCTCGGCTGAGGACGAGTCGGGAGAGGCAGAGACCAATGGCGAATACGCGCAGAGCCTCACCTCCACCGCGGCCACCGCGACGCCGCGGTGACCGCGCCGCCTGCGCTAGAAGACCACGACGAGACGACCCAACGCAAACCTCCGAAACCACCAATGCCCAAACAGACAGATCACTATTTACAGAGGAAGAAAATTAAATGAGGAAGCCACCGGCGCCGGTGCTGAGGAAGCCACCGGCGCTGACGAGCGCAAATCTGAATATCAATTGACTAAACATATTTCAGTTGTTAAGTTACTTAAGGTATTTATCTACCAATTTATCAGTGACAATTTGATAAGCCTTTATACTAGGATGGCAAGAGTCAACGAACACATGAGTTGATGGATCCGAACACGCACGTTACAACTAACTCAATTTCTCCAGTACCACAACATCCTTTATCTGCTACTTCAAATCCTAAAAAGTTACAAAACATTTGACCCCCCAAAAAAGGTTACAAAGCATAAAAATATTATGTTATAATTAACATTCAAGAGGAGTTGCAGTCTTCAAGGTTAGTTAATAAACCATCAATCAGTCTTTTTAAACTCTGTCTGGTTTTTATTTCAGGCGGCAGAGCGAATGAAGCTGAAGTTGGAGAAAGAAAAGACATCACTGATGCTTTGATCCTCGGTGGATTCTAGATAGAGATTTATAGTCACTTCACAAAAACCGGTATCACCACTTGATTTGACAAATCCAGAGAAAATATATGAATTTGGGATGATCCACGATGAAGTCAAAATTCGGGTTTGACACTCAAGAGAGAAGAGCTTTGAATGAGGCTAAGTATCCACACAGATTCACCTTACCGGTTACGGACACTTTGTAAGCAATACATTCGGTTGTTGGTGACGATAAGCCTCTTTCTCAGGTCAAATTAATTACCCAAAATTAAAAAGAAAAATGTTTTTTTTTTCTCCTTAAAATATCAAATCACTTATCCAGAACCTCTGAGCCAGTTAAAAGGTTTTCTCAAAGATCAGTTAAGTTGGCTTATACTTAACCATAAACTCCTTCAATACATCTAATATATTAAAACAGGAAGGTTTGCCATGATACATAAATGTTGTTCTCAGAATTTGCCCTTGATATTATTAGGATTTGTAACCTTCATTAAAGGTAATTAGGGAATATAACATTATGTCTACAATCCATGTTTCCAAACAAGACAATTATTAAACATGTAGTCAAACAACCAAAATCTAATGGGCCTCACTTTCCTAATTAATTAAAATCAAAACAAATTAATTGATAAATATAATGAATAATTTTTACATCAACTATTATATATAAATTAAGATTCTCTAATTTATGATTTAATTCAAAATATATTTATAATATATTTTAATATCTTTTTATTTTGTTTCAAATATATATATATACACATATTACGATTGATGTTTTTACGATTGTACTTTTTAGCAGGTTTTTCCATCAAACTGAAAAATATTTAATTAATTAAACGGGTTGAAAAATTAATTAGCCAATCTCGATTATAAATTTTCTAAACAAAAATTCGCATATAGTAAATAATTTCAGCTGATATATTTTAAAATTAATAAAATATTAAAATGATTTCATACTTATATTATTCAAATATTTGAAGCGTCAAATTATGCTTTATGTTTGAATGAAGTTTTTAACGGATAGTTCTATCAAATTTGCAAATTATATATACGACTGCAACATGTATTTTATAAAATAATATTTTAGATAAATAAAATAACAATTAAACATATACCACATAACTTTTACAATAGTTGTTTTCACATATATATATATATATATATATATATATATATATATATATATATATATATATATATATATTTCCAAACTATGGTCTTACGATACAACACAGATTAAAATATATAATGGAAATCGTTATTTTAATCTCTTAATCCTTACGATATATCTCCTCCAAATAACACATAATTCATTTAAAAAAAACTAAATTGCTAACTCACTGTTTATAATATTGGTTAAACAATTATAATCAAAATTAGATTACATAATTAAAAATCTAAACTACTATTAATAAAATGAATAAAAAGTAAAATTTGTAAAGAAAATTAAACCCGCACTTTCTAAGTGCGGGTCAAAATCTAGTTTCAGATTAATCGGTTAACAAAGCGCATTGAATCTCGTAAGTTATAAGAATCAGAGAAAACACACACACTAGGTCTAGGCATTTGGGTTTTTGAGTTGAGTTCTAATCGGGTCCTTACAGGTTTCGGGTCCAATAGATATATGAATATAAGATCCACTTAAGGATCCGTCTATTTTTGGATCAGGCCGGGTCGGATCCTCTCGGGTTCGGGTTAATTCGTCTCCACTAGTGGCACATCTTCAAAAACCCGGATTTTACGGGTATTATTCCATTCAGGTATTTTCAAGTATTTGTTGATATTTTAATACCTGAAAATACCCTAAAATACATGAAAAACTCGAAAATCTATAAAATATCCCAAAAACCTATAAAAATATCCCAAAATTCAGGTCGTATCAATTTTTTAAAGTTCTAACAGATCATAGAGGTCATATCATGCCGTATTGAATCTTATCGGGATAGTTACTAACATATTCTATTAGATACTTAGTATATTACTTAGAGATTCTAACTGGTATCCAAAAGACCCCCGGATAAGACCTGGATCCGACCATTATATGTAGATCTTTGATCATTATACCTAATAAGTTCATTTATCTGAACCCGGATCCGATATGATGAATCCTCAGATCCAACTAAAAATGGCCAAACCTACGCATAAACCAAGAACAATTAGCGAACAGTTACATATCTAATTACTGAAGTTGTTCTAGTTCATTGCGATTCTTTGGGATGTAAACTAAACTATAATATATTCAGACAAAAGTTTTGATTACCAATGACAAAACCTATTAAAAATTTAGATTTTTTGACTTTTAGAATATATTTCCCCGAACATATCAGTTAGAGATTTCATTCACAATTTCAGATGATGCAAAAAAAAAAACAAAAAACTAATGAGAGTTGGCTCAATTGGTAAATGTCGACTAATAACCTTCTGCCAACCTAGGTTCAATTCATGATGGGAAGGATCTCTTCTCTGAAAAAGAGTGAATTTCACTTGATTTGGATCTCGTTCTAGAGGGACGTACAAACCAACGAACCCAAATATCCAAATCACTTACAAAAAAGCCAAAAAATCAAACACATAAGAACAATGTTTTGAAAACCGGAGCGGAGACCGAATTGGCAAAATTTTAAGTTGTGGGTTAATATAGTCCGACCGAGTTTAATGATAATTTTAAAATAATATATATTATGAAATTAATTTCAAATTATCGCATAAGACACTTCAATGATTATAAATTTTGAAAATATGTGTAACAATTATTAAAGAAAAAATACTTCAAAATTTATATGTTAAATCAACAACATGATAAGCATATTTAATTTTATTTTTTTAACAAATATTTAAAATTAATATAGTTATACTTTATTATTTAGAAAAATAATTAACAAAATATAAAATATTTTTTTTTACGAAATTCGATTTGATACGGTTCGTTGGGTCGGTAGTTTCCGAGTTTTTGGCGGTCCAATACAGTTTTTTAATCGATCCAACTACTATTGGGTTTCGTGATTAATCAAATCCAAATATGTTTTCGGTTTGTGGTTTAACCCGCTCCAACAGTCGAGTCAGTCCGGTTTATAACAATGCATAAAAAATATGAAATTTAAAATATGGAAAAAAATGTGGAGCCCATCGTTTTGGTTCGATGGGTCGGTAGTTTTCGAGTTTTTGACGATCCAATACAGTTTTTTGATTGATCCAACTAATATTAGGTTTTATTATTAATCCAATCCAAATATGTTTTCGGTTTGTGGTTTAACCCGCTTCAACCGTTGAATCAGTCCGGTTTATAACGGTGCATAAGAAGATATGAAATTTAAAATGGGAAAAAAAGGGGGGCCCAGCTCACGTTTTGAATCACAAGAATCATTCTTGTGGAGATAGGAAGACCGACCGGTCAAATTTTATTGGATGTTCCCTTTTTTTTTTTGTGCAATATTGGATGTTCCCAGAGGGACAATTATCTAGTTGAATCTATGGCTATATAAACACACTTTCTTTTCTTCGCCTTGGCGATGTGAGACTTTACATTACTTTTAACAGTTTAAATGGGCCTATTTATTTTAAGGCCCCACTTTCTATACTTTGTACTAAGCCCATTACCTCATTGTCCGTATTCTTTTCTACAGTGTCCACGAAGATTTTATGCTGTGTATAAAATAATCCATTTTCAAATACAATCGTGGAGCGAGAAAACATGACCGTCCTCTTTCTTCGGATCGAGATTCGAAAAATTTCTGTCCGAACTCTGAGGTTACTTCCACGAAACCCAGATTTCTTCGCCGCTATAAATCCTTCTACTTTTGCATCTTTCTATTGCACCATTTCTGGGAAAATCGAAGAACAGCCCAAGAGATACGAGTACCACAATGTTGCTACATGCATCGCCGCATTGCAACAGTGTGCGCAGCGCAACGACGCCGTTTCCGGCGGACAGCTTCACGGTTTCATGGTTAGAAACGGCTTTCTCGATGATTCGCCTCGCGCCGTCACGAGCCTCGTCAACATGTACGCTAAGTGTGGTCTTATGCGGCGCGCGATATCGGTCAGTGGTGGATCCGAGCGCGATGTGTTTTCGTATAACGCCATTATTTCTGGGTTTGTGGTCAATGGGTCTCCTTTGGATGCGATGGAGATGTACAGAGACATGAGGGCTAAAGGGATTTTCCCTGATAAGTATACATTTCCTAGTTTATTTAAAGGAAGCGATGCTATGGAGATTTCTGATGTTAAAAAGGTTCATGGGTTGGCCTTCAAACTTGGTTTTGATTCAGATTGCTATGTGGGGAGTGCCCTAGTGACATCTTACTTAAAGTTCAGGTTAATAGAGGATGCTCAGAAAGTGTTCGATGAATTGCCTGAGAGAGATGACAGTGTACTTTGGAATGCTTTGGTTATTGGGTATTCGCAGATGTTTAGATTTGAGGATGCTTTAAAAGTGTTCAGTAAAATGCGTGAGGAAGGAGTAGCCCTGAGTAGGCATACCATCACCGGCGTCTTATCAGCATTCAATGTGTTAGGGGATCTTGAAAATGGTAGGTCGATTCACGGCCTTGCGGTGAAAACGGGATTTGATTCTGGTATTGTTGTGTCAAATGCATTGATTGATATGTATGGAAAGAGTAAGTGGCTAGAGGAAGCAATCAAGATATTTGAAGCAATGGATCATGGGAGAGACATATTTACATGGAACTCGGTGTTATGTGTTCATGACTACTGTGGTGATCATGATGGAACTTTAGCTCTGTTCAAGAGGATGCTTTGTTCCGGAATCCGACCTGATCTTGTTACATTGACAACCGTTCTCCCAACTTGCGGTCGTCTAGCTGCATTGAAGCAGGGCAGAGAGATTCATGGCTACATGATCGTCAATGGACTTTTAAACCGAAATTCCAATGATGAATTCATTCACAACTCTTTGATGGACATGTACGCAAAATCCGGGGACTTGACAAATGCACGGACGGTTTTCGACTCGATGAGGAATAAAGACTCAGCTTCTTGGAACATCATGATTAATGGTTACGGTGTGCAGAGTTGCGGTGAGTTGGCTTTGGATATGTTCTCACGTATGTGCGAAGCTGGTGTCAGGCCTGATGAAATCACATTCGTTGGGTTGCTACAAGCTTGCAACCACTCGGGCTTTGTGAGCGAAGGGCGACGTTTTCTTGCACAGATGGAGACAGTATATAACATTGTCCCAACAAGTGATCACTACACTTGTGTGATAGACATGCTTGGCCGTGCAGGCAAGCCAGAGGAAGCATATGAGTTAGCAGTAACAATGCCCGTTGGGGATAATCCTGTAGTCTGGAGGTCAATATTGTCATCTTGTCGCCTCCACGGGAACACAGATATCGCACAGGTGGCCGGAAAGCGGTTATATGAGCTCGAACCAGAGCATTGCGGCGGTTATGTACTGATGTCTAATGTGTATGTTGAATCTGGGAGATACGAGGAAGTTTTGGGTATTAGAGACTTTATGAAACGACGGAATGTGAAGAAGACACCAGGTAGCAGCTGCATTGAGGTCAAGAATAACATTCACTCGTTCTTTACCGGCGATAAGACTCACCCAGAATATGAATCTATTCACGCTTGGTTAAGTCTGTTGACTTCTCAGATGTGTGGTCATCAGTATATGCTGCTCGACGACTACGACTAGTTTTGGGTAGACATAAGATCCTTCGTTTTGCATAACCATTGGCTATTACTAATTATGTTCTGCGAAAGAGAATCATTTCCGGCCTATAAAATCTAGGAACCAACAACAAATGGGTTCATGGTAAATTGTTTGGCCATTGCTCTGTATTATTAGTAAGGAGACCAGTTTCGGATTTACATTTAACTTTTACTTTCATAATCCTTTGTTCTTTGTCGCATAAGAAAGAAAATGAGGCCAATCTTCAAAGACCCAAAATCTTAATTTTAATTTCTTTAAACAAGATAGCCACAGAAATCACCTGGTTGATCCAGGATTAGCAAAGCAGTTTGCAAGAGCAGATTTGGCTTTTGCCGAGACGTTTGGTGGGGTTAAAACTGAACTTTTTAATATTACAGTCTCAAATGTGTTCAAATCACCACTTGAATTGACAAATCGAGAGGAAAGATACAGATTTGGGATGATCCACCCTGAAGTCAAAATTTGGGTTTGACACTCAACAGAGAAGAGCTTTGAATGAGGCTAAGTAGGCAATACATTTGGTTGTTGATGATAGTAGGCATCTTTCTCAGGCCAACTTAATATTAGGACATAATGTCCTAGATCGGTAGTTGGAAAGGATCACTAATAATATATAAGGGATATAGACCACTCCACTTATCACCAATTGATTTTAGGTTGGAAGCTCATATATCTTAATATGGTATCAGATCCCGATCCATGCAGTCCAACCCGATCCGACCCAAAGTTGGTCCACTCATCGACAAGCCAAGCCCAAATTGGTGCCGTCGATCCAAGCCCGAGCATTCCGAGATTAATGGTCAAAGACCATTATCTCGAGAAGGCGTATTAGGACATAATGTCTCACATCGGTAGTTGGAAGGGATCACTAATAATATATAAGGTATATGAGCCACTCCACTTATCACCAATTGGTTTTAGGTTGGAAGCCCATAGAACTTAATACTTAACTATCCAAAAAGTAAAAGAAAAATGATTTTTTTTTTGTTTCCTCCATAAAATATCAAATCTTTGTCACTTCTTTGAAATTCTGCATTACTTATCAAGGACCTATGAGTCAATTAGTAGGGTTTCTCAAAGATCAGTTAAGTTAGCTTACATTTAACCGGAATTTCTTTCAATACATTTCAGATTAACCGGTTAACAAAGCGGACTAAGTCTCGTAAGTTGAAAGAATCGGAGAAAACATACACACACACAAAATTAGGTATATGCATTCGGGTTTTCCGGTTGGATTCGAGTCGGATTCTTACAGGTTGGATCCAATGAATATAAGATCCACTTAAGGATCATTTATTTTTGGATCTGGTACGGGTCAGATCCTCTCGGGCCCGGGTCAGTTCGGATTCATTAGTGGCACATCTTCAGAAACCCAAATTTTACGGGTAATATTCGATTAATATATTTTAAAGTATTTTGGGTATTTTTAGATCTAAAAATACTCGAAAGAACATGATAAAATACCCCCAAAATATGTAAAAATATCCAAAACTAAATGTCCTATTAGATTTTGTTTTTAAAGTTATAACGAATCGTACATGTTATATCAAGTCCTATCAGATATTATCGAGATGGTTACTAACAAATTCTATTAGATACTTATTATATTACTTACATGTTCTAACATGTACCCAAAAGACATGCGGATAAGACTCAGACCCGACCAATATATGTGGTCCTTGATCATCATACCTAATAGGTTCATTTATCTGGACTTGGATCTGATTCGACATGAATTTTCCGGATCGATTTCGGGTCGAATCCTCAAATCCAAGTAAAAATACACAAACGTACGCATAATCCCTTGTTATAGTTCACTGAGATTATCCGGGATGTAAACTAAACTATATTATACTCGGACAAAAGTTTTGATTATCAATGAAAAAAACTTTTAAAAGTTTTAGTTTCCGAAGTTTATAATATATTTTCCTGAACATATTAGTCGTAGATATCATTCATAGTTCCAGATGATGCAAAAAAAAAAACTAAAAAACTAAAAAGATATGTTTTAGTTGGTAAAAGTCGATTAGTAGCCTTCATGTTGGAAGAGATCTTTTCTCTAAAAAGTAAATTTTATCTGGTTTGAGCCCCATTCTAGAAGGGCGTAATGACTCATAAGCTCAAATCTTCTAGTCGTTTTGAACACAAATATAACCAAAAAATCAAACACATAAGAAGATATCAAATTTAAAAAGGAAAAAAACAATTTGAAGCCCCGTGGTTCGAGATCTTTTCTCTAAAAAAGAGTGAATTCACCTAGTTTGTGTTCCGTTCTAAAGGGACGTATAGACCTAGTACTGTCAAATGGTCCGTCCAAAACCCAAATGGGCTTGACCAAACTGACCATTTCGTTTTGGGCTAGAATTGGTCGGTCTGAAATGGGCAATGGTCCAAAAAATGTCCATGCCTAATAATAAAGACCATGTCCAAATGGACATGACCATGGACACCCATTTTAATACAATCTAAAATTGGTTGTCAATGCTATTTAAAATTCAATTTTACGATTATGGCAGGAAAAATCATTTTACGGTTTTAGCGGAAAAGGTCAATTTCATTTTTGGCCGAAAATTCGATATTGAGATTTTGGCAGGAAAACTCGAATTTGTGGTTTTGACAGAAAACATGATTTTACGGTTTTGGCGGGAAAAGTTGTTTTGCGGTTTTGGCGGGAAAAGTTGTTTTGCGGTTTTGGCGATACTCGATTTTGCAGGTTTGACAGTAAAACATGGTTTTGGCGGGAAAATTCGGTTTTGCGGTTTTGGGGGAAAACTCGGGTTTGCGTTTTTAGCGGGAAAACTCGGTTTTGCGGTTTTGGCGGGAAAACTCGGTTTTGTGGTTTTGACGGGAAAACTCGGTTTTGCATTTTTGGCGGAAAAACTCGATTTTGCGGTTTTGATAGGAAAAATCGGTTTTGTGGTTTTGGCGGAAAAACTCAGTTTTGCGGTTTTTGCGGGAAAACTCAGTTTTGCGGTTTTTGCGGGAAAACTCAGTTTTGCGGTTTTGCGGGAAAACTCGATTTTGCGATTTTGACGGGAAAACTCGATTTTGCGATTTTGACGGGAAAAGTTATTTTGCGGTTTTGGCGTAAAAGGTCGTTTTGCGGGTTTCGTGGTAAAACTCGGTTTGGCGGGAAAACTCGGTTTCGCGGTTTTGGCGGGAAAATTCGGTTTTGCAGTTTTGGCGAGAAACCCCGATTTTCCGGGTTTGGCGGGAAAACTCGGTTTTCCAAGTTTGGCGGAAAAACTCGGTTTTGCGGTTTTTGCGAGAAAACTTGGTTTTCCGGTTTTGGCGGGAAAAGTTGTTTTGCGGTTTTGGCAGTAAAACTCGGTTTTTCGGGTTTGACGGTAAAACATGATTTGTGGTTTTATTGTAAAACTTGATTTTGTGGGTTTGACGGGAAAAAGTCAAATTTACAGTTTTAACGGAAAAGTCGATTTTACGGATTTGACCAAAAAAGTCAATTTACGGTTTTAACAGAAAAATCGATTTTACAAAATAAAACTGATTTTTTTTTTGAAGTCAAATCTTTTTAACCCTAGATTTTTAATATTGACCATGGACAAAATTTGTCCAAAGACAATTTAAACCATTTTTCTTTTGGTCATGAACCATAGCCCGTCCATAATGAAATGGACTGGACTAAACCATGGACGGACCGACCGACCGTTTGAGAGCCCTATATAGATCCACACACTCAAATCTCTTAGTCATTTAGAAAAAAAAAGCCAAAAAATAAAACACATAAGAAGAAAAAGAAAATTGGGGCCCTGTGGTTTTTCGTTCACAAGGATCATCCGTGTGAAGATAGGAAGACCGACTATTCCAATTTTATTGGATGTTCCCGGAGGGACAATCATGTAATTGAATCTATAACTATATAAACACAGCTTCTTCTCTTCACCATAGCGATGTGGGATTGTTTACATTTGGATTAACATTTTTTTTTTTTTTTTACATTTGTAATCCTTTGTTCCTTGTCACATAAGAAAGAAAATGAGGCCAATCTTCTTAACAAGATAGCCACAGAAATCACCTGGTTGATTCATGATTAGCAGATCAGTTTCCAAGCACATTTGGCTTTCGCCGAGAGACGTTTGGTGGGGTTAAAACTGAACTCTTTTTTATTACAATCTCAAATGTGTTCAAATCAGGCTCGATCGAATAATACTTACATTACATAACGACTAACGAGGGGAGTTTCTGGCATATCAATCACCTGACACGAACAAACTGCTAATTCTAAGACATGCCATACCCAGGGCCGGCTTATGACATGTGCTAAGAGTGCAAATGCACAGGATCTTTTCTCCTTTTTCTAAATTTCTTTAAGAAATTAAGGCCTTGTTTTGTTAAAAGATGTATAGATTAGGGTCCAATTTTATAAATTTACAAGAATCTAAGTTTAAGTTTACGAAAAAAGTTAAATTTAGCACAAGGTCCAAGTAATATTTGAGCCGGGCCTGGCCATACCCAACCGTGCCTATGCTTCGGTGTGCTGCTACTGCAACCGCAGCCGCTCCAACAGGACCATACTCGGATTGTGCCTGCAACAGCTTAACGTCAATACCCACCTTGTGCTGTGATTGGACATAAGGGTTTGGGTTCAGCTCAGCTGGCTTTGCGGAGTTGCATTGGGTGGGGACAAACTGCGGTTTTGGCTGAGAAGCAGCTTCTGTACAACCTCGCTTCTCTTGGTTCATGGTATTGGGATTGAAGAAACAGTTAGGAGATACGGTCTGTACCGTGCTTCTGTAATATGATGTCTTTGCATCATAGGACGACTCTTTGAGGTTCTTGTCATTCTCATAAGTTACAGATGATTCCACAGAACGGCCTGGTCTACCTATTAAACCACAAGGAAGGCGACTGAGATTAAAAACAATACTGTTTCTCTATCTGTGAGGATCAAGTGATAGGAGATGGCTACAATTTCTCAGACCCAGAATATAGATTAGGATTTTTACCTGAAGGTACGCTTGGAGGAGGTCCTAAAGGTTTAGTTGAATTTGCTGAAGTCGATGGAACTACTCCATTTCTTGAAGGCTCGAAGGAGACACGTCGACTCTCTGGTGCATTCAGGCCAGGTTGAGCATTGGAGGTCACTAACAGTAGACCTACAGAGATGAATATGCAGAGATTAATCACACGTACCGTACTGAATCAAAAGAGGTGTATATTCTTCACCGTTGATATGAGCGGAAGAGAAACATACCGAGGAAGTGAAGTATGCTTTCTCTCTGGAGGTATGCCTGGCCCGCTTTTGCCGCTATTTCCTTCTAGGTAAGCAAACTGTTTCCTCAGATGACCAATGGCACTGCAATATCAAAATCAATCGATCAGGGAAAATGAATAGAGAGAGAGACCTTAAGGTCTCAAATTTATTTTGATATGGAAGGAAGAGGTAGACAATGGTTTAAAAGAGGAAGTAAAAGCCTAGGATATAAGAAACTTGAGCCCTCAGATCCGTTCATATAATAATCCTTAAGCAGCTGAGGATGGTATTCTAGTATTTCCTTGTATATTAGCTCTCTAATATCATCCTTTGTCAACCTTCGTCTTTCAAACTCAAATTCCATCTTCGAAATTGGCTGACAAGAAGGTTCTCTTTCAACCTTAGCAAGGCCCTTAAAGTAAGGATCAGCCAGCGCCTGTCAAATAACATCACAATGTTAACATCACCGTATAAGGAGCTAAGATATGAATAAGGAATAGAGTGACAAGAGAAAGGAAAGAACAAGCACCTCTGCAGCAGTCGGCCTATCCTTTGGATCAAAAGCCAATAGTCTTTGCAAAAGGCGCAGCGCTAAAGGATCTGCGTTAGGAAACTTATGCGAAAAGGGGACAATATTTTTCTTCCTCATTTGGCTCAAGTATTTTCTAGCTTTTTCATTTCGAACCTGCATTAGAGACATGTTATTAGTTTATGCATCTAACCAAAAAGGAAACTTGGTAATGTGGAAGCAAAAAGAACATACTCCGGCAAGAGTCTCTGATTTTGGTGTGCCAAGAAGATCGGTAATCAACTCTAACTGATGGACGACACTTTTTCCAGGAAACAAAGGCTTCCCTAATAACACCTCCGCAAAGATGCAGCCAATGCTCCAAATGTCAATTGCTGGAGTATACTGCAAACGATAAAAACTGCAAGTCAGTTTCTTGAGTATATAATTACGAAAATCGAAAAGCTTGCGATATGAAACCACTCAAATGGGCACAGCTTAACACAAGTGTTAGTTGAGGTTTTTAAGTTCCGGGATAGTTAAAATCTTCCTAAACAGGAATTACTTTAATATGTTGGTTCATTCTACCCTACTGGACGCAGCTCTTAACTTACAGAGTACCAGTTATATCTCTAACATTGTTACTCATAGATTCTACACCAAACCTATAACACACAGGAAAAGGCAAAAAAAGCATACAAGGAAGAAAAAGAATAACAAGTACCTTAGAACAGAATGATCCACAGAGCTCAGGTGCCCTGTACCATCGTGTGGCAACATAATCCTGGAACAAGAAAAACAGAGAAGGAAATTCAGACACACTGAAGAGATAATGAAAACTAAATAAATAATCAACAGAAAGGTGCATACCGTCCAAAAGACTGTTGTAGGCGTATCATTGAACGACACTCTTGCTAGTCCAAAGTCACAGACTTTCAGCTTGCAGTTTGCATTTGCCAGTATGTTTTTCGGTTTAAGATCACGATGATAAACATTAGCTGCACACAGACAGAACCCAGTTAATCATAAGCACATGTCTTTCAAATGATAAAGATTGTATAAGAAAATCCACCTGTATGCATATACTTCAAGGCACGAAGCATCTGATAAAGAAAGAACTGGTGGTGTTCCCGCGTCAAGTCGTCGTTAGCTTTGATGACTTGATGTAGGTCTGATTCCAGGAGCTCAAACACCACATAAATGTCTTTAAACTCCCTCTTGGAAGGTGGTGGCATGATGCTTTTGATATCGACTATATCAGGGTGCCTTAGGAGCCGGAGAAGTTTGACCTCACGGAGGATACGGAGAGCATCTGAGATATGTTCAAATACATCACTAATCTTCTTTATGGCGACTTTCTCTCCTGTGTGTGTGTCAAGAGCTGCACAAACAACTCCGTAGCTTCCTTTCCCAATGACTTGAAGAATCTGATAACGGTTGGCATCACCATAATCAGTGAAAAATTCCATCTCTTTCATGTTCTGTTTGCATCACCAAAGTAAAGAAACAGTACACCAAATTAATCAAAATCTAGTAAAATTATGTCAAGTAAAAGGAAATTGAAGATATTTAATGAATCACATTCACTAAGGTGTTCAAATTCAACTGAAGGAACATAAATGAGAGACCAACCTTCTTCCCCTGGCCTTGTTGCATCCTCTTCAAAGAGTCTAAAGCTCGAGTCTTTCCAGATTATTCGAAGAACACAAAAAGCAGAAAAAGAAGACTGGTGTTCTCAGCAACCAATTAGTAGAAAGGTGCGCAAGTTCAACCAAACAAGATAACAATACTGCTCAACAACTCTATCGTCTTCCTCAGTTTCAAATCCAGAACTCTGCAACTTAAAAACCCTTCAGTATAAATGATCTCGGAAGAGATCTCTATAAAAAAAATAGTGACCAAAGAAAATGGCAATTCTTCGAATCACAAGAAACCAGAAACTAAAATCACAGAAACCAAAATCCGATCGAGAAACCCTAGATTCGTTGAATCTAGATCCTCAAAAGATCCAGCGATCGGAGAAAAAAGACGATAGAAAATCTGTAGATCACAAATGTTTGTTCGTTTATATATACAGATGTGATTATATTTTTTGGTTTCCGTGTATTCTAATTTTAGCAATTTTCGAGGTACTTATTGCGTACGAGAAACAGGAGACCGAGAAACAGGCCACGAGGAATGGCAATGGCAGTATCGTAATATTTTCGCAACTCTGAGCCTTGTTTTCGTTAGGTCCACAGTCGGTGGTCTTTTTCAGATTGACCCGATGTGAGGCAACTACCGATGGACCATTTTACTATGTAAATATTTCTATGTTGCAACCCTCAAACTATTCATAAATAAACATTTAGCCACTTTTTATCATGTTGGTTATTTTAACCCCAAATGATATTTCATAGTTTACTGATTTCTTGGTATTATTCTTTCCAACTAATATTACCAAAAAGAGGTAGATCTCTCAAACAGTTGAATTTGTTCGCTTGATCTATGTCATCGATGTTTCAGTCAATAAATATGATTATAAACATAAAAAAATTCCCTACAAGTTTATATATAGGATCCGTAATACTTAACTAACCATCATCGTTAGCGTTTCACGTGTATACACATGGCGCAATTTATATTTGCATAAACGTAAACAAACGTTTTGGGGTTTCCAGAAGTTGGTACGTAGGATAATGAGTCTAATGACTATCGCATTGGTCTCCCTGACTCTCTCTGCTCGGAAGTTGAACAACAATGAATAACAAAAAAAAAACATTATTATACTTGTGAAAATAACAGATTTATTAATATTTAAGGTCAATTTGCACGTTCGTTTATAACTTTCTGTTGTTTGAAGTTGGTCTGATTTCATTCTCAGGTTTGGTGAAAACCGGAGCAATTGTTGTTGCAGCTTGGTTTAAGATACTCTTGAATTAAACCAAAGAAGAACCGGAAGACTTTACTCGCGATAGAGGCTCTTCTGTTATGATAAACACTAGCTACTTAAGTGTTTTATCCAGCTCGTCTTCTTCATCATTCTAACGCGAGAGATATCCAGAGAGATTGTAAAGTCTTGATACTCTGATCTTGTGTTTGTATCATCTTCTTGTTCTAGTGGATTGCCGGAGTGAATCGGCCCCGGATGTAGGTTTTATGATCATATCGATCAGCTGAACCGGGTTAAAAATCTGTGTGTGTTTGTGTTCTTTACTTTCAGTTCTTATCCTTCGATTGCACAAACGAGTGATTGTGAGTTTAGAGTGAGTTCAATTCTTCAATCAAAGAATCGAAATCTACATTGTATCCAATCCGATTCTTAACAAACTGGTATCAGAGCCGTGTTAATGGCGAAGGAACTCATGGCCAGCTCGAAGATCGATGTCGATCGGTTCGATGGAGAAGGCGATTTCTCGCTTTGGAAGATTCGTATGCTTGCTCACTTCGGAATGCACAAGATCAAGCATGTGCTCTTTGACAATAATCTGAACAAGACGATACCATCGACGAAGGGTGATGAGAAAGAACCAACAGATGGAGACGAATCCAAGATTGTTCCAGATTCTGAGAAGATTGAACAGAATGAGAAGGCTGTAGGTTTGATTGTCGCAAACATCGGTAATCAGGTTCTTAGGAAAATTAAACATTGTACTACTGCTGCTGATATGTGGACGTTGTTAGATCGATTATACACAGAGACGTCATTGCCTAATCGAATTCATCTACAATTGATGTTTTACACATTCAAGATGTCTGAGTCAAAGAATGTGGATCAAACTGTAGATGATTTTCTTAAGATTGTTGCTGAGCTGAGTAACCTGGATGTTACTATTACGGATGAAGTGCAGGCTATATTGTTTCTGACATCTCTTACCTCAAGCTTTGATCAATTGAAGCATACTCTGAAATATGGCCGTGATACTCTGACGTTAGAAGACGTGATCTCAGCTGCAAGATCTAAAGAAAGAGAACTACCAGAGAGTAACAAAACTGATAAAGGTGCAGCAGCAGGTTTATACACTGAGGATAGAGGCAAGACAAGTACTCGTGGCAATAAGGATAAGCAAGATAAAGGTCGAAGCAGATCAAATTCAAAGACAAGGCTGACATGTTGGTTCTGTAAAAAGGAGGGACATCTAAAGAAAGACTGCTATGCTAGGAAAAGAAAGTTTCAGAAGGATAATCAGGGAGAAGCTGGTGTTATCACTGAAAGGCTCACTTTCACAGAAGCTTTGAGTGTCAATGATAATAACTCAAAAGATCAGTGGGTTATTGATTCAGGATGTACATATCATATGACATCTAGGAGGGAATGGCTTTCTGATTTTGATGACAGCATGAGTACCATGATCTTACTTGGAGATGATCACACATTTGAGTCCAAAGGAGTAGGATCTGTAAAACTCAGGACAAATGGGGGATCCATTCGAGTTTTAAACAATGTGAGATACGTACCAAATCTCAGGAGGAACTTGATCTCTACTGGAACTTTGGATAAGTTAGGCTACACACATGAAGGTGGAGATGGTACAGTTAGTTTCTACAAGAATAAAAGATTGGCATTAAGAGGAAAGCTTCAGAACGGTTTGTACATCCTTGATGGTAGAACTTCAGTAAGTGAAAACTGCAATCTAGAATTGTCTAAGGACAAGACAGCTTTGCGGCATAGCAGGTTGGGTCATTTGAGTATAAACAGCATGAAAGTTTTGTCTGGTAAAGGTTTGCTTGAAAAGAAGGACATCAAAGATCTCTCCTTCTGTGAGCACTGTGTCATGGGCAAATCCAAGAAACTAAGCTTCAACGTGGGACATCACAACACTAAGGATATTCTCGGTTATATTCACGCAGATCTTTGGGGCTCACCAACTGTCACACCTTCTCTCTCAGGTATGCAATATTTTCTTTCTATAATTGATGATAAAACGAGAAAGGTTTGGTTGTTGTTTCTCAGGTCTAAAGATGAAACGTTCATCAAGTTCTGCGAATGGAAAGATTTAGTAGAGAACCAGATTGGAAAGAAAGTCAAAGTTCTCAGGACAGACAACGGCTTGGAATTCTGCAACAATAGGTTCAATGAGTACTGTGTTAAGCATGGAATAGAGAGGCACAGAACATGTACGTATACACCACAGCAGAACGGTGTGGCTGAAAGGATGAATAGGACAGTGATGGAAAAGGTCAAGTGTATGCTTGATGAGTCAGGCCTTGATGAATCATTCTGGGCAGAAGCTGCTTCTACAGCTGCTTATTTGATAAATAGGTCTCCTGCATCAGCTATTGATCATAATGTCCCTGAACAGTTGTGGCTAAATAGGAAACCTGGATATAAGCACTTAAGAAGATTTGGTGCAGTGGCGTATGTGCATCAGGATCAGGGTAAACTCAAACCGAGAGCTCTGAAAGGGATTTTCTTAGGCTACCCTCAAGGTACAAAAGGGTTCAGGATTTGGTTAATTGAAGAAAGGAAATGCACCATTAGCAGAAATGTTATCTTCCATGAAGATAAGGTTTATAAAGACGTGAAGTCTGAAGTAATACAAGGTCACACTGATGTGTCTTACCAGAATCTGAGAAGTCTGGATTTGATAAATGAAAATGATCAAGATAAGGGATTGCAGCCAGCACGTGAAACTAGTGAAAGCACTGATGCAGGTGGAGTCATAGGAGTAAACTCAAGTGATTCAGATTCAGAAGATTGTTCTAGAGAGCCTGCTTCTACAACGAACAATGAGTCTCATCATAGGCCCAGAAGGGAAATAAAGCTACCTGCAAAGTTTTCAGATTATGAAGTTGGTTTTGCTCTCACAGCTGCTGAAGACATAAGTGTTGATGAACCAAAGTGCTACCATGATGCTGTCAAAGATAGAGACTGGAATAAGTGGAATGCAGGTATGGCTGATGAGATGAATTCTTTGAAAAAGAATCATACCTGGGACATTGTTGACAGACCTAAGAGTACAAAGGTGATTGGTAGCAGATGGATTTACAAGAAGAAGACTGGCATTCCAGGAGTAGAGCCAGAGAGGTTTAAGGCTCGCCTTGTTGCAAGAGGCTTTATCCAAAGAGAAGGTATAGACTATCAGGAGATATGTGCTCCAGTGGTAAAACACATTTCTATCAGAATTCTCATGTCACTAGTTGTTAAGGAAGACATGGAGCTAGAGCAAATGGACGTTAAAACGGCGTTTCTTCATGGTGAGCTTGATCAAGTGTTATACATGGAGCAACCTGAAGGCTATGAAGCTGATTCTTCAAAGGATCAAGTGTGTCTTCTCAGAAAGTCTCTCTACGGTTTAAAACAGGCACCACGCCAATGGAACAGACGCTTTGACTCTTTTATGAAGGAACAAAGTTTTAAAAGGAGCAACAGCGATTCATGTGTCTATATGAAAGAGATTGGGAGCAAAGATTATATCTACTTACTCTTGTACGTGGATGACATGCTACTAGCAGCAAAGAGCAAATCTGAAGTAGATAAGCTGAAGAAGGTTCTGAGTCTTGAGTTTGAGATGAAGGACATGGGTGCTGCTAGTAGGATTCTTGGTATAGACATCAAGAGAAACAAAAGAGAAGGACTGTTGTATCTCTCACAGTCAGGTTACATCAAGAAGGTAATTCAAAGATTTAATATGGAAGGTTCAAAAGCTGTGAACACTCCCATAGGAGCTCATTTCAAATTGGCTTCACTCAAAGATGATCATGAAGGCCTAAACACTGAAGAAACACCTTATTCTAGTGCCATAGGAAGCATAATGTATGCAATGGTAAGCACTCGGCCTGATGTTGCTTATGCTATTGGTTTGTTAAGTCGGTTTATGAGTAAACCAGGATCAGAACATTGGGAAGCAGTAAAGTGGTTACTGCGATATCTTAAGGGTTCATCAGAGGTTGGTTTGGTCTACAAGAAGAGTGATGATTTTAGAGTTCAGGGTTACAGTGACTCAGATTATGGTGCAGACCTTGACAGGAGAAGGTCTATTAGTGGCTATGTGTTCACTGTTGGAGGCAATACAGTGAGTTGGAAATCGAATTTACAGCATATTGTGGCTCTCTCTACGACAGAAGCAGAGTATATAGCTCTTACTGAAGCAGTCAAGGAGGCTTTGTGGATTCAGGGACTTCTTGAAGAAATGGGAATAGAGTTCAGTAAGGCTACAGTGCATTGTGATTCACAATCAGCAATATGTTTGTCAAAGAACAACACATTTCATGAGAGAACTAAGCATGTGGCTACAAAGTTCCATTTTATCAGAGATGTGATTGAGGCTGGAGATGCAGAGGTGGTGAAGATTCATACGTCTGTGAACCTAGCGGATATGCTTACCAAAGGCATACCAGTTCAGAAGTTTGATGCAGCTCTCGAGTTCTTGAGACTGCATTGCTAAAGACCAGATGGTCTTGAAGCCGATGGTTAACTCCATGGAAAGGCAATCCATAAAAGAAGATTGTATGAGAAGTGAAATCAAGGTGGAGTGTTGTTTGAAGTTGGTCTGATTTCATTCTCAGGTTTGGTGAAAACCGGAGCAATTGTTGTTGCAACTTGGTTTAGGATACTCTTGAATTAAACCAAAGAAGAACCGGAAGACTCTACTCGCGATAGAGGCTCTTCTGTTATGATAAACACTAGCTACTTAAGTGTTTTATCCAGCTTGTCTTCTTCATCATTCTAACGCGAGAGATATCCAGAGAGATTGTAAAGTCTTGATACTCTGATCTTGTGTTTGTATCATCTTCTTGTTCTAGTGGATTGCCGGAGTAAATCGGCCCCGGATGTAGGTTTTATGATCATATCGATCAGCTGAACCGGGTTAAAAATCTGTGTGTGTTTGTGTTCTTTACTTTCAGTTCTTATCCTTCGATTGCACAAACGAGTGATTGTGAGTTTAGAGTGAGTTCAATTCTTCAATCAAAGAATCGAAATCTACATTGTATCCAATCCGATTCTTAACACTTTCTTTTCGAGTAATTCGTTTATTTGAGGTTTTTTAACATATGGGTGTGATGCAAAGTCGGTCCATTACCTAAAAGCATGAGAAAGACAGATTTACATATCATGGATGAAAAAAGAATCTCAAATTTTAAGCCACGCAAATAGTATAATTTAATAAACAATGTAGGGCAAATATTTAAACATTTAACCTAAAGTTGATCTTTCATTTTCCATCACACTTTCTTCTTCATTGTGGTCATCTTTTTCTTTAATAATAAAACCTACCAAGTCCAATAAGCTATTTATCACATTATACTATGTTGGAAACGTGTAAAGTCGGTATCTCTATATAGCCTCCTTAACAAAAAAAAAAAAAAAACTGTTCCATACATTTGATTAACATTGCTTAAAATAACATGCCATATATCAAACTATTGTGCTACACAATTGATTAAAATTGTGAGATTTTCAAGGTTAGTTTTCAATATGACATATATAAGTCAATCCAAACTTGTTTTGGCGACCTGACACTCTCCTAATTTTATTTCGAATGAATATAAAATTTATTGATTTCGAATTATTTTTGTACAACTTTGTGTTAATTTTGTTTGAAAGTTTGAAACAGATTACATCAATTTTCACCGCTCGAGAATCATAGCTTATGATTTATTTGGCTTTATTACAAGTGCAGAAATATCTCCCCCAAACATATTTTTTTTCTTGTTTTGTTTGGTAGCCTTCAAGAAGAATCAACGAACCAAATTTATAGTTCAATACTGTATTAAAAAAACACATCATTATGCTAATAAGTTTGTGTCACCTATTACATCAAAGTTTCCTTTAACGCATAACAACAAACCAACTTTTTCAGTCTTTTTAGATCAGGAAAACAGAAGACCATAATTTTAATTAAAAAAAAACAATTCTAAGATTTAGTCTAGTATCTATACTATACAAAATGATAGTGCAGATATTATATAATAAAATGGAGAGTTGATAAAAGAAGACAATATAATTTTTTATTTTGGTCGAACAAGAAGACAATAGAATATGCTGCATAATATCAGTAAAATTAAAATATAATGCGTAATATAGTGGTCCAGTGAGAGTGGCAAAGGAAGTTGCCTGAGCTTAAGGGCACATCAGTACTCGTGAATGTCTTTAATTTGTCCAAAAGGCATATATTCTTTTACTAAAAACAGAGAATCTACAGAGTTTTTAAAAAGTTCCACTGAGAGAATCGAAACACATTAAGACGATAATATCTTGATCAACAAGGAAACTCGGGGTTGCAAAATTTTGATCATTCGAAGACGATAGCAGTCTGAGGTGAAGCTTTGGGATAAGACAAGACTAGTTCCTTATCTTTCTCTGTGATTGGTTGGGCCGTGGAAAGGATGACTGATTCAAGAACCTCGGCGTTTTTAATCACATGCCTCAATACTGATAGCTTCGGCTCGTAGACATTGAAATCCCTGATACGCAGGACTTTGAGCATTGTTCTAACGCATTCCGGTGCTGTTTGCGAACGCAAATCATTCATGCCCTTTCGAGTAGGCTTCATACGAGGAGACGTCAGTTCCTTCACAGTAAATGCAAAATCAGAAGAAGAGAAAACGACATGGCGTGTGTCACAAGAAACAACATTCTATATATAGTTATATGACTTACCCGGATGCTGAGCATCTCGAGTATGGGTGTGGAGTTGAGCAAGCGCCCGAATACATAACGATTTGTCATGTCGTATGTCAAATGCAGGTCAACCAACTGTCTGAATATGGGTACATCGTACAGTTGAAAATCGTTTCCAATCTAAGAAAGGACACCAAGATAAAAGAGACGTGAGTGAATTGAAACAAAATTCAGGGGAATATGTAATGTTGTATAACTAACCTCAAGACTCAAACTCGTCAAGCATGTGAAGCTATGTAGAAACCTCATGGGCCACTGTAGTCCGCTGAGGACAAGAAAAGCATCAGGTAAAGACGGCGGGAAAGACAGAAGAATATTTTGAGTTCCGTTCCCGGTGAATGTGATCTTCTCAAGATTTGGAGCTAACAATTTGATGGTAGAGTTTCTGTGATATGTTACAGTGTTGAATCTACACTGGAACATCTCAAAGACCCTGAGAAATGGAGAATCTATAACTACGGTCTCGGTTTTAAACCAGCAGCAACGAGAGGTTTCGAAAGTTTCCAAAACAGGAAAGTTGAGACAGAGGTTCACGGAGACGGATGACATGTTGAAGATTCTAGCCTCCTCGAGACTTAACAACTTAAGTTTCGGGAAAAGAGCTGGAGCCGAAATGTCGAGGATGATCTTTGTACGAAGTCTCAGTTCCACGAGAGAGCCAAAACTAGCAAGGAGTGGAGAAAAACTGAGGGTCTCGAGTTCGAGCCAACTGATGACAAGTTTCTGAAGATTGCACTCTAGAACCTTTGATAGCCACGAGATGAGAGGAGTCTCGTCGTGAGAGTTAACAGAGTGGAGATGGAAAGTGTTGATTTTCAGACTGCCAATGCCGTGAATCACACGGTCCACGAATTCAATGAATCCATTAGCCCTCTGCTCCGTACATAGTATCAGATCATCGAACTGTAACTCTGTAACGTTGGTCCAAATGGTCCTCCATGACTTTGATAATACAGAAGTCCTAACAGCTTCAACAGTTGGAAGATGACTCAGAATTATGCTAAGAATGCTCTCAGGCAATTCGCTGAATTTATCCCGAGGGTTCTGATTACATAGCTGAGTCTTCGTGGAAGATGGAGGAATCGTCTCTCTATGGACTCGTTTTCTCGTTTCCCTGGTACAGCGGGATAGAAAAGCAATGTAAATTTGATGTAAACTAATGCAATGTAATCTTCAAACACTAGAATGATCATCAATCAATGCATCATCTTCATCAGCTTTGGAACAAACCCATTGATCAAACACATATCTTCGTCTCTCTGATGATTCAAACCTCTTTTTCTAACCAAGATCCTGATAAGCTTCAAATCTTGAAGCAAGAACTTCTTTCTTTATAGCAACCAATTTCTTATTCTTCCTCTTCGAATTCTCCTTCATAGCAATATTTAGCTTAGACATTCTCACGAAAACACCCTAAAATTGTGAAATAATACCCGATAGATCCAAACGCTAAGAATTCTAAATACCTTGTAGCAGACGACAAGAGAGATCTAGATTATAATATTGACATTATATATAATAACGAACATTCCTAATTAGAATCCTAACAAGAAGAGGAAAATAAGTATCGAGTAAGGAAGATCAGAAATAGTACATGAATGTTGAAGAAGAATGCCAATGGCAGAGAGAACTTAGGAGGCAAGTTGGGGTGGCTGCTGACTTGAATTTCAGATTTTTCTAAATTTCTTGCGTCGCACGGTTTTGTTAATCACTCAAGTCCATATTGACTTTTCAACACCTAAAGGCCCAAAAATGAATAAGAACAAGAGGCCCATTAAGAGGTACTTTTCAGATCGGTGGTTCCTTTCTTCTTTCTTCTTCTCGTTACTTTCTGAATCAGCAGAACGAAAGGTGGTACTTGTTTTCGAGGATTTATCTGCTATCTTTCCGGGATTATTTAGGAATCTAAGTCGCTTGCCTTCAAAGTTTGATGGTACTGCAGGGATATGTCTCGATTGAATTGAAATGTGAGATAGTCCATAGATTCGAGAAGCGAGGATGTAAAAACTTTTGCTAGTATAGATAGATAGCTCAGGTGACTGAATTGAATGGTTGATATTATTATTGATAGTAGAACATAATGGAATGGAACATTATTTGACAGCCAGCTGAGTCGAACGATTCGAACCTTTGAGTTTGTGTTCTATTTATACTGCTCTGGTTTGGATATGATATGCTTGAAAAGGAAAAAGTAAATTTAAATACTGGGTTTTATTCTCTTGTGGTTGTGGAATTATAGCTTGTGCAGGATCAGATGTGCACCAAATTGTGGGCTAAGGGTGAAGACTGTGTAAGGAGCATGGACATAAGAAGGAGAAATCTCGAAGGAAAATCTCTGTAGAATCAATGCCATTGCCATCTTTGCCTCCAACATGGCAAAATTCTGGCCTATGCATATCCTTGGTCCCCACGAAAAGGGTATGAAGGAGACTGGGCTCTTTGTTGCCTTTGAGACACCATCTTTGAATCTCTCTGGCTTGAACTCTGCTGCATCATCCCCCCATAGCTGGGTATCGCGTTGGACTAGCATTATAGGCAGACTAATCTGAACACCGCCTGGTAGCGTCAGGTCGCCTAGCTTCATCTCTTTGTCAATGGCTCGGGTAATATTAGTTGCTGGAGGATATAGCCTAAGGATTTCATACAATATCATCGTCATCTGTTGGAAACGTTCAGAAAAAAAATCAGCATAAGGCACATTGAAAGTCACCTGAAGGTTTTTGATTTGGTTTTACTTACAGTTTTGAGATGGTTAAGGCCTTCAGTATCAGGTTCTTTATCACCAAAAGCTTGCTTCACTTCTTCTCGTGCAAGAGACTGCCAGTCTTGGTGTTGGCTTAGCAGAACCATTGTCCAGACCAGCAGTACTGAAGTTGTCTCTTGCCCGGCAAAGTAGAACAACTTGCACTCGTCTATCACATCCTCAATGCTCATTCCATTTCCACTAGCTTCCCCAAAATTCGATTCAAGAAGTGTACCAAGCAAATCATCAGTTGGTGCTTCTCCAGCTTCTCTCGCCCTTAACCTTTTGTTAATAATCCCTCTCAGTATAACTTGGATTTCTCCGGCTGCTGCTTTCATCCTTCTATTACCCTTTGTTGGGAGATATCTTCGCGAACAAAGAAGAGCATTATTTATGTCTCCTAATAGATTGTAAGACCAAGATTCAAGCCAGGAAGATTGAGGTTTTCATTACCTATATCCAGGGATGAAAACTTTCTCAAAAGCTTGCATGATGAGTTGTGTTAGTTCTGATTGGAGCTCAAATACCCTCTGTCCTTCTTTGCAGCTGCTGCCAAAAGCAGTACGAGAGATCACATCGGCAGTTATACCCACAAGCCCTGGCCAAACGTCCACCTCACAGGACAACCCTTCATCCGAGACTACCTTTTCCCATTCGCCAACAACCTCGTTGCAGCTCTGGTGGAACGCAGGTACCATATTCTATACATAGAAGTCACATTTTGGGTCACATCCAACTCAACATATATACATAAAGCACGTCGGGACTATGAAAAAATGAAAGCAAAACCTTGATCTTCTCAAGGTGGAAAGCCGGGTTGATGATTCTTCGGTGTTTTGCCCATTTGTCACCCTCATAACTAAAGAGTCCACTGACTACCAGTTTGGTCAAAGGGAATGAATGCGGCTTCTGGAAATCATAAATTTTGTTTAACACTTCCTTGATTTGCTCAGGATCCATAATGGTGATGGTTGGTGTAGGTCCAAGCCATGTAAAGAAAGTTCTTCCTGTTCCAGCCACATAGAGATAGAAAAGATGAAACCTTTATCTAGATCAGGTTACTCTGCAACAGTTTCGGATTTCTAAGCAGAGGAAATATATATACCGTGAGTCTTGAGCATATGCAAGGGATAAGGCAGGACACGTGGTGTGATATCATCCGTTAGTTTGATGGGTTTGGATCTTGCCTCCTTCAACATGCTAAAGTTTTTCTTCAAATCGCCGACGAGAGGCGTGTAAGGAGTCCCGGCAATGCCCTGTCTTCTCAGGTAACTTTCAAGCATCTTTGGTTCAAACCAGACCCACTTTAGAGTTCTCCATATCCACCACAATACAATAACTATAGCTACTGAAACTATTACTGACGCAGTTGATGTTTGCATTTTTGTTCCCAGAAAAAGAGAGAGAGAGAGAGAGAGATATGGATAACCTGCTGATATTCTCGGTATATATAGGCTGTGAATGGAAGGACGGAAGAAAGACAGTTCCTCCACTTGGACGGGAGAACCATTCATCAGTTTGTTTATAATATGAAGTAGTTCAATTAAATAAATAATAAAATATACACCAACCAGAAGTAGTTCGAATGTAAAGACTAAAGAGTAAAATAAAATCTAAAGTTGATCTTTCATTTTCCATCACACTTTCTTCATTGTGTGGTCATCTTTTTCTTTAAAATAAAATCTACCAAGTCCAATGAGCTATTTATCACATTATACTATGTTGGAAATGTGTAGAGTCTGTATCTCTAGATCACTTCACAAAGAAAGAATACTGATTAGTGATTAGCCTCCGTAACCAACAAAAAAGTTCTAGACATTTGATAAATTGCTTAAAATAACACGTCATATATCAAACTTGTGCTACACAATGAATTAAAATTTTGATATTTTCAAGTCTAGTTTTCAACATGACATATAAGTCAATCCAGATTTGTATTGGCGACGTGACACAGATTTAATACTCTTGGAAGTAAAATGTATTCAATTCAAAAAATAAAATAAAATACAAGTTGTTATTTTTGTTTGAGAGTATGAAAACAGATTACATCAATTTGAACAGATATTTTGATTAGCTTACAATCGTGAATGCAAACTACTGTTAGAAACTTCATTTAGGAATTGTTGTTAGACAATCTCGAACGTTTTTGTCTGTAAACTTTGCGAGCCGAATTGTTTGAATTGGTCTTTCTCCATGTTTCCAGTCCAATAATTGTGTTCTTTTTTTGGGGGTCAAAAATTGTGTTCTTTCTAAATGGTATATTGTGTTACAGGTAAGAATAAAAGTTTCTGAACTGAGTCTTTCTTATTTCTCTTACCAAAAAAAGCAACGTACAACTCTAATACTTAAATGAAAGCTGAAACAGAATTTCCTAGATCTTAGGAATTTTATTCAAAAAGCAGTAACGATAATACTTAGTCTAAAGACTCGTTCTTCTCCTAAAGACTCGCTAACTCCTCTGACCTTGATACTTAGTGCTTCAATTCCTCCCCTAAACTGGAAATGCTCCAGCTTCCAGTTTAAACTTCCTTCAAACAAACTCCCATTTTCTGTCTCAATCTCTCGAACACTTCAAGCTTGACAGGCTTAGTCATAATGTCAGACAGCTGCTCCTGTGTTGTGCAATATTCCAGATCAATTACTCCTTCATTTACCAGCTCTCGAAAAAAGTGAAACCTGACTTGAATATGCTTGCTCCTGCCATGGAACACTGGATTCTTGGACAGCTTAATTGTTGAGCTATTATCACACCATAAGACTGTTGCCTTCTCTTGACCTGAGCCAACTTCCTTAAGAACATTTCTTAGCCAAACAGCTTGACAAGCCCCATTAGCTGCAGCAACATACTCTGCCTCTGTAGTTGATAGAGTGACAATGGGTTGTTTCTTAGATCCCCATGAGACTGCTCCATCGCCAAACAGGAAAGTATATCCTGAAGTGGACTTTCTGTCATCTAGATCGCCTGCATAGTCAGTATCAACATACCCCACAAGATCATCTTCTCCTCCCCGCCTGTATTGAATTCCATATCCAGTAGTTCCCTTTACATACCTCAGAATTCTTTTAGCAGCCATCATGTGTTCCTCCATTGGTTTCTCCATAAACCTGCTAATGAGGTTAACCGAGTAGATGAGATCGGGTCGTGTAGCAGTGAGATATCTCAAGCTGCCAACCAGCTGCTTGAATGATGTTGGATCCACTTCTTTTCCATCTCCTTTCTTTGACAGTTTGTTCCCTGGAACCATCGGGTTCCTGACATGATTGCTATCCTCCATTCCATACTTCATTAGTGTATCATTTGCATACTTCCTCTGGCTTATAAAGATTCCACTTTCATCTTGGATCACCTCCACTCCTAGGAAATATTTCATTCTCCCAAGGTCTGTCATTGAAAACTCCCTCTTCATAGATGCTTTAAACCTGTCCAGCATCAGCTGAGAGTTTCCTGTGTACACAAGATCATCAACATAAAGACTGATAATCAGGATTCCATCACCTTCGGTTTTCACAAAAAGAGTATGCTCGCAGTAGCATTTCTCAAACCCTTCTCTTGTGAAATAGCCTTCTATTCTGCTGTACCATGCCCTAGGAGCTTGTCTTAAGCCATATAAAGCCTTGTTGAGCTTATAGACCTTCCTGCTTTCATCGCTTGATTCAAAACCTTTGGGTTGTTCAACATATACATCTTCCTTCAATTCACCATAGAGAAATGCACTTTTCACATCAAGCTGGTAGACATTCCATTCCTTCTGAGCTGCTAAAGACAAGATCAGTCTTATTGTATCCCACCTAGCCACTGGTGCGAATACCTCATAGAAATCTACACCCTGAGTTTGATGGAAGCCCTTAGCCACCAGCCTCGCTTTGTACTTGTCCACCTCTCCTTTCTCGTTTAACTTGGTTTTGTAGACCCACTTGACTCCTATGATCTTTGTACCTTCAGGTGGATCAACAAGCTCCCATGTCTTGTTTGCTTATATGGATTCAATCTCTGCCTCCATAGCTTTCTTCCACTTATTGTGCACCACTGCATCTTCAAATTTCTCAGGGTCATTCTCAGCAGCAAACATGACCATCAGTTCTGCTTCCTCATCACTTTCTTCCACGAACAGCCCCATCTTGTTACAGACATAATCTGTCATCCAAGCCGGTTTCTTCTTGTTTCTACCAGCATCTCTTCTGTTCTCGCTTGTTTCTGCTTCTTCTGCGGTTGTTGTCTCATCTTGTTCAGCCACATTTTCTTCTACTGCATTTTCAACCCCTGCAGTTTCATTGTTTCCATTGTTTGCTGCTTCTTCTCCCTCAATGGCACCTTCTTCTTCTTGTAAGTCTTCTCCAGGTACCTCAATAAATCTGTTACCACTCGCACCTTCTTCCCAGTTCCATGCCTTTGACTCATCAAATCTGACATCTTTACTAACAATAATTCTCTTGGCAACCGGATCATATAAGCGATAGGCTTTAGATTCCTTACTTACCCCAAACATAACACATTTGATGCTCTTCTCATCCAGCTTAATCCTTCTTTCATATGGAATGAGAGCAAATGCAGTGCATCCAAACACCCGAAGGTGTTCCACCGAGGGTTTGTTCCTGCTCCACTTCTCAGCAGGAGTTACATCGCCTAATATTGTTGCTGGACTTCTATTCAAGATATGCACTGCATATTGAGCAGCCTCTGGCCAGAATATGAGAGGCACACTCATACCATATAACATGCACCTTACCATGTTCAACACACTTCTATTCTTTCTCTCTGCAATCCCATTTTGCTGGGGTGTATATGCTGCAGTGAGATGTCTCTTAATCCCCTTATCAGTGCAGAATTCTTGAAATGCCTTGGAGTTGAACTCTCCTCCCCTGTTTGTTCTAAGACACACCAAAGGCACTCCTAGCTCTCTCTCTGCTGCAGCTGTAAACTCTTTGAATGTCCTGAGCGCTTCTGATTTTTCACTCAAGAAGAATGTCCAACACTTCCGGCTGAAATCATCTATGAAGTTAATAATATACCTCTTGCCGCTTTCTGATGTGGGTGAGATTGGTCCACAAATGTCACTGTGTACCAACTCCAGTCCTCTAATCGCCTTCCACAAGCTCTTCTTTGGTATATTTTCCTTAACTTGCTTTCCCTTCATGCACACCTCGCAAACACTGCTGCCTCCTTTAACCTTAGGTAACCCTTTTACCATATCTTTCTCAGCAAGTGTTTGCAGACTACCATGGCTGAGATGTCCGAATCTGTTGTGCCACACCACCTCTGAATCTTCAGAACTCCTTGCGACATTGGCCTCCAACTCTTCCTTAGGCCCTTTCACAGTAGCAACAATCGCAAACATCCTGTTGGATGACATGTTGGAGTACATGATTACTCTCTTCTGTGATTTATGCCAAATCTCACACTTGTCATCCTCAATGACAATTCTTAGACCTCTCTGCTGTAGCTGACCCACGCTTAGCAGATTGTTCTTCAGGCCTGGCACGAAATAGACTGATGAAATCACCTGCATAATCCCATTGATTTCAAGCCTCAGACTTCCTATCCCTTCTACCTCCATTCGCCTGTCATCTCCTAGTTTTACATGTTGCCTGAAACTATCATCAAAGGTCAGAAACCATTCTCTGTTGCCGCACATATGGTTGCTGCAACCAGAGACAAGAAACCAGACATGCTCTTTTCCTTCCTTAGCCATGTCAGCTTGTGCCATTAAGAGCACATCCTCCTCCATTTCCACATAATTTGCTGTTTTCTCCCAGCTTGGACACTCACTCTTGAAGTGGCCCATCCTATGACACTTGAAGCACTCCACATTATCTTTGTTGAAGCGACCACCACTTCTTCCTCCTCTTCCTCTGCCGTAACCTCCTCGGCCAAATCCTTGCGTATAGACACCTCGTCCTCTTCCTCCTTCAACCTTCAGAACATGCTCTTCAACAACATGTTTGTTCAAGTTTTGTTCATGCACCAACAGGGAACTTTGAAGTTCATCCACCGAGAGATCCTTGATGTCGTTAGACTCTTCAATTGCACAGACAACATACGTGAATTTCTCCACCAACGTACGAAGGATCTTCTCAACTATCTTGGCATCCGGCATATCCTCACCAAAGTTCCTCATGTCATTAGCTACTACCATGACCTTTGAAAAATACGCAGTAATGGTATCACCTTCTTTCATCTCCAGAACCTCGAAACTCCTCCTGAGCCTCTGTAATTGAGCGCTTTGAACTCTTCTATTCCCTTGATACTTTGTCTTCATGGATTCCCAAATATCCTTTGCGGTATCCTTCTTCGATATTGTTTTGAGAATTGTCTTCTCTATTGATGCAAACAAATAGTTTTTCACCTTGAGATCCTTTAGCTTCTGATCCGCAATCTCAGTCTTTTGTGCATCAGTGAGCACAGCATCTCTCTCTGGCTGCTTGATCCCGTCTTCAATAAGATCCCACCATTCTTTTGACCGCAAGAGATTTTCCATAAGCATTGCCCAATGCTCGTAATCTCCGTCAAACTTAGGTATGCTCAACCTTGAATCCTTATCACTCATTTTGTGCCTTCACCTTTCACTCGATCTCAACTCTCACTCTCACTCTGCCTTGTTAAAGGCTCTGATACCACTTGTTACAGGTAAGAATAAAAGTTTCTGAACTGAGTCTTTCTTATTTCTCTTACTGAAAAAAGCAACGTACAACTCTAATACTTAAATGAAAGCTGAAACAGAATTTCCTAGATCTTAGGAATTTTATTCAAAAAGCAGTAACGATAATACTTAGTCTAAAGACTCGTTCTTCTCCTAAAGACTCGCTAACTCCTCTGACCTTGATACTTAGTGCTTCATATTGTTGTTTGAAATGCATTTTTGAGTAGAACAAAATTGATTCTATCAAATATCTGATCCGAAAGAAACTCTTATGTTATAATCCCAATCCAATGTGAACTGGCTAGTAGAAGCTATCTTGCTCCAAATCTCTGCTTTTGATTTATTTGGCTTTATTACAAGAGCAGAAATATCTCCGCCAAGCATATTTTTTTCTTGTTTTGTTTGGTAGCCTTCAAAAAAGAATCAACGAACCTAATTTATAGTTCAATATTAAAAAAATTATCTTTATCAACATTATTTTGCTAATAAGTTTGTGTCACCCATAACACCAAAACAACTTTTTCAGCCTCTTTAGACCAGGAAAACAGAAGACCATCAGTTCAATATAAAAACAATTTCTGAGTTTTAGTCTAGTATCTATATTATTATACAAAACGATAGTGCATATATAATACTATAACAAAATATAGAGAATTGATACAAGAAGACAATAGAAGATGCTGCATCACATCAGTAAAATTAAAATATAGTGTATAATATAGTGGTCCAGTGAGAGTGACACAGGAAGTTGCCTGAGCTCAAGGGCACATCAGCACTCGTGAATGAATGTCTTTAATTTGTCCAAAAGGCATATTCTTTTATTAAAAACAGAGAATCCACAGAGTTTCTAAAAAGTTCCACTGAGAGAATCGAAACACATTAAGATGATAAAATCTTGATCAACAAGGAAACTCGGGGTTGCAACATTTTGATCATTCGAAGACGACAGCAGCCTGAGGTGAAGCTTTGGGATAAGACAAGACTAGTTCTTTATCTTTCTCTGTGATTGGTTGGGCCGTGGAAAGGATGACTGATTCAAGAACCTCGGCGTTTGCAATCACATGCCTCAATACTGATATCTTCGGCTCTTGCATTTTGAAATCCCTGATACGCAGGACTTTGAGCATTGTTCTAACGCATTCCAGTGCTGTTTGCGAACGCAATTCCTTCATGCGGTTTCGAGTAGGCTTTAAACGAGGAAACGCCAGGTCCTTCACAGTAAGGGAAAAATCAGACGATATGGCGTGTGTCACAAGTCACAACATTCGATGTATATACTTACGCGGATGCTGAGCATCTCGAGTATGGGTGCAGAGTAGAGCAAGTGCCTGAATACACAACGATCTGCCATGTCGTATGTCAAATGCAGGTCAACCAACTGTCTGAATTTGGGTACATTGATCAGTTGAAAATCGCTGCCAATCTAAGGACACCAAGATAAAAGAGACGTGGGTGAACTGAAACAAAATTCAGGGGAAGATGTAATGTTGTATAACTAACTAACCTCAAGACTCAAACTCGTCAAGCATGTGAAGCTATGTAGAAACCTCTTGGGCCACTGTGGTCCACTGAGGGCAAGAGAAGCATCAGGTAACGACGGTGGAAAAGACAGAAGAATCTTTTGAGTACCGTTCCCGGAGAATGTGATCTTCTCAAGATTTGAAGCTAATATTCTGATGGTAAACTTTCCAGAGTTATTCGGTACGTGTTCGCAGCTACACTGGACCATCTCAAAGACCCTGAGCAATGGAGAATCTATAACTACGGTGTCGGTTTTAAACCAGCAGCAACGAGAGGTTTCAAAAGTTTCCAAAACAGGAAAGTTGAGAAAGATATTCACAGAGACGGATAATGACATGTTGAAGATTCTAGCCTCCTCGAGACTTAACAACTTAAGTGTCGGGAAAAGAGTTGGAGCCGAAATGTCGAGAATGCCCTTTGTACGAAGTCTCAGTTCCACCAGAGAGCCAAAACCAGCGAGGAGTGGAGAAAAACTGACGGTCTCGAGTTGGAACCAAATGATAACAAGTTTCTGAAGATTGCACTCAAGAACCTTTGATAGCCACGAGATGAGAGGAGTCTCGTCGTAAGAGTTAACAGAGTGGAGATGGAAAGTGTTGATTTTCGGACTTCCAATGCCGTGAATCACACGGTCCACGAATTCAATGAATCCATTACCCCTCTGCTCCGTACATAGTATCAGATCATCAAACTGTAACTCTCTCACGTTGGTCCAAATGGTCCTCCATGACTTTGATAATACAGAGGTCCTAACAGCTTCAACAGTTGGAAGATAACTCAGAATTATGCTAAGAATACTCTCAGGCAATTCGATGAATTCATCCCTAAGGTTCTCACTACATAGCTGAGTCTTCGTGGAAGATGGAGGAATCGTCTCTCTATGGACTCGTTTTCTCGTTCCCCTGGTACAGCAGGAAAGAAAAGCAATGTAATTTTGATGTAAAAAAATGCAATGTAATCGTCAAACACTAGAATGATCATCAATCAATGCCATGATCAATCTCTTCATCAGCTTTGGAACAAACCCATTGATAAAACACATATCTTCGTCTGATTCAAACCTCTTTTTTCTCATCAAGATCCTGATCAGCTTCAAATCTCGAAGCAAGACTTTCTTTCTTTATAGCAACCATTATCTTATTCTTCCTCATCGAATTCTTATTCATAGCAATATTTAGCTGAGACATTCTTACGAAACCCCCCCCTAAAATTGTGAAATAATACCCGATAGATCCAAACGCTAAGAATTATAAATACCTTGCGGCACAAGAGAGATCTAGGTTATTATATTGACGAACATTCCTAATTAGAATCCTAAGAAGAAGAAGAAGAAAATAAGTATCGAGAAAGCAAGATCAGAGATAGTACATGAATGTTGAAGAAGAATGGCAGAGAGAAGCAAGTTGGGGTGGCTGCTGACTAGAAGAATTTTCTAAATTTCTTGCGCCGCACGGTTTTGTTAACTGTATTTGGTCAATCACTCAAGTCCGTATTGACTTTTCAACACCTAAAGGCCCAAAATGAATAAGAATAAGAGGCCTTTTAAATGAAGAAAGCCCATTAAGAGGTACTTTTCGGATCGATGGTTCCTTTCTTCTTCCTTCGTTCTTTGTTCTTCTCGTTACTTTCTGAATCAGCAGATCAAAAGGTATTTGTTTTCGAGGATTCTTGTTCTTCTCTCTTTTACCTGGATATTTTGGTTTCTGTCGTTCTGGGATTACTTAGCAGTCTAAGTGGATTGCCTTCAAATTTTTGAAATTACTGCAGGGATATATCTATATTGAATTGAAATGTGAGATAGTCCATAGATTCGAGAAGCGAGAATGTAGAAAATTTTGCTAGTATAGATAGATATCTCAGGTGAATGAATTGAATGATTGATATTATTGATAGTAGAACAAAAATGGAATGGAACATTATTCGACAGCCAGGTGAGTAGAACCTTTGAGTTTGTGTAGGACATGCTTGAAAAATTTTAAATTTAAAACTGGGGGTACTTCCAGCTGTGTTTTATTCTCTTGTGGTTATGGGAATTACAGCTTGTGCAGGATCAGATGAGCACCAAACTGAGGGTGAAGAGTGAAGACTGTGTAAGGAGCATGGACATAAGAAGGAGAAATCTCGAAGGAGAATCTCTGTAGAATCAATGCCATTGCCATCTTTGCCTCCAACATGGAAAAATTCTGGCCTATGCATATCCTCGGTCCCCACGAAAAGGGTATGAAGGAGACTGGGCTCTTTGTTGCCTTTGAGACACCATCTTTGAATCTCTCCGGCTTGAACTCTGCTGCATCGTCCCCCCATAGCTGCGTATCACGTTGGACTAGCATTGTAGGTACACTGATATGAACACCACCTGGTAGCGTTAGGTCGCCTAGCTTCATCTCTTTGTCAATGGCTCGGCTAATGTGAGTTACTGGAGGATATAGCCTAAGGACCTCATTTAATATCATCGTCATCTGTTGGAAACGTTTAGAAAAATCAGCATAAGGCACATTGAAAGTCACCTGAAGGTTTTTGATTTGGTTTTACTTACAGTTTTGAGATGGTTAAGGCCTTCAGTATCAGGTTCTTTATCACCAAAAACTTGCTTCACTTCTTCTCGTGCACGAGCCTGCCAGTCTTGGTGTTGGCTTAGCAGAACCATTGTCCAGACCAGAAGTACTGAAGTTGTCTCTTGCCCGGCAAAGTAGAACAACTTGCACTCGTCTATCACATCATCAATGCTCATTCCATTTCCTTTACCTTGCCCTAAATTCGATTCAAGAAGTGTACCCAGCAAATCGTCGCTTGGTGCTTCTCCAGCTTCTCTCGCCCTTAACCTTTTGTTAATAATCCCTCTCAGTATAACCTGGATTTCTCCGGCTGCTGCTTTCATCCTTCTATTACCCTTCGTTGGGAGATATCTTCGTGAACAAAGAACAACAATATTGGTGTCTACTTATAGATTGTAAGACCAAGATTCAAGCCAGGAAAATTGAGGTTTTCATTACCTATATCCAGGGATCATGAAAACTTTCTGAAAAGCTTGCATGATGAGCTGTGTTAGTTCTGATTGGAGCTCAAATACCCTCTGTCCTTCTTTGTAGCTACTGCCAAAAGCAGTACGAGAGATCACATCGGCAGTCATACTCACAAGCCCTGGCCAAACGTCCACCTCACAGGACGACTCTTTGTCCGACACTATCTTGTCCCATTCGCCAACAATCTCGCTGCAGCTCTGGTGGAACGCAGGTACCATTTTCTGTACATAGAAACATAAGTCACACACATTTTGGGTCAGATCCAAATCAACATATATAAATAAAGCACGATAACCTGATTCGGTACTATGAAAAATGAAAGCAAAACCTTGATCTTCTCAAGGTGGAAAGCCGGGTTGATGATTCTTCGGTGTTTTGCCCATTTGTCACCCTCATAACTAAAGAGTCCACTGACTACCAGTTTGCTCAAAGGGAATGAATGTGGCTTCTGGAAATCATAAATTTTGTTTAACACTTCTTTGATTTGCTCAGGATCCGTAATGGTGATGGTTGGTATAGGTCCAAGCCATGTAAAGAAAGTTCTTCCTGTTACAACCACATAGAAAAGATTAAACCTTTGTCTAAACCAGGTACTCTGCAACAGGTTCTGAGTTATAAGTAGAGAGGAATCAAGAGCAATAGGTAAGCAGGAAACATATATACCGTGAGTCTTAAGCATATGCAAGGGATAAGGCACGACACGTGGTGTGATATCATCCGTTAGTTTGATGGGTTTTGATCTTGCCTCCTTTAACATGCTAAAGTTCTTCTTCAAGTCGCCGACGAGAGGCATGTAAGGAGTTCCGGAAAGACCTTGGCTTCTCAGGTAACTCTCAAGCATCTTTGGTTTAAACCAAACCCACTTTAAAGTTCTCCATACCCACCACGACACAACAGCTATAGCTACTGAAACTATTACTGACGCAGCTGATGTTTGCATTTTTGTTCCCAGGAAAGAGAGATATGGATAACCTGTTGATATTCTCGGTATATATAGATTTTAAATTTCCATATTGGTGATGACATCACCACTGAAGTCATAGAATAGTAATTCTGTTGTGACCGTTGATCTTTTTGCATTATTTGGAGATTCAGAGTCATATTCCACGAAGCAAATTTGGATTTGTGTGATGATTGGCTATAACTTGCGTAAGGGGGAAATGGCATGACCGTCAACATTGACATTTCTTTGTCAAATCAAAGGTAAACATCAGTCCGCCAAAAGTGAATGCCATTGTCAATGTGAATACCTACTTGTCCACTTATTATATCTAACGTGTTTATGACTTGTCCACTGATTATTTTACCCCCATCAACTTTAGTATATGAACTTTGTATTATTTAAAATGATTATTGTTGGGGGTAAATTTTATTCTTAAAAAGTTAGCCATTCTGCAAAACAGTAGGTTTCGAAATAGGATTCATAGTGATGGATCTTTTTAGTGAAATAATCATCTAATGACATCTCACTTGATGAAGATGAGCGCCAAACTGTGTGTGTAAGCGCAAGAACATAAGGAGAGAGCTCGAAGGAGAATCTCTGTAGAATCAATGCCATTGCCATCTTTGCCTCCAACAGAGAAAAATTCTGGCCAGTACAACAATATTTTGAGGTTTGTATTATGATTTGTGACTCGTTTAATCTGTGTATTACAAGTTTCTTTGACAACAACACATCAAAAGGGGTTTACATTATAGGACTAGAGCTTGTGCAGGATAAGAGGAGCACCGAACTGTGGGTGAATTGTGATGACTGTGTAAGGAGCATGAACATAAGAAGGAGATAGCTCGAAGGAGAATTTCTGAAGAATCAGAGCCATTGCCATCTTTGCCTCCAATAGGGCAAAGTTCTGGCCAATGCAGATCCTTGGTCCCCATGCAAATGGAAAGAAGGATACTTGGCTCTTTGTCGCCTTTGAGAGACCGTCTTGGAACCTCTCGGGCTTGAACTCCCCTGCATCGTTGCCCCATAGCTCGGTGTCACGTTGAACTAGCAGAATAGGTAGAAATATCTGAACACCGCCTGGTAGCGTCAGGTCGCCTAGCTTCATCTCTTTGTGAATGGCTCGGTTCACCTGGACTACTGGAGGATAAAGCCTAAGGACCTCGTAGAGTATCATTGTCATCTGCAAGAGATCAAATCATTAAGCAGAAATCATCAAAATAAAACAGGATTACTGAAGCCACCTGAGGTTGTATACTTACAACTTTGAGCTGGTTCAAGCCTTCCATGTCGGGATCTTTATCGCCAAAAACTTGCTTCACTTCTTCTCGTGCACTAGCCTGCCAGTCTTGGTGCTGGCTAAGCAGAATCATTGTCCAGACCAGAAGTACTGAAGTTGTCTCTTGCCCGGCGAAATAGAACAACTTGCACTCCTCCATCACATCCTCAGTGCTCATTCCATTTCCTTTAGCTTGTCCCAAATTCGATTCAAGAAGTATACCCAGCAAGTCATCGCTTGGTGCTTCACCAGCTTCCCTCGCCCTTAACCTTTCGTCAACCATCCCTCTCAGAATAACTTGGATTTCTTTGGCTTTTGCTTTCATCATTCTATTACCCTTTGTTGGGAGATAACTACGCAAGTAATAGGCACAGAGATTATGAAAACACGGATCATGTCTCTGATAATTTGCTTTGCTAAAAGATCAAGATTCAAGCTCTAAAGTCCTTGTTTTAAAACCATACAAGTTGAGGTTTTCATTACCTATAACCAGGGATGAAAGCTTTCCGAAAAGCTTGTGCGAGGAGCTGTGCTAGTTCTGCTTGGAGCTCAAATATCCTCTGTCCTTCTTTGTAGCTACTGCCAAAAGCAGTACGAGAGATCACATCCGCAGTCAAACTCACAAGACCAGGCCAAACGTCCACCTCACAGGACAACCCTTTATCCGAGACTAACTTCTCCCATTTGCCAACAACCTCGCTGCAGCTCTGGTGGAACACAGGTACCATATTCTATACATAGAAGCACAAGTCACAAATTTGTCTCAGCCAAGTGATACACAAACCAACCTAACCTTGTTCCAGGGAGCTATGAAAAAGAAGTCAAAACAGAACCTTGATCTTCTCAAGGTGGAAAGCCGGGTTGATGATTCTTCGGTGTTTCGCCCATTTCTCACCATCATAATGAGCGAGTCCAGTGGATATCACTTTGGTCAAAGGGAAAGTATGCGGCTTCGGGAAATCATAAACTTTGTTGAATACTTCCTTGATTTTCTCAGGATCCATTATGGTGATGGTTGGTATAGGTCCAAGCCAAGTATAGTAAGTTCTTCCTGTTACAACCACATAGAGATAGAAAAGATTAAACCTTTGTCTAAACCAGGTACTACTCTGCAACAGGTTCCGAGTTATAAGCAGAGAGGAATCAAGAGCTGTAAGCAGGAAACATATATACCGTGAGTCTTAAGCATATGCAAGGGATATGGCACGACACGTGGTGTGATATCATCCGTTAGTTTGATGGGTTTGGATCTTGCCTCTTTCAACATGCTAAAGTTCTTCTTCAAGTCGCCGACGAGAGGCGTGTAAGGAGTTCCGGAAAGACCCTGTCTTCTCAGGTAACTCTCAAGCATCTTTGGTTTAAACCAAACCCACTTTAAAGTTCTCCATACCCACCACGACACAACAGCTACAGCTATTGAAACTGTCGCCGATGCAACTGAAATCTCCATTTTCTCTCACAGAGAAAAGAGAGAGGTAGGGGAGATGGATAATTTGCTAACATTCTTAGAATTTAAAGATTTAGAATGTCGAGAAGATATTGTAGTGCTGATGACATCACATGGATGTCTTAAATACTTTATTTTTGGTAATGTGTTATCTCGGCCGGTTATTTTGCTTGACCAATGATCTTTACTTGGAGCCTCACAGTCAGATGCCACTAAGGTGCAAGAATTCAATTGGATTTGTGTGAAAGGTAACAAAAAGAGGAAGAAACATATTTGTCATAACTTGAGTGGCAGGCAAGGCGCAAACGTCTTCAACTTTTTGACGTTTATTTGATTTTCTATTTGTTTTTTTAGTGGGCAAGATTTCATTGATATAGTGCCCAATGGACTCATACAAGTATACAAGATTAATTGCACCCAAAATATATTTTTAAAACATTAATAGCAATTTTGTATCTTTCAAAAAGTTCGTGCATTCTTATATCTTTTAATGTTTTATAGACGTCAGAAAGTTCATTTTGCCCTCAGAGGCATAAAATCTCCATAGATGGATATGGAGTCCACGCCTATCTATTCTATCCATTCGTTTTTTTCTCCATGCACTTTTTTTTTCTACTTTACCTTTATTTTCACCTCTCATTTTTTGTTGGTGTATAGGATGAAGGAGTTGAACCTTCCGACCATATAGATTGCCAGAATGGAGATTAAATTGGTCGATTTACCGGAATTCAAAAAAAAAAAAATTCGGACATAATACGGAAATTGCGAATGGACAGTTTAGACTAGATATCCACAATATCTGCTATTCGTGGATACTATCACGATCATATCACATGCAAGATGCTTACCATGACTAGGAAGTGACCAATCTAAAATATTTAAAAGTGTTTACTATGTATCGACTATTCGTGGATACTACCACGATTATATCACATGCTAGACGCTTCTGATGAACAGAAGGTAGTCAAAAGTTCTACTATGTATCGACCATTCGTGAACACTATCACGATTATAGGTCCCATTGACTTTAAAACTGTAGGGACTGTAACCTATTTAAAAGTTTCCACAACCAATTATTTCCCAATCAGTTTTTGAAGATTTTTTCTTCTTTACAGCCGTGACAGTCACTTTTTTTTTTTACTTTATCAAGTGTTTTTTTTAAAGCCTGCTAAATGAGGCTGTGAGTGACTATTAATTATTTAAAGGGTAAAAACTAGGTTAAATGATTAATTAGAAAATGAGTCTCTTTTTTGGATAGAGAATAAATTAATATAATTACAAATTAATATGTAAAATGACACTATAAATTAAAATATAAACATTTTTAATAAGATTTTAGTTCGAGACAATATACAAAAAAAAAATTGTGATGAAATTGTTAACGCTATGTAAACTTTGTTTTATGATAGATCTTTTCTATCTCAGTCATTTCTTTAATTTATTTAATAAATTGTTATTTTAAATAATTTTATAATTTTTAATGATTTTCGTATAATTTGTATTTTTTAATAAAAATAATAATTAAAGTAAGAATCTCAGTTTTTACAGTTCTTATGAACAATCAGACTTTCAAAATTTTAAAAGCAATATTCACAGTTTTTACAGCCAAAATCTCTACGGCCAAAAACTTACAGTCACAACCAACAGTCACAGCCAACAGTCACAGTCCTTACCAATCACAGCCTATATCACATGCTAGACGTTTCTGATGAACATAAGGTGGTTAAGAGTTCACATGATTGTGAATTTGTGGACACAAAGTACGTGTGGACCACTATCCATCCAAAAACAACATTTTGATTGAATACTTCATATCCATGGTAAGTGTCTTGTATGTGATGTGATCGTGGTAGTATCCACGAATAGCCGATATTATGGACACTTAGTCTAAACTATCTATTCGAAACTTCCGTATTAATCTCGATTTTTTTTTTGAATTCCGGTATATCAATTGAGTATATCTCCATTTCGGCGGTTTATATGGTCGGAAACCTCACCTCTTGCATCCTATCAACCGTCCAAAAATGAGGGGGTGAAAGAATAAAAAATAATAAAAGAATGGATAATTTTAATAGGGTGTGACACCAATCCATCGAGAGAGTGTCTTGATCCTTTTCCCTCTTTTTTCTTGTCTTTTAGGGATAAAATGGTCTTTTTAATGGCGGACCTACAAAAAATAAAATAAAATTGGACAACGTTTTCAAAAGATACAAGAGTGAAAGAAAAAAATTAAAAGATACAACTGGTGGAATACACCTGAAACATCCCAAGTATATAAGAGGAAAAGATGGAGAATTTAAAATAAGAACAAAGTAAATGGGCCCAAATGGCCCAAGAGGAACAATACAACCGACAAAACATTTTATCGGATGAAGACGAGTCGACTCGTCATGGGACCAGAAATCCACGTGTCGCAACTCATGGAAACCTGACATGCAAATCGTCGGCAACAATCCCTACATTGTCTTGATACTTTTACCGCTCCATCTCCGCCGGCTTGCCGATCTGAATCCACTAAAGCCATCAAGAAAACCGCATCGAGAAGGAGCTCATTTCTATCAACACAACCACCACCGACTTCTAGCGCTTCATATCTGCAGAATCTGAAACAGAAACAATCGCAGGAACAAAGAGAGCCGTCGGACCCGTTCAGCTTGAGCATGCAGCGGACCAACCGACCAAAGCGCGCGACAGAGAGACGTGGAGAGAGAAATGGTTCTTCGGTTTCTTGACAAAATAGTCACCGTGGAGGCAGATCGTGACGATTCCAAAGTGGAACCGAAGATCCAAGTTACAAACCGACCAAAAGAGGAATATTGTACAAAATCGGTTTGTAAAGTGGAGAAGGTCCGAAATAAATCAGGAAGCAACAGTCCGATACGAAATCGGAAATCCGAGTCCGGCAACGTAACCGGGAGATTATTGGCGGTGATGACCGCAGCCGAAAAAACAACACAAAAGTAACACAAAAGCAACCCAATCGCCGGTGGTAGAAGGCCACCGACGACCGGAAACAAAAATCAATTTGGGCGAGTCCAGAGAGAGGTAGGAGAAAGGAGGAGAGAGAGGTTTGGTTCAAACAGTCCTTCTGACGTTTTTTTGTTAATAATAGCATCCATGCGAAATACTCTCTCTTTTTTGAATGGAAAGTTTAAGTATTTTGTTTTATCGAGACATATATAAAGTAAAGACTTTTCTCTCTCTTTAAGTCACATCGGCAGCTATCCCATCAATTTGGGCAAAATTTCTCAGATGGTCTTTGATTTTGAGTCAAAACTTGCCATACTCTCTCCCTTAATCTCATATACTCTCTACTTTTAATGAAATAATGTAATTCTGATTTTGCCCCTATGGTATTTTTTATTAATTTCAATTTAAAATTAAAAATTGAAAATTTCAAAATTTGAAACTTAAATTTCAAAATTCAAATTTTGGAGCTCGAATTTCAAATTTTGAATTTTGAATTTTGGATTTAAGATTTCGGATTTTTAGTTTTATAAAAAAATTCGTAATGGTACAACTTGGTTCAACTGGGTACAAATTCATAATGGTATAACTTGGTTCAACTGAGTATAAATTCGTAATAATACAACTTGGTTCAACTGAGTACAAGTTCGTAATATTACAATTTGGTTCAACTGAGTACAAATTCGTAATGGTATAACTTAGTTCAACTAAATACAAATACGTAATGGTACAAGTTGGTTCAAATGAGTACAAATGGATAGTTATACTGAGTTATACTAAGTTACACGAGATATTGGTACAACAAAGTATAACTATCTAGTAATAGTACAACTTAGCATAACTGTATGGGCGAAGTTGTACCATCACCAGACATTTATACTAAGTTATACCGAAATATTGGTATAACTTAGTATAACTATTGCGTTGCTCTCCTTCTCGTTCTTCTCCTCTTTTCGTCCAGATCTGTAGATAACATAAAGAAAAGCAAATCAATTACAAGAAATACAGAGAAAATCGTCATATCTACAGATGAAAAATGAAAATAGAAGAAAATCACCAGATCTATAGATGAAACATGTTCTTCTTTTTTTTTTTTTCTGTAGATGAAACAAACAAACAAAAACTTGTAGCGGCCAGATCCGTAAATCGAAGAAGAAGGAGGAGAGGAAAATCACAGAAGAACGAGAAGAAAAAAATCGAAAAGAAGGAAAAGAAAATCGTAGAGTAAGAGAAAGGAGAAAATCACATAAGAAGAAGAAGAAGAAAATCACAGAGAAATAGAGATGAAAATCGCAGAAGAAGGAGAGAAAATTGCAGAAGAAGAAAAAAAGAGAAAAATCGCTGAAGAAAAAGAGAAATTTATAGAGAGAATGAGGAGAAAGAAAATGGCAGAGAAGGAAGAAATAAAAAAAAGTGAGGAATAAGGAAAAAGAATTAGGTTAAAAGGGGAGACGGTAGCATATAATGTAAATAAATAGATTCATTAATGTTTTAAAGATCTTTTAACATTTTTCGAATTAAATATAAATAAAAATTAAATGATTTTTTATAAAGAGAGTATACTGAATTTGACCTTTGGTTAAGGAGCTTTGGAGAATTTGTTCCCATCAATTTATTTTACTTTTTTATTGAGTTAACACAGTTATAAATCCAATCACTGACTCAATACACACAATTCATATTAAAAATAAAATACTAAACCAATTACAATTGTGGGAAGCCATTCCTCTCCTTCCTTTTCTTTATAGTCTATTTCTGTATTTTTACTCTCATCGGCATAATCGAAATAATCATATATCATTTTTCGATTTTCATAAAATCACATAAATTATAGACAACTAATGTTTTCCAAGACGCATTATTGTTAATTTTATCATTTTGTTTTGCTTTTTTTTTTTCTTTCATTTAAGGTAGTTACCGTTGTTTTCATTTGGAGATAGTTGACACAACAATCAAATTGCGTTTGAATCGTCGGCATGCCAAATCAGATGGTGGAGCAGAAGAAGAGGTTCACTTTGTTTCTTCCGATGTGCGACTCCGTAAAGAAGACTTACGAAGTTTATGTCTTTGTCTCCACTTTATATCGAATCCGAGTACGACGATTTCGTCATCAGCGATAGCCCATATGATGTTAACATGGAAAATATTTGGTTGGACTTTAACGTGAAGCACAACTTAAAAAGGACGTATGGGCCTCTAGATGGTGTGGTATTTGAGTTGGTCCAAATAGTAAAAAGTATGGACTGTGGAAAAACTTATACAAACGTGGGAGAACTGAGTTGAGGTAACAAAAAATTAGAAACACATCCGATGATGTAGCTGCATAATACATTGCATAGTTCAATGCCTCCATCCACATATTCTACGTTCTGCCTCCTCTCTTATTAGAAACACATACTTCAATGCCTCCATCCACATATTCTCTGTTATGCCTCCTCTCCTATTAGAACACATTCGATGATGTATTTTTAATACTGAAAGCAAACAACATGAGGAAAAAGAAGTGGAAAATATTGCATATTTTCAAAATATTAGTATGTAGAAAATAAAATAAAAAATAAAACCAGCGCAAAAAACGATAACCCAAAATGTAAAATAAAATTCAAAGTATAGTCTAAGAAACACATCCGATGATGTACTTTTAATATTGAAAGCAACAACATGCGGGATAAAAGGTAGAAAATATTGCATTTTCAATATATTAATATGTAAAAAATAAAAAATAAATAAGACTAGCGCAAAAAACCCAAAATATAAAACAAAATTAAAGTATAGCCAAAAAACCAGAAAAGAATTCATAATACAAAAAAAAAAAGTTAAAAATACTTGAACAATATAGATATTCAAACAACAATCATAATGACTATAGATTCAAATCAAAGAACAATAGCAAATACAGAAAATAAAAATAACTGAATAGAAGAATAAAATAACACTAAAAATGTCAAATAAGATAAAATAAAGTTATAAACCATCCGCGCGAATCGCAGATTCATCTCCAGTAAATAATAAGGAAACGTTACTTGAAACTTTGTATATTCTATGGGTCAAGCTCTTAAATGTTTTTTCTTTGAAAAAAAAAATGTTTTGTCAGTTGATATTATAATCATCAAGTTTTTGTAGTGTAGAACAGTTGGAATGGAACACTCTTTGGAAACCTCTGGAGAGTAGAAGCTAGTTTGAGTTCTAGTTCTACTGCAAGCTAAAATATACATATTATTGGCCTGGTCCAATGTTTGAAAAAAAAATTATTTGGCCATATGCATAACTAAAAAAAATCAGGTATTTTTATTAATGTAAACCAAAAATTTTCCTAAAATCACGTTGGGCCCTACACGGTCGTTTATGTGGCGTACCCTGTAGGCCGGACCTACATATTATGAAGTATGTAACACAACTAGGGAAATGAAGAAACCTTGATCTTCTCAAGGTGGAAAGCCGGGAAATAATTCTCCGGTGTTTTGCCCAGTTATCACCATCAGAGAGAAAACCAGTCCAATGGCTATCAATCTAGCCAATGGGGGTGTATGCGGTTTTTGAAAATCGTGAAATCTGTTAACCCTTATTTGATTTGCTCTGGATCCATTATTGTGATGATTAGTATATGACCTAGCCATGTGAAGGAAGTCCTTCTGTTGTTCTCCACTCGCATATAAGAAAATCAAACCACTTATACAAATTTGGGTTTTTTTCTAATGTCAAAAATTCTGATACATACCATGAGTTTGGAGCATGTCTAAGGTTACGAGCATGAGGCGTAGGATGATATAATCTTTTAGGCTGATGAGTTTGGATCTTGCCTTCGTTAAAACTCTGAAATTCCTTAATTCTCCAACAAGAGGCGTGTAAGGAGTTCCTAGTAGACCACGTCCAAACCCAACATCTTAGACTTAGATAGGAGTTCCTCTCAAGTAGCACTCCAACATCTTAGGTTTTAGCCAAACCCACTTCAGACTTGTCCATGTCCAATATTGATTTAAACGTAGGTTCATGAACTCAAAGATTGATAAAGAATAATTTTATTTATTAGCGTGAAAAAATAACTCAAAACTTAAGCTCTCACAATCTCTTTTAAAAGCTCATAACTTATGTCACAACTTAGCATCTCATTATATAGAGAGAGGAAACTCAAATAACCTAATCTCTTTTAGGTAATTTTACATATTTAGATAACGTCTAAATATACTTTTGATCCTTATCTCTTAAGTTAACTTTAAGCTTAAGTCAACATTCTCCCTTCTAAGCTTGAAGTCATTTTCGGCCAAGTCTTTCACGCCAATGAGATCCCTTTTCTCCTTGAACTTGATTCTTCCAAGAGCCTTTGTTAAGATATTCGCCTTTTGTTCATTCCTGGGAACATGCTCAACTTCTACTTGCCCATTCTCAACACATTCTCTTATGAAGTGATACATTTTGTGTATGTGCTTGCTTCGACTATGAAATATTGGGTTCTTAGTAAGAGCAATTTCTACTTGATTATCCTTCGGATAACAACCTTTTCACATGGTGTCCCGGTGATCTCTCCAAGCAGATCTTGGAGCCAAATCGCTTGTCTTGGTGCTTCGGTGTCTGTCATGAACTCAGTCTCACATGAAGATAATACCATTGTATCTTGTTTCTGAGAACAAGAAATCAGACTTCCACCAAGATAAAACACATGGCATGTCGTACTTTTACCATCATTTGTATCTACATTATGACTGCTATCACTGTAGCCAATCAACTTTGTTTCCTTTGAAATCGATCTTTCAAAAGTTAACCCAAGAGTCGTAGTACCTCGCAAATACCTTAAGCATTGCTTCATTGCTGCTCCTTGAGACTCCTTAGGATTCTTCATATAGCGACTTAGCACACCTACACAATAGGAAAATTTTGGTCTGGTATGAAGCAAATAACAAAGACACCCAACATTCTTCCTATAACTCGTGGCATCAATGTCTCTTTCTTCCATCGATTTTGACAACTTCAAACCTGCCTTCATTGGTGTGTGTACCAAGTTACAATATCTGAACCCTGCTTCTTCCAAGATTTTTAACGCATAACGTTTTTGATTTAGCGTTATCCCTCCTTTGTATTGGCATTCCTCAATTCCAAGATAGTATGTTAGTTTCCCGAGATCACTCATCTCAAACTTGGACGCCATATCCCTTTTGAACTCTTCAATGACTTTTATATTTGTTCATGTGACCAACAAGTCGTCAACGTAAACTGCAACAAGAAGAATATTCTGGCTTACCCTCTTTCGATAGACAGATGGTTCCTTCAAGCATTTCTTGAACTGTTATCCTTAAGAATTTGATTGAGTTTTTAATTCCAAACCCTTGGTCTTTTCCTTAATCCATACAAAGCTTTATTAAGTTTGTAAACCTTGTTTTTACACCCTTTCACCTCAAAACCCTCTGGTTGTGTGACATAAACGATTTCCTTTAACTTTCCATGAAGAAACAATGTTTTGACGTCGAGATGATGGATTTCCCATCCATTCGAGGCTGAAAGGTTGATGAGAAGATGGATTGTCTCAATACGAGCTACCGGAGCAAATACTTCATCAAAATCAATTCCATGACGTTGTACATATCCCTTAGCAACAAGTCGAGCCTTGTGTTTTTAATGCTTCTGTCAGAGTTCCGCTTGAGTTTGAATACCCACTTCAAGACAATTGGTTTTTCCCCATATAGGAGATCTACGAGATTCCAAGTACCACAATTTGTGATGGAGAGAACTTCATCTTCACAGGCAAGTACCACCCATTCCTTCTACTCTTTTGCTTCCCAGAAATCTCTTGGTTCATTATTTAAACATAACATCAATCTTTCTCCTTCTTCTTCGGCAAGCATTATGTAGTCTTCGAGATACTTTTTCTTTGTGCTCACTCTTTGCGTTTTTCTCGGCACAAGCATTATGTTGTGTAACCTCGGTTGGCTTGTTAGAGTAACAAGCACAGAAGACCTGCTATATTGATCGAGGTGTGAAGACAGATTGAAATCAGTCTTCAAGTGGGAGATTGTTAGCTTACTATTGAAATGGTGGCTCCCAACTATTCCTATGGTGGCTTTGCCCATTTTGTCAACAATTGTGGCTTAGGTGGTTCACCTAACTCTTCACCAATCCTCCATTCCTTCTCTATAAATACCAAGGCAAGGAGAGTTTCATAATCATCCCAAAACAAAGAAAAAACAAGAGAGAAAGAAAGAAGACAGAAAGAGAGAAAAAAAAAAAATCTTTTCTTTGTAAGAAAATTTAGTATAATTTTCTTGAGTGTATTCGGGTTTTGGATGTGAGTTGAGAGCGTTGTAATTTCCCGGTGATAAATAAGATCTGTAGCAGGTCCGGAGACGTAGACACGATTGGCCGAACTCCGTTAACAAATTCATGTGCATTTTCTTCGGTCTCACATTTCTGGTTTTCGAGGAAATTCGAGTTTATTTCTTAACATTGCCAACAACCTCGCTGTAGCTTTAGTGGAACGCAGGTACCATATTCTATACAGACAAGTCACAGACTGGGCAGAGGAAAATGAACAGAACATAGATACATAAAGCACTCTAAATTGATTCCGGTTTTTGAAATAAGAAGCCCAAAGGGGTTATCCATTATAGGACTAGAGCTTGTGCATGATAAGAGGAGCACCAAACTGTGGGTGAATTGTGATGACTGTGTAAGGAGCATGAACATAAGAAGGAGATAGCTCGAAGGAGAATTTCTGAAGAATCAGAGCCATTGCCATCTTTGCCTCCAATAGGGCAAAGTTCTGGCCAATGCAGATCCTTGGTCCCCATGCAAATGGAAAGAAGGATACTTGGCTCTTTGTCGCCTTTGAGAGACCGTCTTGGAACCTATCAGGCTTGAACTCCCCTGCATCGTTGCCCCATAGCTCGGTGTCATGTTGAACTAGCAGAATAGGTAGACTTATCTGAACACCGCCTGGTAGCGTCACGTCGCCTAGCTTCATCTCTTTGTGAATGGCTCGGGTCACCTGGACTACTGGAGGATAAAGCCTAAGGACCTCGTACAATATCATTGTCATCTGCAAGAGATCAAATAATTAAAACAAAACAGGAGTACTGAAGTCACCTGAGGTTTATAATTTTCTGTTTACTTACAACTTTGAGCTGGTTCAAGCCTTCCATATCGGGTTCTTTATCGCCAAAAACTTGCTTCACTTCTTCTCGTGCACTAGCCTGCCAGTCTTGGTTCTGGCTTAGCAGAATCATTGTCCAGACCAGAAGTACTGAAGTTGTCTCTTGCCCGGCGAAATAGAACAACTTGCACTCCTCCATCACATCCTCAGTGCTCATTCCATTTCCTTTAGCTTGCCCCATATTTGATTCAAGAAGTATACCCAGCAAGTCATCGCTTGGTGCTTCACCAGCTTCCCTCGCCCTTAACCTTTCGTCAACCATCCCTCTCAGAATAACTTGGATTTCTTTGGCTTTTGCTTTCATCATTCTATTACCCTTTGTTGGGAGATAACTACGCAAGTAATAGGCACAGAGATTATGAAAACACGGATCATGTCTCTGATAATTTGCTTTGCTAAAAGATCAAGATTCAAGCTCTAAAGTCCTTGTTTTAAAACCATACAAGTTGAGGTTTTCATTACCTATAACCAGGGATGAAAGCTTTCCGAAAAGCTTGTGCGAGGAGCTGTGCTAGTTCTGCTTGGAGCTCAAATATCCGCTGTCCTTCTTTGTAGCTACTGCCAAAAGCAGTACGAGAGATCACATCCGCAGTCAAACTCACAAGACCAGGCCAAACGTCCACCTCACAGGACAACCCTTTATCCGAGACTAAGTTGTCCCATTTGCCAACAACCTCGCTGCAGCTCTGGTGGAACACAGGTACCATATTCTATACATAGAAGCACAAGTCACAAATTTGTCTCAGCCAAGTGATACACAAACCAACCTAACCTTGTTCCAGGGAGCTATGAAAAAGAAGTCAAAACAGAACCTTGATCTTCTCAAGGTGGAAAGCGGGGTTGATGATTCTTCGGTGTTTCGCCCATTTCTCACCATCATAATGAGCGAGTCCAGTGGATATCACTTTGGTCAAAGGGAAAGTATGCGGCTTCGGGAAATCATAAACTTTGTTGAATACTTCCTTGATTTTCTCAGGATCCATTATGGTGATGGTTGGTATAGGTCCAAGCCAAGTAAAGTAAGTTCTTCCTGTTACAACCACATAGAGATAGAAAAGATTAAACCTTTGTCTAAACCAGGTACTCTGCAACAGGTTCCGAGTTATAAGCAGAGAGGAATCAAGAGCTGTAAGCAGGAAACATATATACCGTGAGTCTTAAGCATATGCAAGGGATATGGCACGACACGTGGTGTGATATCATCCGTTAGTTTGATGGGTTTGGATCTTGCCTCTTTCAACATGCTAAAGTTCTTCTTCAAGTCGCCGACGAGAGGCGTGTAAGGAGTTCCGGAAAGACCTTGGCTTCTCAGGTAACTCTCAAGCATCTTTGGTTTAAACCAAACCCACTTTAAAGTTCTCCATACCCACCACGACACAACAGCTATAGCTATTGAAACTGTCGCCGATGCAACTGAAATCTCCATTTTCTCTCACAGAGAAAAGAGAGAGGTAGGGGAGATGGATAATTTGCTAACATTCTTAGAATTTAAAGATTTAGAATGTCGAGAAGATATTGTAGTGCTGATGACATCACATGGATGTCTTAAATACTTTATTTTTGGTAATGTGTTATCTCGGCCAGTTATTTTGCTTGACCAATGATCTTTACTTGGAGCCTCACAGTCAGATGCCACTAAGGTGCAAGAATTCAATTGGATTTGTGTGAAAGGTAACAAAAAGAGGAAGAAACATATTTGTCATAACTTGAGTGGCAGGCAAGGCGCAAACGTCGTCAACTTTTGACGTTTATTTGATTTTCTATTTGTTTTTTTAGTGGGCAAGATTTCATTGATATAGTGCCCAATGGACTCATACAAGTATACAAGATTAATTGCACCCAAAATATATTTTAAAAACATTAATAGCAATTTTGTATATTTCGAAAAAATTCGTGCATTCTTATATCTTTTTATGTTTTATAGACGTCAGAAAGTTCATTTTGCCCTCAGAGGCATAAAATCTCCATAGATGGATATGGAGTCAATGCCTATCTATTTTATCCATTCGTTTTTTTTCCCCATGCACTTTTTTTTTTCTACTTTACCTTTATTTTCACCTCTCATTTTTTGTTAGTGTATAGGATGAAGGAGTTGAACTTTCCGACCATATAGATTGCCAGAATGGAGATTAAATTGGTCGATTTACCGGAATTCAAAAAAAAAAATTCGGACATAATACAAAAATTGCAAATGGACAGTTTAGACTAGATATCCACAATATCTGCTATTCGTGGATACTATCACGATCATATCACATGCAAGATGCTTACCATGAGTAGGAAGTGACCAATCTAAAATATTTAAAAGTGTTTACTATGTATCGACTATTCATGGATACTACCACGATTATATCACATGCTAGACGCTTCTGATGAACAGAAGGTAGTCAAAAGTTCTACTATGTATCGACCATTCATGAACATTATCACGATTATAGGTCCCATTGACTTTAAAACTGTAGGGACTGTAACATATTTAAAAGTTTCCACAACCAATTATTTCCCAATCAGTTTTTGAAGATTTTTTCTTCTTTACAGCCGTGACAGTCACTTTTTTTTTTTACTTTATCAAGTGTTTTTTTTTAAAGCCTGCTAAATGAGGCTGTGAGTGACTATTAATTATTTAAAGGGTAAAAACTAGGTTAAATGATTAATTAGAAAATGAGTCTCTTTTTTGGATAGAGAATAAATTAATATAATTACAAATTAATATGTAAAATGACACTATAAATTAAAATATAAACATTTTTAATAAGATTTTAGTTCGAGACAATATACAAAAAAAATTTGTGATGAAATTGTTAACGCTATGTAAACTTTGTTTTATGATAGATCTTTTCTATCTCAGTCATTTCTTTATTTTATTTAATAAATTGTTATTTTAAATAATTTTATAATTTTTAATGATTTTCGTATAATTTGTATTTTTTAATAAAAATAATAATTAAAGTAAGAATCTCAGTTTTTACAGTTCTTATGAACAATCAGACTTTCAAAATTTTAAAAGCAACATTCACAGTTTTCACAGCCAAAATCTCTATGGCCAAAAACTTACAGTCACAACCAACAGTCACAGCCAACAGTCACAGCCAACAGTCACAGTCCTTACCAATCACAGCCTATATCACATGCTAGACGTTTCTGATGAACATAAGGTGGTTAAGAGTTCACATGATTGTGAATTTGTGGACACAAAGTACGTGTGGACCACTATCCATCCAAAAACAACATTTTGATTAGATACTTCATATCCATGGTAAGTGTCTTGTATGTGATGCGATCGTGGTAGTATCCACGAATAGCCGATATTATGGACACTTAGTCTAAACTATCCATTCGAAACTTCCGTATTAATCTCGATTTTTTTTTTGAATTCCGGTATATCAATCGAGTATATCTCCATTTCGGCGGTTTATATGGTCGGAAACCTCACCTCTTGCATCCTATCAACCGTCCAAAAATGAGGAGGTGAAAGAATAAAAAATAATAAAAGAATGGATAATTTTAATAGGGTGTGACACCAATCCATCGAGAGAGTGTCTTGATCCTTTTCCCTCTTTTTCCTTGTCTTTTAGGGATAAAATGGTCTTTTTAATGGCGGACCTACAAAAAAAATATAAAATTGGACAACGTTTTCAAAAGATACAAGAGTGAAAGGAAAAAATTAAAAGATACAACTGGTGGAATACACCTGAAACATCTCAAGTATACAAGAGGAAAAGATGGAGAATTTAAAATAAGAACAAATTTGACATGGGACCAGACAATACAACCGACAAAACATTTTATCGGATGAAGACGAGTCGACTCGTCATGGGACCAGAAATCCACGTGTCGCAACTCATGGAAACCTGACATGCAAATCGCCGGCAACAATCCCTACATTGTCTTGATACTTTTACCGCTCCATCTCCGCCGGCTTGCCGATCTGAATCCACCAAAGCCATCAAGAAAACCACATCGAGAAGGAGCTCATTTCTATCAACACAACCACCACCGACTTCTAGCGCTTCATATCTGCAGAATCTGAAACAGAAACAATCGCAGGAACAAAGAGAGCCGTCGGACCCGTTCAGCTTGAGCATGCAGCGGACCAACCGACAAAAGCACGCGACAGAGAGACGTGGAGAGAGAAATGGTTCTTCAGTTTCTTGACAAAATAGTCACCGTGGAGGCAGATCGTGACGATTCCAAAGTGGAACCGAAGATCCAAGTTACAAACCGACCAAAAGAGGAATATTGTACAAAATCGGTTTGTAAAGTGGAGAAGGTCCAGAATAAATCAGGAAGCAACAGTCCGATACGAGATCGGAAATCCGAGTCCGGCAACGTAACCGGGAGATTATTGGGGTGATGACCGCAGCCGAAAAACCAACACAAAAGCAACCCAGTCGCCGGTGGTAGAAGGCCACCGACGACCGGAAACAAAAATCAATTTGGGCGAGTCTAGAGAGAGGTAGGAGAAAGGAGGAGAGAGAGGTTCGGTTCAAACAGTCCTTCTGACGTTTTTTTGTTAATAATAGCATCCATGCGAAATAGTCTCTCTTTTTTGAATGGAAAGTTTAAGTATTTTGTTTTATCGAGACATATATAAAGTAAAGACTTTTCTCTCTCTCTTTAAGTCACATCGGCAGCTATCTCATCAATTTGGGCAAAATTTCTCAGATGGTCTTTGATTTTGAGTCAAAACCTGCCATACTCTCTCCCTTAATCTCATATATTCTCTACTTTTAATGAAATAATGTAATTTTGATTTTGCCCCTACGGTATTTTTTATTAATTTCAATTTAAAATTAAAAATTGAAAATTTCAAAATTTGAAACTTAAATTTCAAAATTCAAATTTTGGAGCTCAAATTTCAAATTTTGAATTTTGGATTTAAGATTTCGGATTTTTAGTTTTATAAAAAAATTCGTAATGGTACAACTTGGTTCAACTGGGTACAAATTCATAATGGTATAACTTGGTTCAACTGAGTATAAATTCGTAATAGTACAACTTGGTTCAACTGAGTACAAGTTCGTAATATTACAATTTGGTTCAACTGAGTACAAATTCGTAATGGTATAACTTAGTTCAACTAAATACAAATACGTAATGGTACAAGTTGGTTCAAATGAGTACAAATGGATAGTTATACTGAGTTATACTAAGTTACACGAGATATTGGTACAACAAAGTATAACTATCTAGTAATAGTACAACTTAGCATAACTGTATGGGCGAAGTTGTACCATCACCAGACATTTATACTAAGTTATACCGAAATATTGGTATAACTTAGTATAACTATTGCGTTTCTCTCCTTCTCGTTCTTCTCCTCTTTTCGTCCAGATCTGTAGATAACATAAAGAAAAGCAAATCAATTACAAGAAATACAGAGAAAATCGTCATATCTACAGATGAAAAATGAAAATAGAAGAAAATCACCAGATCTATAGATGAAACATGTTCTTTTTTTTCTGTAGATGAAACAAACAAACAAAAACTTGTAGCGGCCAGATCCGTAAATCGAAGAAGAAGGAGGAGAGGAAAATCACAGAAGAACGAGAAGAAAAAAATCGAAAAGAAGGAAAAGAAAATCGTAGAGTAAGAGAAAGGAGAAAATCACAGAAGAAGAAGAAGAAGAAGAAGAAAATCACAGAGAAATAGAGATGAAAATCGCAGAAGAAGGAGAGAAAATTGCAGAAGAAGAAAAGAAGAGAAAAATCGCTGAAGAAAAAGAGAAATTTATAGAGAGAATGAGGAGAAAGAAAATGGCAGAGAAGGAAGAAATAAAAAAAAAGTGAGGAATAAAGAAAAAGAATTAGGTTAAAAGGGGAGACAGTAGCATATAATGTAAATAAATAGATTCATTAATGTTTTATAGGTCTTTTAACACTTTTCGAATTAAAAATAAATAAAAATTAAATAATTTTTATAAAGAAAGTATACTGAATTTGACATTTGGTTAAGGAGAATTTGTTCCCATCAATTTATTCTACTTTTTTATTGAGTTAACACAGTTATAAATCCAATCATTGACTCAATACACACAATTCATATTAAAAATAAAATACTAAACCAATTACAATTGTGGAAGACATTCCTCTCTTCCTTTTCCTTATAGTCTATTTCTGTATTTTTACTCTCATCGGCATAATCGAAATAATCATATATCATTTTTCGATTTTCATAAAATCACATAAATTATAGACAACTAATGTTTTCCAAGACGCATTATTGTTAATTTTATCATTTTGTTTTGCTTTTTTTTTTTTTCATTTAAGGTAGTTACTGTTGTTTTCATTTGGAGATAGTTGACACAACAATCAAATTGCGTTTGAATCGTCGGCATGCCAAATCAGATGGTGGAGCAGAAGAAGAGGTTCACTTTGTTCCTTCCGATGTGCGACTCCGTAAAGAAGACTTACGAAGTTTATGTCTTTGTCTCCACTTTATATCGAATCCGAGTACGACGATTTCGTCATCAGCGATAGCCCATATGATGTTAACATGGAAAATATTTGGTTGGACTTTAACGTGAAGCACAACTTAAAAAGGACGTATGGGCCTCTAGACGGTGTGTTATTTGAGTTGGTCCAAATAATAAAAAGTATGGACTGTGGAAAAACTCATACAAACGTGGAAGAACTAAGTTGAGGTAACAAAAAATTATAAACACATCCGATTATGTAGCTGCATAATACATTGCATAGTTTAATGCCTCCATCCACATATTCTACGTTCTGCCTCCTCTCTTATTAGAAACACATACTTCAATGCCGCCATCCACATATTCTCTGTTATGCCTCCTCTCCTATTAGAACACATTCGATGATGTATTTTTAATACTGAAAGCAAACAACATGAGGAAAAAGAGGTGGAAAATATTGCATATTTTCAAAATATTAGTATGTAGAAAATAAAATAAAAAATAAAACCAGCGCAAAAAACGATAACCCAAAATGTAAAATAAAATTCAAAGTATAGTCTAAGAAACACATCCGATGATGTACTTTTAATACTGAAAGCAACAACATGCGGGATAAAAGGTAGAAAATATTGCATTTTCAATATATTAATATGTAAAAAATAAAAAATAAATAAGACTAGCGCAAAAAACCTAAAATATAAAACAAAATTAAAGTATAGCCAAAAAACCAGAAAAGAATTCATAATACAAAAAAAGTTAAAAATACTTGAACAATATAGTTATTCAAACATCAATCGTAATGACTATAGATTCAAATCAAAGAACAATAGCAAATACATAAAATAAAAATAACTGAATAGAAGAATAAAATAACACTAAAAATGTCAAATAAGATAAAATAAAGTTATAAACGATCCGCGCGAATCGCAGATTCATCTCCAGTAAATAATAAGGAAACGTTACTTGAAACTTTGTATATTCTATGGGTCAAGCTCTTAAATGTTTTTTCTTTGAAAAAAAAATGTTTTGTCAGTTGATATTATAATCATCAAGTTTTTGTAGTGTAGAACAGTTGGAATGGAACACTCTTTGGAAACCTCTGGAGAGTAGAAGCTAGTTTGAGTTCTAGTTCTACTGCAAGCTAAAATATATATATTATCGGCCTGGTCCAATGTTTGAAAAAAATTCTATTGGGCCGTATGCATAACTAAAAAAAATCAGGTATTTTTATTAATGTAAACCAAAATTTTTCCTAAAATCACGTTGGGCCCTACACGGCCGTTTATGTGGCGTACCCTGTAGGCCGGACCTACATATTATGAAGTATGTAACACAACTAGGGAAATGAAGAAACCTTGATCTTCTCAAGGTGGAAAGCCGGGAAATAATTCTCCGGTGTTTTGCCCAGTTATCACCATCAGAGAGAAAACCAGTCCAATGGCTATCAATCTAGCCAATGGGGGTGTATGCGGTTTTTGAAAATCGTGAAATCTGTTAACCCTTATTTGATTTGCTCTGGATCCATTATTGTGATGATTAGTATATGACCTAGCCATGTGAAGGAAGTCCTTCCTGTTGTTCTCCACTCGCATATAAGAAAATCAAACCACTTATACAAATTTGGGTTTTTTTCTAATGTCAAAAATTCTGATACATACCATGAGTTTGGAGCATGTCTAAGGTTACGAGCATGAGGCGTAGGATGATATAATCTTTTAGGCTGATGAGTTTGGATCTTGCCTTCGTTAAAACTCTGAAATTCCTTAATTCTCCAACAAGAGGCGTGTAAGGAGTTCCTAGTAGACCACGTCCAAACCCAACATCTTAGATAGGAGTTCCTCTCAAGTAGCACTCCAACATCTTAGGTTTTAGCCAAACCCACTTCAGACTTGTCCATGTCCAATATTGATTTAAACGTAGGTTCATGAACTCAAAGATTGATAAAGAATAATTTTCTTTATTAGCGTGAAAAAATAACTCAAAACTTAAGCTCTCACAATCTCTTTTAAAAGCTCATAACTTATGTCACAACTTAGCATCTCATTATATAGAGAGAGGAAACTCAATTAACCTAATCTCTTTTAGGTAATTTTACATATTTAGATAACGTCTAAATATACTTTTGATCCTTATCTCTTAAGTTAACTTTAAGCTTAAGTCAACATTCTCCCTTCTAAGCTTGAAGTCATTTTCGGCCAAGTCTTTCACGCCAATGAGATCCCTTTTCTCCTTGAACTTGATTCTTCCAAGAGCCTTTGTTAAGATATTCGCCTTTTGTTCATTCCTGGGAACATGCTCAACTTCTACTTGCCCATTCTCAACACATTCTCTTATGAAGTGATACATTTTGTGTATGTGCTTGCTTCGACTATGAAATATTGGGTTCTTAGTAAGAGCAATTTCTACTTGATTATCCATCCGGATAACAACCTTTTCACATGGTGTCCCGGTGATCTCACCAAGCAGATCTTGGAGCCAAATCACTTGTCTTGGTGCTTCGGTGTCTGTCATGAACTCAGTCTCACATGAAGATAATACCATTGTATCTTGTTTCTGAGAACAAGAAATCAGACTTCCACCAAGATAAAACACATGGCATGTCGTACTTTTACCATCATTTGTATCTACATTATGACTGCTATCACTGTAGCCAATCAACTTTGTTTCCTTTGAAATCGATCTTTCAAAAGTTAACCCAAGAGTCGTAGTACCTCGCAAATACCTTAAGCATTGATTCATTGCTGCGCCATGAGACTCCTTAGGATTCTTCATATAGCGACTTAGCACACCTACACAATAGGAAAATTTTGGTCTGGTATGAAGCAAATAACAAAGACACCCAACATTCTTCCTATAACTCGTGGCATCAATGTCTCTTTCTTCCATCGATTTTGACAACTTCAAACCTGCCTTAATTGGTGTGTGTACCAAGTTACAATATCTGAACCCTGCTTCTTCCAAGATTTTTAACGCATAACGTTTTTGATTTAGCGTTATCCCTCCTTTGTATTGGCATTCCTCAATTCCAAGATAGTATGTTAGTTTCCCGAGATCACTCATCTCAAACTTGGACGCCATATCCCTTTTGAACTCTTCAATGACTTTTATATTTGTTCATGTGACCAACAAGTCGTCAACGTAAACTGCAATAAGAAGAATATTCTGGCTTACCCTCTTTCGATAGACAGATGGCTCTTTCAAGCATTTCTTGAACTGTTATCCTTAAGAATTTGATTGAGTTTTTAATTCCAAACCATTGGTCTTTTCCTTAATCCATACAAAGCTTTATTAAGTTTGTAAACCTTGTTTTTACATCCTTTCACCTCAAAACCCTCTGGTTGTGTGACATAAACGATTTCCTTTAACTTTCCATGAAGAAACAATGTTTTGACGTCGAGATGATGGATTTCCCATCCATTCGAGGCTGCAAGGTTGATGAGAAGATGTATTGTCTCAATACGAGCTACCGGAGCAAATACTTCATCAAAATCAATTCCATGACGTTGTACATATCCCTTAGCAACAAGTCGAGCCTTGTGTTTTTAATGCTTCTGTCAGAGTTCCGCTTGAGTTTGAATACCCACTTCAAGACAATTGGTTTTTCCCCATATAGGAGATCTACGAGATTCCAAGTACCACAATTTGTGATGGAGAGAACTTCATCTTCACAGGCAAGTACCACCCATTCCTTCTACTCTTTTGCTTCCCAGAAATCTCTTGGTTCATTATTTAAACATAACATCAATCTTTCTCCTTCTTCTTCGGCAAGCATTATGTAGTCTTCGAGATACTTTTTCTTTGTGCTCACTCTTTGCGTTTTTCTCGGCACAAGCATTATGTGTAACCTCGGTTGGCTTGTTAGAATAACAAGCACGGAAGACCTGCTATATTGATCGAGGTGTGAAAACAGATTGAAATCAGTCTTCAAGTGGGAGATTGCTAGCTTACTATTGAAATGGTGGCTCCCAACTATTCCTATGGTGGCTTTGCCCATTTTGTCAACAATTGTGGCTTAGGTGGTTCACCTAACTCTTCACCAATCCTCCATTCCTTCTCTATAAATACCAAGGCAAGGAGAGTTTCATAATCATCCCAAAACAAAGAAAAAACAAGAGAGAAAGAAAGAAGACAGAAAGAGAGAAAAAAAAAATCTTTTCTTTGTAAGAAAATTTAGTATAATTTTCTTGAGTGTATTCGGGTTTTGGATGTGAGTTGAGAGCGTTGTAATTTCCCGGTGATAAATATAAAGATCTGTAGCAGATCCGGAGACGTAGGCACGATTGGCCGAACTCCGTTAACAAATTCGTGTGCATTTTCTTCGGTCTCATATTTCTGGTTTTCGAGGAAATTCGAGTTTATTTCTTAACATTGCCAACAACCTCGCTGTAGCTTTAGTGGAACGCAGGTACCATATTCTATACAGACAAGTCACAGACTGGGCAGAGGAAAATGAACAGAACATAGATACATAAAGCACTCTAAATTGATTCCGGTTTTTGAAATAAGAAGCCCAAAGGGGTTATCCATTATAGGACTAGAGCTTGTGCATGATAAGAGGAGCACCAAACTGTGGGTGAATTGTGATGACTGTGTAAGGAGCATGGACATAAGAAGGAGATAGCTCGAAGGAGAATCTCTGCAGAATCAAAGCCATTGCCATCTTTGCCTCCAATAGGGCAAAGTTCTGACCAATGCAGATCCTTGGTCCCCATGCAAATGGAAAGAAGGATACTTGGCTCTTTGTCGCCTTTGAGAGACCGTCTTGGAACCTATCAGGCTTGAACTCCCCTGCATCGTTGCCCCATAGCTCGGTGTCATGTTGAACTAGCAGAATAGGTAGACTTATCTGAACACCGCCTGGTAGCGTCACGTCGCCTAGCTTCATCTCTTTGTGAATGGCTCGGGTCACCTGGACTACTGGAGGATAAAGCCTAAGGACCTCGTACAATATCATTGTCATCTGCAAGAGATCAAATAATTAAAACAAAACAGGAGTACTGAAGTCACCTGAGGTTTATAATTTTCTGTTTACTTACAACTTTGAGCTGGTTCAAGCCTTCCATATCGGGTTCTTTATCGCCAAAAACTTGCTTCACTTCTTCTCGGGCACGAGCCTGCCAGTCTTGGTGCTGGCTTAGCAGTATCATTGTCCAGACCAGAAGTACTGATGTTGTCTCTTGCCCGGCGAAATAGAACAACTTGCACTCCTCCATCACATCCTCAGTGCTCATTCCATTTCCTTTAGCTTGCCCCATATTTGATTCAAGAAGTATACCCAGTAAGTCATCGCTTGGTGCTTCACCAGCTTCCCTCGCCCTTAACCTTTTGTTAATCATCCCTCTCAGTATAACTTGGATTTCTTTGGCTTTTGCTTTCATCATTCTATTACCCTTTGTTGGGAGATAACTACGCAAGTAATAGGAACATAGATTATGAAAACACGGATCATATCTCTGATAATTTGCTTTGCTTAAAGATCAAGATTCAAGAGTCAAGCTCTAAAGTCCTTGTAATAAAACCAGACAAGTTCAGGTTTAATATTACCTATATCCAGGGATGAAAGCTTTCCGAAAAGCTTGTATGATAAGCTCTGCTAGTTCTGCTTGGAGCTCAAATATCCTCTGTCCTTCTTTGTAGCTACTGCCAAAAGCAGTACGAGAGATCACATCCGCAGTCATACTCACAAGTCCAGGCCAAACGTCCACCTCACAGGACGACTCTTTGTCCGACACTATCTTGTCCCATCTGCCCACAACCTCGCTGCAGCTCTGGTGGAACGCAGGTACCATATTCTATACATAGAAGCACAACTCACAAATTGTCTAAGCCAAGTGAAACTCAAACAAATCTAACCCTGTTCCAGGGTGCTATGAAAAAGAAGTCAAAACAAAACCTTGATCTTCTCAAGGTGGAAAGCCGGGTTGATGATTCTTCGGTGTTTCGCCCATTTATCACCATCATAGTTAGCGAGTCCAGTGGCTATCACTCTGGCCAAAGGGAAAGTATGAGGCTTCTGGAAATCATAAACTTTGTTGAATACTTCCTTGATTTGCTCAGGATCCATTATGGTGATGACTGGTATAGGTCCAAGCCAAGTAAAGTAAGTTCTTCCTGTTACAACCACATAGAGATACAAAAGATGACACGATCTGTCTAAACCAGGTACTTTACAACAGTTTCTGAGTTCTAAGCAGAGAGGAATCAATAACTATAAGCTATCTAGGAAACATATATACCGTGAGTCTTAAGCATATGCAAGGGATAAGGCACGACACGTGGTGTGATATCATCCGTTAGTTTGATGGGTTTTGATCTTGCCTCCTTCAACATACTAAAGTTCCTCTTCAAATCGCCGACGAGAGGCGTGTAAGGAGTTCCGGAAAGACCTTGTCTTCTCAGGTAACTCTCAAGCATCTTTGGTTTAAACCAAACCCACTTTAAAGTTCTCCATACCCACCACGACACAACAGCTATAGCTACTGAAACTGTCGCCGATGCAACTGAAATCTCCATTTTCTCTCACAGAGGTAGAGATGGATAGTTTGCTAACATTCTTGGAATTTAAAGATTTAGAATTTCGAGAAGATATTGTTGTGGTGATGACATCACACTGATGTCTTAAATACTTTGTTTTTGGTAATAAGTGTGAAATAGTTTATGCTTTTTGTCTCGGCCAGTTATTTTGTTTGACAGATGATCTTTACTTGGAGCCTCACATGCCACGAAGGCGCAAGAAGCAGGCACACATTTGAGTTTGTGTGAAACAAAAAGAGGAAGAAACATATTTGTCATTAGGCAAGGCGCAATCGTCGTCAACTTTTTGACGTTTCTTTCTTAATAATACCATCCATGCGATTCATTATTAAATTTTTTTCCTTTTTAATGGAACGTTTAAATATTTTGTTTTATCAAGACATAAATAACAAGGAAACGTTACTTGAATCTTTTTATATGCTATGGGTCAAGCTCTTAACTGTTTTGTCAGATAATATTATCAACATCAAGTTTCTGTAGTGTAGAACAATTGGAATGGAACACTCTTTGGAAACCTCTGGAGAGTAGAAGCTTTGAGTTTGAGTTCTAGTTCTACTGCAAGCTAAAATATACATATTATGAAGTATCTAACACGAGTAGGGAAATGAAAAAACCTTGATCTTCTCAAGGTGGAAAGCCGGAGAAATAATTCTAAAGGCGATTCTTGATGCAAAAGCTTGGGAGACAGCGATGCTACAATCCAAAGCGTCTGGAAAACGCAGAGCTTGTCTTCCTCCACGTTATGACCCTTGTCGTCCCACTTTGTTTGCGGATGGTGCATGGCTTAAAGATTCCCGCCTTGGTGGTATGTGGTGGCGTCTATTTAGCTCTGGATCGTCTCCAGCTCAACTTGGATCGTCGGCCAGAAGTTTTGTAGTTTCACCTCTAACCTGAGAAGCTTTTGCCATCAAAGAAGGTTTGATGCTGGCTGTGAACTCAAGTTTTCAGCACCTTCAAGTTTGATCGGACTCGGATATCCTTATTACCCGGCTTGCTTTATTTGGAAGTTCACTGGTTTAATCAATTGCAAACAAGATTTTGGCGACCAAGAGAGGATACAAACCAAAACTACAGTGTTTTGGGACTTGACTTACTGTATCTAGACGATCTCCTATGCACCAGACCTCACCAAATCAATCAGATCAACAAGGAGCCACACTTGCCTTTTTGGACCCATTTAGCATTCAAGTCCAACAGCTCTTTCCAGATCAAGACACCCACGATTTGAATGAATTACTTGGCAATCAGGAAGTTCCAGAGATCCTCGTATATCCCTTAAATCCATCCAGACACAAAGGCATCATCAAATCCCTTTCATTCAGCCAAACCCTACATTATCTCCTAACGACTAGTTTTTCATTCAAAGTAGTGATTTCTTTTTTTTAATACTTTTCCTTAGATCATTGTACATGAGTTCTATATAAACCCATTCTCATTGTAAACTCACACTTTCAGTCATAAAAAAAACAAGAGTATTGTTTTTCCTTTCAAAGAAATTTGTCTTTGAATCCGTTCTTTGTTCTTTAGGAGTTAAGTTGTGAGAAGCACTTAGTTCCTACTGAATTTCGTGGTTAAGCTTGTTTGTGTGATTCAAACAACTTATTCACTCACTGATTGAGAGAGTCGTCAATCCCATTATTTAGCTTGTTCTGAGAGAGTTATAAAACCAGCAGAATCAAACTCCATCTCATTCCACATCAATCTGTAATGGCAAATTGTTCTTTGTTTAGAATACTGAAAACTGAATGACATTAACGAAAGAAGATCGTGGCCTTTAATAGCCTTACAATGAAACAGAAAACCGAAAACTAAGCTAGTGGAAACAGAGTAACAGACTTGGACCATAAGACTAGGATCCCTTATTGACTCTAGCAACAGACATAAAGACTAATTCAAACAACTTAATCCAATGGCTACATAGCCCTTATTCAATCCAACGGTTCATCAGTTTCAAGACCAAATTTGCTCTAACAAAACCCTCCCTAAACTAAGCTTGGTGATCATAGCTTAGCTTATCTGTCATTGAGCAAATTCCAAGTTGTTTTCTCAAACCTTCAAATGTCTCAAGCTTCAATGGCTTTGTGAATATGTCAGCCACTTGTTCCTTAGATCAACCGATCTCCAACTGTATTTCTTCATCCTTGACCAGATCACGTAAGAAGTGAAAACGAACTCCGATATGCTTACACCTTCCATGAAAGACTATATTTTTAGAGAGTTTGATTGTTGAAGTGTTGTCACAGTAAATGACAGTGCTTCCCTCCACATTGTATCTCAGCTCTCTCAAAATCCTCTTGAACCATATAGCCTGACAAGCACACACAGATGCAGCAACATATTCTGCCTCTGTGGTAGTCAAGGTGACTATTGGTTGCTTTTTTGATAACCATGCCACAACTGCATTATCCATAAGAAACACATAAACAGTGGTACTTTTTCTGCTATCAATGTCACCTGCAAAGTCGGTGTCAGTGTACACCAATAGCTCTCCAACTCCTCCTTTCTTGTACCAGATACCAAAATCCATTGTCCCCTTCAGATATCCATACTTTCCCTGGGATATGTGAATGCCTTGATTTGTCTGCAGTACTTCTATTCCTAAGAAGTACCTCATCTTGCCTAGATCAGACATATCAAATTTTTTCTCCATTGACAGCTTAAACTCTTTCATCAGTGATATATCATCTCCAGTATATATCAAGTCATCAACATATACACTTACAATGAGAAAGTTACCTCGTTGATTTGTTTTAAGAAACAGAGTTTCCTCATTCTCTTATTTCTCAAACCCTTCCTTCTTGAAGTATTCCTTAATGCAACTGAACGAGGTCCTTGGGGCTTATTTTAGTCCATACAAAGCTTTGTGTAGCTTGTAGACTTTGTCCTCTTTCCCTTCTATCTCATATCCTTTAGGTTGCTGTATATAGACGTCTTCAGCAAGGATTCCATATAGAAAAGCTGACTTGACGTCTAGCTGGAAAACATCTCATCCCTTTTGAGCTGCCGTGGATAGAATGGTCCTGATAGTGTCCATGCGTGAAACAAGAGCATAGACCTCTGTGTAATCCACTCCATGATTTTGGGAGTATCCTTTTGACACCAGCCGAGCTTTGTATTTGCTCACTTCTCCAAGTTCATATCCATTTTACCCCAATGCACTTGGCTTCATGTGGTAAGTCTGATAATGCCCACGTTTGATTCTTCTCGATTGAGTTGATCTCTGCATCCATGGCTTCTCTCCATTTGTCATACTTCTCAGCTTCCTCATAAGTTAATGGATCAGAAGAATTAATTTGAACCATATTTACCTCTTCATCTTCACCCATGTCTTCATTTTCTGTGACATAGTCAATGAGATAACGAGGAGGTCTTGTTGTTCTTCTTATCTCCCTGATTCTAACCTCCTGTTCTCTTTGAGCCGCTTCTGCAACGTTCTCAGGTTCTTCTAAGACATTCACAGGCTCTCTTGCTTCTTCTTCTCTATCACTGTCATTTTCTTCCCATGGCAGATCATCATCATTCCATTTCAGTTCTGAATCGATGTGTTCTTGGTTATTCAATTCCAAACTTTTGTTTCTTCGAACACAACATCCCAACTCACCACTATCTTCTTGGTTGTTGGATTATACAAGCGATAACCCTTAGACCCTTCTGAGAAACCGAATAACACACATATGCTGCTTTTGTCATCCAGCTCCCCTCGCTTCTCACTTGGTATATGTGAATGAGCTAAGCTTCCCCACACTTTGAAGTGCTCCACGCTTGGTTTAATACCACTCCAAGCCTCCTGAGGTGTGATGTCTTTGACAGCCAGAGTAGGGTACCTATTCAAAATATAGATGGTCCAATTGACAGATTCTGCCCAAAAGATCTTGGTACCTTTTTCATCGACATCATGGACCTCCCCATGTTCATGACAATGTGGTTCTTCCTCTCGGCCACACCATTCTGCTGAGATGTATAGGCAGTGGTCAGCTGTCTTCGAATTCCATGTTCTTTGCAAACATAGAGAATTCTGTTGAAGTATACCCCCCTCCTTGATCAGTTCTTAAGCACTTAATTTTCTTTCCTTTATCAGTTCCAAATTATTCTTGAACACCTTGAAATGGTTGAATGCCTCTGATTTCTCTTTTAGTAAGCATTCCCATGCCTTCCTACTGTAGTCATCGATAAAGCACAAAATGTATATGGTTCCACTTGTGGTTATAGGACTGAGGGGTCCACATTCGCCGGAATGAACCAGCTCAAGAGCCTCCTTTGCTCTCCATGAGCTTCTCTTGGGTATTGGATTCCTTGATTCTTTGCCCACCAGACAATCTGAGCATGTGAACTTCTGGTCATCAAAGTTTGGGAGACCTCGCACCATCTCTTTGCTCTGTAGTGTTCTCATTCCACTATGGTTGAGATGCCCAAAATGTTCATGCCAGAACTTTGGATCCTCTGAGGTAGTTTGCAGGCAGCGTGGTTGACTTGTTTCACCTTCACTGTTGGTTTGATTGAACAGCATGAACATCCTGTTTGAGCTCATATTGCTCACTGCTATGAGTCCTTTCTCTTCATGAAAGATCTTACACACCCCCTTTTGAATGATGATTGTTAGTTCCTTCTCTTGGGGTTGTCCCAGACTCAACAAGTTGTTCTTGAGTTCAGGTATGTAGCACACATCACTGATTGTGTAGACTACATTATTCAGAGTCAGCTTCACGTTTCCCTTTCCAACAACTTCCATCTTCTTATCATTTCCCAGCTTCACAGTGTGTTTAAAATCAGCATTCATGGTGGAGAAAAGATCTTGATCTCCACTCATGTGATTTGAGCAGCCTGAATCAAGAAACCATGCTCTCTTTCTCGCATTCTCATTCTTCCCTGCGTAAGTCATCAGAAGCTTCTCTACAGCCTCTTCAGTGTTTAGATCAGATTCATCTTCTTCCTCTTTGATGTAAGCCATCAACAACATCTCTTCCATTTCCTCAAAATCAGCATAATTGGCTTTCTCTTCCCACATTGGACATTCGTTTTTGAAATGTCCAAGTCGGTGGCATTTGTAGCATTCAATTGTGCTCTTATCTCTGCCACAACCTCTTTTTATGCCTCTTGACCTCTTCCTCTTGATCCTATTCCTCTTCCACGAGTCATTCCCATTCCACCACCATGAGTCACCTTTAACACTTAATCTTCAGCTTTGTCAGGTTTCTTGAACTTCTGTTCATGGACAGTGAGGGAGCTCTGCAATTCATCAAGTGAGATGTTTTCGATCTCCTTTGATTCTTCAATGGACACCACCACATACATGAACTTCTCACTGAGAGTTCTAAGTATTTTCTCTACCACCTTTGAATCATTCATGATCTCCCCATTGCTTCTCATCTGATTAGTGACTACTAGAACTCTGGTGAAATACTCTTCCACATTCTCGCTTTCTTTCATTTCCAGCACCTCGAAATCTCTTCTCAGCTTCTATAGTAGAGATTTCTTCACTCGATCATTACCACCGAACTTACTCTTCATTGAGTTCCAAATGATCTTGGAGGTTCTCCTGTCCAAGATCTGTTCGAAAGTCACTCTATCAATCGATTGATAGAGATAGTGTTTCACCTTGTGGTCATTCTTCTTTGCTTCTTCTAGCTGCAAGGACTGTTCTGCTGTGAGTGCCGTTGCCGTTAACGATTCCTCGAAGCCAGTATCGATCGTTCTCCACAAACCCTTTGATCTGAAAAATTTCTCCATGACCTCACTCCAGTGATCCCAATGTCCATCGAACTGTGGTATCTTCATTTTCTCATCTCCCATTTTCACTTTTGTGTTTTGAAGTTGCGGCTTCTTCTCTCACAATTTTCACACTCTAACGGAGCTCTGATACCAATTTGTAATCGAAAATTGCTCTTTGTTTAGAATACTGAAAATTGAATGACATTAATGAAAGAAGTTTGTGGCCTTTAATAGCATTACAATGAAACAAAGAACCGAAAACTAAGCTAGTGGAAACAGAGTAACAGACTTGGACCGTAAGACTAGGATCCCTTATTGACTCTAGCAACAGACAAAAAGACTAATTCAAACAACTTGATCCAACGGCTACATAGCCCTTATTCAATCCAACGGTTCATCAGCTTCAAGACCAAATTTACTCTAACACAATCCATCAATTGACCAAGTTGAGAGAGTTACACAACCAACAACTTGTCTCCATCTCTATCCATTTCAAGTCTCTGACATGTCCACCAGGTCACTATAACTATAGTTATTGAATATAAAATAGACATGTCCATTATGTAGGTAAGAGCCAGATAGAAAGAAGCAATGGTTGCTCAAGTTTTTTAATCTGTGAGACGTTGGTTCTGGCTTGAATACATAAAACAAGATTATTACAATTAAAAGAAAAAGATTAAAGAGTAATCGCATGGGTTGTATTATTGGGTGAATTGCACCTACTATATATTTCTTATCTTTTTATTGCAATTTGGTATCTTATGAAAAGAGTGTGCATTTATATATATTTTTGAGTGATTTGAGGGCAGGAAAAGACTATAATGCCCTAAGTAACTCTAACTAAAACATCCAACTAGATTGACATAGATTGTTTTTATTGGTTAGTTTGCAACTAAGCCCTCTCTTCTCTTTGTCTTCTACCTGTCCTCGTTTTTGGGTTTTGGTTTCTTTGTTCTTCACGATACTCTTCCACCATCCTCTTCCACCATCTACTTTGTTCTTCACGATACTCTTCCACCATCCTCTTCCACCGTGAATCAATTTAGTTGTTTAGATTGTCGATTTTGTTGAATATCATGGTGTCGCTGAGTACAATTTAGGGATGATTCAAATTTCAGTGATTCTAATATCGTCAGCCTTCTCGAGATCCACGGCGAAACATTATAACTATTTTTGGTTGAATGATAATTCGTGCTTCAAAGTCGGTTGTCCGCGAAATCTCAAGTCGTCGGTGTTGAATGTCGGCCACCTCCTGTAAGTAGACGTCTATTCCGGTTTATTGGTAGTAGGATGTTGGAGATGATTCAGATCACATATTACAATGCAGATAATGGATAAACATCTAAATCAATGGAGGTATGAACTTGAGGGTTTTCGAGCCATGGAGAGGCAGTTAATTTTGAAAAAAAAATGTGTATGGATAGTAAGGTCATCATTGATTATAAAGAATTGTAATATGTTTTTAAATGGATAGTTAATCGACCAGCAAAGACGTTGTTTTAGTTTTAGTAATGTTCCATATATGTATTGTGGAAAGGTTGTTTTGGAAAAGAAGTTGTTTTACGTGTGAATAAAAAATATTTATAATTTGATTGATCTGCGAGTTAAATTTCATTAAAGCGTAGCAAGATTAGTCAGCATTTAACAAAAAGACGATGGCAGTGTGGATGGGAGTAATCACGAGTTTAGACACAGATCGAAGATGAAAAATTAACTGATGACTAAAAATCAACCGTCAGCGCACACAACGGCGTTGTATGTTCCCGGAAGCGTCGCCCCATCCACGGAAGTCAGTCCAAACCAAGAAATTCCTTGGAATGATCCTATAGAAGGAAGCAGTTTCAATAGACCAAAAACAAGAATCACACATGATGTGACCTTTGACTCGTTCGTGAAGTAAGTCTAGCCAATAGCGATGTACCGCGCAAGGGCAAGTCGATATTCTTCCTTTGTCAACAACCTCTCTTTCATCGCGCATGACTTTGGATATCTGTGTAGGCCATCGTAATCTCCGGTACTCGCTGACGCGAAGAGCACGGACAGCGCTGCGAGAGAGAATAGGAATGGTTGAGTCGTTGTCAAACTGAGGAAAGATGGAGCGCCGGATAATTTCGTAGCAGTAAGCGGCAGGCTTGAGACCACGAACGGCACACTCTTTGAGGCGTTGGAAGGCGTCTTCTCTTTCATCTGAATACATAAAATCAGATATGGCCTTTAAAAACAATGCGGTTGGGTTGTTGGCATAGAAACATGCATTCTCCAGTTGGATGATACCTCGCCTATCGTGGTGAGTCTTGATAAGATCAATTTGGAAGAGCGTATCCGTGTGGTCAGCGTCATCACGAAGCGTTTTGCAGACGGCTCTGATTTTATAGTGCTCACGGATATTTTCGCTGGCGTTTTTAGCCAATATCAATCTCCTTAATGCGTGGGGTAGGAGGAGAAGATTGCGGGATGGGGGAAAAAAGATTGCAGGATTTTTGTCGCTCATCGTTAGCGAGGTTTTTGATATTTGAGATGGTGAAGCAGAGAAAGGAGAAGCCAAATTTTACTTATAAAAAACGAAACCTTCGAAACACTGCATATTGAACATGGGTTGAATCGATTTGATATGAAGTTGTGTGGATCGGGATGATCAGCATAATGTGGATAGTTATAAATGATCAGCATAATGTAGATAGTAATGATGGTATACATCTATTGTGGATGGTAGCAGTAAAATGGCATGTAGAAAACGAGTAGAACAATGTAGTGTTTAGGTGGATAAAACGGTTCATATTCCATTCACGGATGCAGTTATCTGACAACATATTAAACGAAATATAAAAGCGTAGTGAGAGAGGATGAAAAAAACATCCATTGTGTACACCTGCATCACAGCGGCACTATGTTCACCGACCAAAGGAAGGGGATAGAACTCGATGATTTTATTGCAGTTTGACAAATCTAAATTATAATCGGCAGCGAACACATTTTAGTGGAAGAGGAGGCTGATTTACTTGCAATAAAATGCTTCCAGATAGAGAAATCTCCATCGTCGGACATGAACTGTTAAATCGACTTCACAAATCGAGTTTCTTGCCTCGCATAACTTTGTTTTCTTTGCCAAATTGCAATAAAATCCAACAACAATTTGATTCAGAAGAAGAAAGTCCAACTAGCTTGAAATCTTATAAAGAAACTAACCAGTGTTATGAAAATTACTTTTAAAACTAATTAGTTAAGAAGCTAACCAATCTCATTTTTGTTTGAATTCTGAGCATGGTTAAATTAGTAATTGCACACCTAAAATCACTAAAAAGGATACATAATTGTAAGAGATTTTGGAAAGATATAAGATTGTTATTACTTTACAAATAAAACATATTGGGTGCAATTACTTCTGTATTATTAAGAAAGGAAAGAAACGTCAAAAAGTTGAAGACGTTTGCGCCTTGCCTGCCACTCAAGTTATGACAAATATGTTTCTCCTCTTTCTGTTACCTTTCACACAAATCCAAATGTGTGCCTAATTCTTGCGCTTTGTGGCATGTGACTTAGGCTCCAAATAAAGATCATTGGTCAAACAAAATAACTGGCCGAGATAAAGAGTATAAACTTAAGAATGATTTTAATTAATATACATTCGAGAATTAGGAAGGAATGGCCCTCAATAATACAATTATTAGTTTTGTGGATAATAAGTTTGTATCATTAGTAATTAGAAAATTAGGAACGTGTCAGAGGGAAAAAATATACATACTATAAATAGATTTATTTTTGAAATAATTACAAAATTGTCATTGTACATATAAATTGGTAATGTATCGTTAATAATATTATATATATATATATATATATCGGTTAATTGCATTAACGTGTTAATAATAATAACTGACATGTATACCATGGTAACACTAATGTCAGTTATTTATAACATGATGACAACAATATATCAGATATCGTTTTAACAAAATAAATCAGTTATAATTGTTTTATGGTTGCACGTTAATATTCAATATAACATATTTTTATAATTATTTTAACAAAATAAATCAGTTATCGTAATAATATATCAATAATGTAAATTAGCTTCGTTATATACTATTATGTATGAGTGATAAATGTGTTATTGACGATTCACTTTCACTATATTGTGGCGCCATAAATATTATCACTCATACATGATATCATATCTAATAATATTTTAAAATCAAATAATAAATATATTATAAAATAATCTCATATTTTTAATTTTTTTATTATTGAGATTATATATATTTATTAAATATAATAAAAATAGATGACAAAAAAATATAATAAAAATATTTAAATCAATATAATAAAAATATTAAACTAAAGTTAATATAGTAAAAAACTTCATTAAGGTTAGCTTACTAATTAATCATTTTAAAAGTGAATAAAAACTCCAAAAAAAAATTTAATTAATATAAAAATTGGTATATAAAAAGATAAAATAAATTTTTGTAGAGCAAATAATGTGATGAATAATTTTTTTTTTTGGCGGCAAAGAGATATTATTATAAGCCCAACATGGCGAAAAGTACATGTCCAAGTTACATGTCAGAATTAAAATTAAAACCGGCTAAGGCCCAATAAGCCTAAAACTAATGATATAATCCGAAAAACATGTGGCACAAGGAGACAAATTTTAGGCTGCGTCATCGCCACGCGCCGATCGAAGGAGCAGTGGTCGCATGCACTCCGCCGACGAAGTTCTTCGGGCACGGTCCAGTCGCCGTTGTCGCTGCATCAACTGAGCCTGCCGACCAGATCCACCAATACCACTCACGACCACCACTTCAAGAAGAAAGATCATGCATGCTTCTGTGAAGATCGCCGTCATATGCGCTACAGAACGGCAAAATCCATAGAAGGATTTCATTGCCGTGAGGAGGAAGCACGAGTCAGGTCCGTTCAGCTCGATCGGACCATAGAACCTATGATTGGTGAGCGCCGAGCGAATAAAGAAGAAGATGGCGAGCTTCGGCGTCGAGACGGTAATCACACCATGGATAGATCGGAATCCGGCAAAAGAACAGAAGAAAAGCTCCGAACATAGTCGAAATAGTGACCGGATACTAGATCCGGAGTTTATTCAAACCAAAACAACTGAAACCTCATAATATAATACATAAATAGGATCGGAAGAGAACAAAAGTAACCAGACCACCAATCTGGTGAGAAGCCCGAGGAAAAGTGAAGAAGAAAAGAAGAGAAAAAGAATAGTATCTTATCATAGAGAATTAGTGATTATGGTGAGTATTTATTGCAATTACTCTAAACTCAATACAAAAAAAAAAACAAAGTATTTGACATCAGGGTGATGTCATCACCGTACCACAATATTTTCTTCGAAAATTATAAATCTTTAAATCCCAAGAAAAGAATGTTAGAAAATTATCCAGCTCTTTACTTCTTTGTTTTCTCTGTGAGGAAAAATGGAGATTTCAGTTGCATCGGCGACAGTTTCAATAGCTTTAGCTGTTGTGTCGTGGTGGATATGGAGAACTTTAAAGTGGGTTTGGTTTAAACCAAAGATGCTTGAGAGTAACCTGAGAAGACAAGGTCTTTCCGGAACTCCTTACACACCTCTTGTCGGCGATTTGAAGCGGAACTTTAGCATGTTGAAGGAGGCGAGATCCAAACCCATCAAACTAACGGATGATATCACGCCACGTGTCGTGCCTTATCCCTTTCATATGCTTAAGACTCACGGTATATATGTTTCCTAGTTAGCTTAGAACTCAGAAATTGTTGCAGAGTACCTGATCTAGATAAAGGTTTCATCTTTTCTATCTCTGTGGTTGAAACAGGAAGAACTTACTTTACATGGCTTGGAACAATACCAACCATCACCATAATGGATCCTGAGCAAATCAAGGAAGTGTTCAACAAAGTTTATGATTTCCAGAAGCCACATACTTTCCCTTTGGGCACAATTATAGCCAAGGGACTCGCTAACTATGATGGTGATAAATGGGCGAAACACCGAAGAATCATCAACCCCGCTTTCCACCTTGAGAAGATCAAGGTTCTGTTTTGACTTCTTTTTCATAGCTCCCTGGAACAAGGTTAGGTTGGTTTGTGTATCACTTGGCTGAGACAAATTTGTGACTTGTGCTTCTATGTATAGAATATGGTACCTGTGTTCCACCAGAGCTGCAGCGAGGTTGTTGGCAAATGGGACAACTTAGTCTCGGATAAAGGGTTGTCCTGTGAGGTGGACGTTTGGCCTGGTCTTGTGAGTTTGACTGCGGATGTGATCTCTCGTACTGCTTTTGGCAGTAGTTATAAAGAAGGACAGAGGATATTTGAGCTCCAAGCAGAACTAGCACAGCTTCTCATACAAGCTTTTCGGAAAGCTTTCATCCCTGGATATAGGTAATGAAAACCTCAACTTGTATGGTTTTAAAACAAGGACTTTAGAGCTTGACTCTTGAATCTTGATCTTTAAGCAAAGCAAATTATCAGAGATATGATCCGTGTTTTCATAATCTCCGTGCCTATTACTTGCGTAGTTATCTCCCAACGAAGGGTAATAGAATGATGAAAGCAAAAGCCAGAGAAATCCAAGTTATTCTGAGAGGGATGATTAACGAAAGGTTAAGGGCGAGGGAAGCTGGTGAAGCACCAAGCGATGACTTGCTGGGTATACTTCTTGAATCTAATTTGGGACAAGCTAAAGGAAATGGAATGAGTACTGAGGATGTGATGGAGGAGTGCAAGTTGTTCTATTTCGCCGGGCAAGAGACAACTTCAGTACTTCTGGGCTGGACAATGATTCTGCTAAGCCAACACCAAGACTGGCAGGATCGTGCCCGAGAAGAAGTGAAGCAAGTTATTGGCGATAAAGATCCTGATATGGAAAGCTTGAACCAGCTCAAAGTTGTAAGTAAACAAAGAATTATAAACCTCAGGTGACTTCTTGTTTTGTTTTGATGATTTCTGCTTAATGATTTGATCTCTTGCAGATGACAATGATATTGTACGAGGTCCTTAGGCTTTATCCTCCAGGAACCCAGCTGACCCGAGCCATTCACAAAGAGATAAAGCTAGGAGACCTGACGTTACCAGGCGGCGTTCATATCAGTCTACCTATTCTGCTAGTTCAACGTGACACCGAGCTATGGGGCAACGATGCAGGGGAGTTCAAGCCCGAGAGGTTCCAAGACGGTCTCTCAAAGGCGACAAAGAGCCAAGTATCCTTTTTTCCATTTGCATGGGGACCAAGGATCTGCATTGGCCAGAACTTTGCCCTATTGGAGGCAAAGATGGCAATGGCTTTGATTCTGCAGAAATTCTCCTTCGAGCTATCTCCTTCTTATGTTCATGCTCCTTACACAGTCATCACACTTCGCCCACAGTTCGATGCTCATCTGATCCTGCACAAGCTCTAGTCCTATAATGGATAAACCCCTTCTGTTGTGTTGTTTTAAAAATAAACTTGTAATACACAGATGAAACGAGTCCAGATCATAATACAAAACTCATATGTCATGGGCAAAAATACCAAACCAACCGAACATAAACCAATCGAAACCAAACTATAGTATATATATAATCTAATCGGTTGATGTTTTTCTCAAACCGAATGGTTGGGTTGGGTTCGGTTTTACCGATAAACCAATGTGTCCTATAATGGATAACCCCTTTGTTGGGTTGTTGTAAAATAAACTTGTAATACACAGATGAAACGAGTCCAGGTCATAATACAGAACTCAAACAAATTCTATACAGCCAAGTCACAGATTGGACAGAGGCAAATGAACAGAACATAGATACATAAAGCACTCTAAGTTGATTCCGTTTTATGAAATAAAAAGCCTAAACCTTGATCTTCTCAAGGGGGAAAGCTGGGTTGATGATTCTTCGGTGCTTCGCCCATTTCTCACCATCATAATAAGCGAGTCCCGTGGCTATCACGTTTCGACACGTGTTGCCATATCATCCGTTAGTTTGATGGGTTTGGATCTTGCCTCCATCATCAGGTAACTCTTAAGCATCTTTGGTTTGAACCAGACCCACTTTAAAGTTCTACATGTCCACCACGACACAAAAACTATGAACTATATCTACTGAAACTGTTACATTTTCTCTCCCAGATAAAGGAGATAGAGAGAGATGAAGAATTTGCTAAATGCTTGAGAAACTTTGCTTTACTTTGAGCTTCACAGTCACATGCCACGTAGGCGCAAGAAGCAAATTTCGATTTGTGTTAAAAGCTATACTAGATAGAGGAAATCTATTGGCTATATCTTGTGTGGGCGGAAAGACATGAACGTCAATTCTTTTACGTTTCTTTGTCAATTATTCATGCGTTCTACCTTTTCTACTAAAACGTTGAAAATAGTTTGTTTACTTTTAATTAGGCGTGGACAAAATACCCGGAAACTGAAATATCGAATCGAATCCGAACCGAGAAAGAAGAACCGAACCCGAATCCGAACCGACGAAATATCCAAACGGATCCTAAATTTCTATATCCGAAGAACTGAATCTGAACCGAACCGAAAACCGAAAGGTATTCGAAATATCCAAATTATAATTATATACCCAAAATTTTAATTATATTTAGATGTAATATAGCAAAGTTATCCAAAATTAAAATTATAAACCCAAATATATTGATTATTTTAGATCAAAATAATTAAATTATCCAAAATAAACAAAAGATATGAAAATTCTTGTTATAATTGTCAAAATTTGGCAAATTTTTATTCAAATGTAACCAATTTTTATTTTATGATTTGTTCGGGTATCCGGAACCGAACCGAATCCGAATAGAACCGAATCTAAACCGAAATTCTAAAATATCAGAATAAGTCCTATATACCTAGAACTGAAAATCTGAAAGATCCGAACCGAACCCAAACGGGTACTCGAACATCTGGATCTACTTCTAATGCTAGTGTATATGTACTTAACTTGTAAATTATACCTTTCCAGTATCCACTAATTTACTTTTCTAAGTGTAGTATATGAACTTAATATATGTTTTTTAAAAGTTCACACTGTATTATGTGTTTAATATGGATAAATCGAATCGATATGATATGAGTCTTTCGGAGCTTTCTCTCTCTTCTGTTAGAGAGAGAAACTTCTCTCCGGCAATTCCTTTCTTTTTCCCGGATTTGATCTTTCAGAAGATGGGAACTCGTTCGGTGTGAGTTTTTTTTCTGATTTCTGATTTCTTCTTTTGAATTTGATTCTTATCTATTGGAGATTGAAATCTTTTTTCCCCATCTTGTTTTGTTTGCGCTGATCGTATTCTTCTTCTTCTGTTCTTCGATCAGCTTTGATTTTGTTGTATCTCCTTCCAGTATATTGCCAATAAATTCAGGAATTTCTGTCTATGGCTGTCTCTCTTTCCGGTTTCTCGGATTTCGATGGTTTCATCCGGTCTTTTCGTTCTTGATCGCGCTTCTCCTCTCTCATGATACCACATTCTCTCTGATTTTCCTCTGCTCTTCTTCGGCCCTCCGCTTGTCAGGAATAATATTGCAGTCGTGCCACCGCGTTCGAGGACACGCACTGGTGGATTCTGTTAGGTCTTATGTACCTACGGCGACGGCGCCTCCGTGCTCTCGGTTGTTTTCGGCGATGTTGCAGTAGTTGCTTTCTTTGGATGCAAGTGAGCAAGTTGGTGGTTCTGGGAAGCTCCGGTCAGCATCTAGTCTTCGGCAAGGACGGTGAATCGGTCCGGTGAGGTCTAGTTTCGCCTTCCTCCGCGTTCGTCCGATTTCTTCCGGCAGTTCGTCAGATGGGCGGCACGTGATGCATGCCTCCTTCACGCTCGTGTTACCACGTGAAGTTAGGCCTTATCTGGAAACATGTTTGCTCAGATATTTTCGCCTATTTTGGGCCTTAGCCCAGTTGTAAATGTACCGCGGCCCGTGAATGAAATTTATGTTGACAAAAAAAAAAGAATCGATATGATATGATCATAAACAAACAAAAAGAGTAGTTATAGTGATAACTGATAATGCTTCTATATATATAAAATATATAAAGAATGATTTTTTTTTTCCTGTCAACTCATCATCCTCTAAGCATTTATATCATTTTAAATTTATATATATATATATATAAATAAAAATATATATATATAAAAGTTTTTTCTCTATTCTTTTTGTGCCACCTCATCATCTTCTAAATATTTATATCATTTTAAGTTTTTATTTGAATATATATATATATATATATATATATATACTTAACTTTTATAAAAAAATATGAAAGGTCATTTAAAAATATATAATAAAATATAAACATCTTAGTATCATAAATTTATTTTTTTCAAAAAAATATCATAATTTAAAAATTACACAAACAGTAAATAATATAAACTAAAATAAAACTTCAAATAGTATTAATACATTATGGTTTATTTAAAACAAAAATACATGTGAAGGCATTTAATAAAAAATTATCATGACATTAACATATTAATCATTTTCTAACCATTATATATATATACATCATTTTTTTACCACAATAATACATTGTAAATCCAAGAAACTAAATGTCTGCAAAATTATATAGAATAATTTTTTTATTGATCTAACTCATCAGTTTTAAGAGAAAATGAATAAGAGAAACGATTATTCAAAATAAAAACAAACATTTGAGGTAGAAAAATAATATTTGAATATCAATCCACATTTTTAAATATATTTATTAGATTTGTTTTTTTTTTGTTTAAACATCAGTTTTAAGAGAAAATGAATAAGAAGAAATAATGATACAACTTGATTGAAAGCAAACATATCAGATAAAAAAAATATTTGAATAATAATCTACCACATTTTTAAAGGAATTTATTAGATTTGTTGTTGGAATACATGTGAAGGCATTTAAAAATTTTTATAATGGCATTAACATCTTTCAAATAATCATTTTTACCCACTATATATATATATATATATATATATATCATTTGTTGACCACAATAAAACAATGTTAAATCCAAAAAACTATATGTAATAAATATAACCAATTATTATTTTTGAGAATCTTATATTTATACTGAGATAAGCATATAAACTCTTATAAAAATTGTTCAAAAATATTAAAAAGTATTTTCAACTTAAAAATTCAACTAAACATTTCAAATATATATTAGAATTCATAATGTAATTTCAAACTAAGAAAAATATTTTGTTTTTGTTTATCCGCTCATCCGCTCATAGGGCGGGTTAATTTCAAGTTTTTAATAAACAAAAGGAAAAAAGAAAAAGGTCAAATTCTATATTTTAACGAGAGTTATTTACGTCCGTGGTCACTTTTAGACTTTAGTATTACACAAAAGGTTACATGCATGTGATATGGCATTTCAGTCTTGGAGAATAATAAATTTTCCCTAACTCTCTCCTAATTAAACATTACATTTAGTTACTTCACACTTTTTTCTTCTTATTTTTTACTCATTATTTCAATCTCATTTCACACCAAAAAATTAAAGTCTCAAACTCTTAAAAAAATAAAAAAATTGTCACCTCTCTCTTTTTTTCTTTGGCTCACACTGCGTCAACCAAATGTGATGAGTAAGCTTCATGAACCCTCGTCGTCAACCTTAATCCCTCCATCTCGTCATCACAACATCACTCACCACCGCATCTCGCTCACCACTGCATATCTCTCACCATAAATCGTGCTCACTGCTACATCTTCCTTCGCAGACTCTCTAATCTCAACATCATTGTCTGTCTGCATCTCTTTGCCATCTCTTAGTTTTGTTCTCAGATCTCTCTTCCTCGTCGCTGTATATTCTACTATATGTATCTTTTTGGCTGTCTTGCCACCGTCGATGTCGGTCAGATCTGTGTTGGGCTCGCTAACATTAATCTTCTTCCTTCCACTGACTGAAAATCAAGCCGTTGGATATGTTAAATCCATTTTTGTGGACAAGTTTTTGTATATCCATCTTCGTGGACAAGTTTTTGTATATCCATCTTCGTGGACATGTTAAAATGGACATATATTTTTGATGTGCATATATCTTAACTTTAAGAGGTCCATGGAGAACTGTGCTGCATATAATAGTCATTTTTCATTATCCATCTCGTGAACAAGTATTTTATGGATATGATATATTGTATATGTATTTGTTAATTCAGTCTCGTTGACAAGTTTTAATAGACATATTATATATGTGTGTGCATCTTTGAATAAACATGTGATATTATTAGATGTTTTATGGACATTATTTGATGGACATTATATATAGGACACATTACATACTCTAGTTAAATTTTGTTATTTTTATTCTTAGTGGTGTATGGACAATAGTTAGTGAACATCTATGGTGGATAAACAACAGATGGTTGTGGTATTTGAGAATTTAGAATTTATGGTGGATATACAACAGATGACTAGGATCCGAATTTGGTCATGATGTTGTTGTGGGAGAATATGTGAAAAAAATAAAAGCAAAAAACAAGGACATGATATGGCAAAGATCCATTCGGTGGGAGGTGATTGGCTAGTAAAGGATAGAAATATGTGGATCCACACTGGTGAACATGTCAATGGTGATAAAGGAAGTAGTAGTGATGGACAAAGTCTTGGGATCCTTTGGACATGACATTGTGGACCTGACAACGGGGATCTATCGGAGCAGAGTTTGAAAGATGAAGCATGGATGCGTGGATATTGGTCATCGGAAAAAGCGTCTGTGGATAACAAGATGTGGACGACGAAAATGGTATTGGTAAGCATTGCTTTCAACTGTTTCTGATTAGGAGTGGTACAATTGAGTACGTGAAATTTCACCTTATATTTGTGATATTATTAAAACATGTATTAGTGGATGGACTCATATGGATGTGGTGAAATTGTTGTGTAGTAAATTGTGTGGTTGTGTTGGAGATGTGGTTGTAAGTTGGTACAATAATTTCAATAATTGAACGCATAAAGATCAAACTGAAGCAGTAGTGTACAATATGTATTAGTGGATGAACTTCTGTGAACAAACTCATAATATATGTAAATGTGTGTCTACGGATTAATGTCCATAAGCTTATTTACGGTATTAATATGAAAATATTGTCCACGAAATCGTGTACACAATTGTCAATATACTATTGTACATCAGTTATGATGTAGGAATGTCCCCAAATAATTATATATGAACACAACCCGAAATCAAAGTGAATATGTGTCCACAAAACAACCAAAATACTTGTCTATATATTAGAAATAATCATGAAAAGTATGTATGATTATCCACAAAATGATAAAAATTTCATGTAGTGACCAAAGAAATGATATGAATGTCCACGTAATGAATATTAGAAATAACCAAAGGAGTCATGAAAACTATGTATGATTGCCACAAAAAAAACTGAATATGCACAAAACTGAATATCAAAATGATTGTGTGTCCACGAGCTTATGTGCAAATAGTAAATGTGGAGTATATATCCATAGAATGTTGTCCACGATGGACGGCTAATCCAATAAATCCCAAAAATTGAATTTTGAGTTTGTGGAACGTGGACACATGTCGACAACAAAGTAGAAATGTTGTCCACGATGAAAAAAGTATAATGTGGATATTAGTCGTCAGAAAAGGGTGGTCATGGACGACAAGTTTAAATGGACATCTAGTTTCATCTATTTATCCGGTTGAATACGTCTGTGTGGTTAAGTTTAAATGGACATGTATTTCTATATAGTTTATTATATTGATTACTTTTGTGTGAACAAGGTGTTGCACATTTTTTTGTTATAATACGCTTTTCCATGGACACATTTTGAGAAACTTCATAAGTTATTAGAACTTTGCAGTACCATATTCTCGTAGTAGTACATAAGGTCTCATGGAAATTGTAAGATGAACATACCTATTACCCTTTCGTTTACATTTGTGTGGACATTTATTTTGTTATACGTTTCATGGACATTATAAATTGGACATATAATTTACATCTGGTATCACACTTTTCAATTATGTATGTATTGACATGTTTCAGTGGACACCAATTATTATCTGTGAAGACAAAACACATCCACCAAACGTTGTCAACATTTTAGCAAACTAAGATATTGTCAGAAAATTACTCAAAAGGTTGTCCATAGAATAGCAAATTTGTTATAAAATTGACAACAACAATTGCGTTCACAAAAACAATCCACATAAACTAAGAAGAAACAGAGAATGATGTCAATTAGAATGTTGTTCATCAGAATGATGTCCATCAAAACTCGAACTTTGATGTAAA